>OX465101.1:9197306-9518228 GCA_949987565.1 Luidia sarsii | reverse complement strand
GAGCTCTTTGACTGCAGAGTTCTGTTACTGAACTGCACAAAGAGGATTCACTCACAGCCTATACACATTCAGATCATACACCGATAAGACCAGGCACTCATTCCATAGAAGCGTGAAAATCTGCTAGGCAGGAAAAGTCGCCCTTGTGTATTAAGCAGGATCACAGACCACACTGTGAACGTGATGTTGATTGCTTTTGACTTGTATTCCACTCTTCAGTACTGGAAGCATGAAACAATAGGCCTGGTGAAATTTGGGTTGGCAAAGTGACCCTATGCATCATGAATCTGTGTGCTTCAGCAAATGTTGGAGCTTAGGCCAAAGCAGCTCAACGAAATTGGCTCTATGAAACTTTGCGCAAGCATGAAAAGCTTTGCCTTATGAAGTTTTGTTGCCAGGCAACTTTTCACTCGTAGGTGACTGATAGATAAGCACCCCATATTTCAAAACCTGGTAAGAGTCGAACAAAATGAGCATCTTGTGAAACATGCAAGTGCCAATATTGTTATATCCGGCACAGACTATTGTTGACTATTTGGGAAGGCACCCATCTAAGGGCTGGTACAGCTCAGATGGTAAGAATGCTGGGACGCAAAACGACAGGTTCCGGGTTCTGGGGGTGACAGGCCGCGGGTGATTACCCAAAGTTCATCGACCAAGCTGCATGTAGAAAAAGTTATTGCTGCACATTCAGAGGAGCAACATCCAACACAATTCTCAGCCCAACATATCATAACATCGTCAGGAAGGCAATGGCTATCAGCACTAATGGATGTATGTTGCCTGATGCGGTGAGATAGCTGCATGGAAGACTTAGGCCCTTTTCCAAAGCACGGCTTAGGCTCAGGCTCCGGCTTTGTCTCCATTTCTTTCATCATTTTTAAGTACAAGGATTGAAAATGGAAGACATTTGGCTTTGTTTTGAATGTTATCCTGCGTATTGAAAAGGAATGCAAAGTTTCGACTTCAACAAAGAACTCTAACCTGTTTTTCAGCTTTTGAATAACAGAGAGGAAGTCGGAGCCGAAGCCTAAGCCGGGGTTTGGAAAAGGGCCTTAATTTCCCCAAAATTGCACATTGGAGAAGAAACTGTAGAGGACAGGGTGTGTGTTTGTGGGTTATAAGGAAACTCTGATCTATGAGGGTTGAAAGAGATAGTTCAGTGGATGATAAAGGGTGAGGGAAGATGGTTTCTAAGCCCAGAAAGGGGAGGAAGGGGTGAAAGGAGAGGAGGGCAGGAAAGAGGGAGGGAGGGAGGGAGGGGGAGGGAGGGAGGGAGGGGGAGGGAGGGAGGCAGGGAGGCAGGGAGCCAGGAAGCCAGGGGAGGGAGGGAGGCAGGCAGGCAGGCAGGCAGGCAGGAAGGCAGGCAGGCAGGCAGGCAGGTAGGGGGAGGGAGGCAGGGAGGGAGGGAGGCAGGAAGGGAGGCTGGGGAGTGAGGCAGGGAGGTAGGGAGGGAGGGAGGGTGGGAGGGGAGGGAGAGGGAGGGAGAGAGGGAGGGAGAGAGTGGAGGGAGAGAGGGAGGGAGAGACAGAGAGAGATGGAAGTGGGTGTGAGTAGGAAACCTGCAGCGAGTGAAGGAGCTCTTCCTGTATGAGTCAAGATGGCACGCAATGCAAGGTTAACATTATTGCTGGCAGCTGAGGGTAGGGCAGCCAGGGTCCTGACAGTATTTATACACGACCGAGTCATAGTCAGACAGCTATGAATGCATCGCTTCATTGCCTCAGGGCATTAATGGCTTCAAGAACCTCTCATCCCCTGCCTCTGTCTGTCTCCTCTCTCTCTCTCCCTCTCTCCCCCTCTCTATTTCTCTCTCTCTTTCTGTCTCATCCTCTTTCCCCCTACTCTTCCTCTCTCCTCTCTCCCCTCTATCCCTCTCTTTCTCTGCATATCTGTATTTCTCATCCTCTCCCCCCTTTATCTGTCTATCTCTCTCCTCTTTCTCTCTCTCCCTGTCCATCTATCTCTCTCCTCTTTCTCCCTCTCTCTGTCCATCTGTCTCTCTCTCCTCTATCTCCCTCTCTCTGTCCATATGTCTCTCTCCTCTTTCTCCCCACTCTCTCTCTCTCTCTCTCTCTCTCTCTCTCTCTCTCTCTCTCTCTCTCTGTCATCCCCTCTCTCTCCTCTCTCCTTGTCTCTATCTATCCATCTATCTGTCTCCCCTTTCCTTCCTCCTTCCCTCCTTCCCTCCATCTCTCTCTCTCCCTTCACCTCCCTCTCTCCACCTATCTCTCTATCTTCATACATCCCTACCTCTCTCCCTCCTACAACCCCTCTGTCAAACCTCCTACCAACCGGATGCGGGTAACCCCGCCATCATTGTCATGGAAATCCCCCCCCCCCCACCCTGGCAATAAAAACAGTCTCAAGAACTCCATGCTCATCTATTTTCACTCCTACCAAAATACAACCCTCCTCACCCTCCCTCCTCCATTTTTTTACTTGGGCACCTGAAGTTGAAAAGAAGCTTTGGTGTGTTTCCGTATTAGTTTAAGTCTTCATGTATCATAAAAAAAATTACACAAGTTATTGTTGTCTGGTGTGACTGCAAAACTACCAAAGTGCTTGCAAGGATTTATTTTCTAAATGTACAATTGATTATCTTTATAAAGACAGTGTCTGGCTGTTTTAGTTTGGCCGTAGCTAACCCCTTTAGGCTCTGGAACCCAGCCTATGCCCACCAGCACAATAAAGAGCAATTGAAAGGGGACAATAAAGCTTAAACCAGGTTCAGATCCTACTTGTAGGCTCCTTGTGTTTTTAAAGCGTGAAATTAGGCAAAGCACTGAGCATACGTGGTGCTGATTATTGATTGAGTGGGCAAACCCTCATTAGGGCCGTTTCCACTGTCCCAAATTTGGATCACGATTTTAATTGCAATCCAAACTCCACTTTTTGTGTGTGTGCGTGTGTGGACTTTTACAAATAATTGTGTTTATTTGCGACACGGTGTGTGAGAAGGCTCCGCAGAATCAAACCGTTTCTTTTTATCCTATAATGTACCGCTCGTTCTGACAGACAAGTGCTATGCTTGTTTATACATGTAGGCCTATTGGGCCTACATTGGGCCATTCCCACTACACCAAATACGGTAGACGCGATTATTTGGATCGCGATTTGAATCGCGATTCAAACTCCACTTTTTTTGCGTGTGGAGACACAATAAACGGGATTATTAGTGGGATTTGAATCGCAATTCGGACTCCACTAAGAGTGAGACTTTTTCAAATAATCAAGTTTATTTGCGATGCGATGTGTGTGGGAACGCTCCGCTCAAATCGCACCATTTCTTTTTAAGCCCATGATGCATTGCGCAAGCATGGCATTTCCTGCAAGAAGCTTACTGCCAGGAAGTGCATCACAGGGTTTGTTTACGTTTGTAAGCAAGTCCCGCCATTCACGCTTGCGCAGCGCGACAACCTGCTAACCGCAATCGGCTCGCGTTTATTTGTGACGTGATTATTTGGCCTGTGTGGACACGACCAAAAAAAAGGTTTATATTATAGCTTAAATTCTCTTAGATCATAGCTTAAATTCTCTTAGATCATAGCTTAAATTCTCTTAGATCATAGCTTAAAATCTCTTAGATCATAGCTTAAATTCTCTTAGATCATAGCTTAAAATCTCTTAGATCATAGCTTAAATTCTCTTAGATCATAGCTTAAATTCTCTTAGATCATAGCTTAAATTCTCTTAGATCGAGTGAAAAATTGTTGAGTGAACAAAGACATGACTACAAAGTGAGGGAGGGGAGGGAAGGAGGGAGAGAGAGGGAGGGAGGGAAGGAGGGAGGGAGGGTTGGAGGGATGGAGAGGGGGAGGGATGGAGGGAGGGAGGGATGGAGAGGGGGAGAGAGGAAGGGAGGGAGGGACGGAGGGACGGAGGGACGGAGGGAGGGGGAGGGAGGGAGGGAGGGAGGGAGGGAGGGAGGGACGGAGGGGAGGGAGGGAGGGAGGGAAGGAGGGAGAGAGGGAGGGACGGAGGGAGGGAGGGAGGGAGGGAGGGAGGGAGGGAGGGAGGGAGGGAGGGAGGGAGGGAGGGAGGGAGGGAGAGAGTGAGGGAGGGAGGGAGGGAGGGAGGGAGGGAGGGAGGGAGGGAGGGAGGGAGGTGGGAGGGAGGGAGGGAGGGAGGGAGGGACGGAGGGAGGGAGGGAGGGACGGAGGGACGGAGGGACGGAGGGAGGGACGGAGGGACGGAGGGAGGGAGGGAGGGACGGAGGGACGGAGGGAGGGAGGGAGGGACGGAGGGAGGGAGGGAGGGAGGGAGGGAGGGAGGGAGGGAGGGAGGGAGGGAGGGAGGGAGGGAGGGAGGGAGGTAGGGAGGGAGGGAGGGAGGGAGGGAGGGAGGGAGGGAGGGAGGGAGGGAGGGAGGGAGGGAGGGAGGGAGGGAGGGAGGGAGGGAGGGAGGGAGGGAGGGAGGGAGGGTTGGAGGGATGGAGAGGGGGAGGGACGGAGGGAGGGAGGGATGGAGAGGGGGAGAGAGGAAGGGAGGGAGGGACGGAGGGACGGAGGGAGGGGGAGGGAGGGAGGGAGGGAGGGAGGGAGGGGGGAGGGAGGGAGGGAGGAGGGAGGGAGGGAGGGAGGGAGGGAGGGAGGGGGAGGGAGGGAGGGAGGGAGGGAGGGAGGGAGGGAGGGAGGGAGGGAGGGAGGGAGGGAGGGAGGGAGGGAGGGAGGGAGGGAGGGAGGGAGGGAAGGAGGGAGGAAGGGAGGGAGGGAGGGAGGGGTAACATGGAGTGAAGTGGAGCTAGATCGGCCTGGACGATCTGCATACAGATGAGACTGGAGGGGTCCCTGGGGTCCACCTAGCCCAGCCCAGGAATCATCCCAGAATCAGGGATGCAGAACAAATGGCTGGCAAACACAGGGAAAGGGAGGAGGGAGGGAGAGAGAGAAGAGAAGAGAAGAGAAGAGGAGAGGAGAAGAGAGAAGAGAAGAGAGAAGGCGGGGAGGGGGGTGAGGGAGGCCAAAACTCCAAGGGGTGGAAGACCGCTTACAATGGCCCCTGCATACAGATGTTGCTTAATGGCCCGTGGGAGCTTACTGCTAGGAAAAAAACCAGAGAAGGAGGAGGAAGGACCAAGGTGACACCAAAAAGCGGAAGGGGAAGGGACAGCAATGCCAAAACATGGTCCCTCTATGAAACCAGGACCATTGGGGAAAGGGTGGGGTTAATCTTATTTCATCCACCAACCGGCTACTGTAATATTTCGCTCTGTTGGTCTTTTCTTTTCTTTTCTTTTTTTCACGGATGAGAGGTTTGCTTTGTGCACCGGCACAGCATCTGTTTACACATGACGATCTCGCTTCTTTAGTTAATGGCCCAGTTGTTACAGAGGGCAGTCTTCTGTGCTGCAGACTTTTCGTTTTCTTGCCGATGGACTGTTCCCTACTCTTGCTTTTCGGCTATTGAGATGGACCGTAGGTTTTTAATGTGACGAGCCAGTGTTTAGCGTGATGGGCTGCTATTTAGTCTAATGCGCCAGTACTGAAGTGTGATGGGTGCGCGTTTAGTGTGATGGGCTTCAGGGTGAGTTGCTCATATTCAGTGTGTGCATTGGCAAGTCTTTTTTGTGTGTCAAAGAGGGACTTAATAAGGTGATTACTAAGGTAATTCTTCATTGAAGAAACCCATGATACACAGTCCCATTTAAAGTCCTTTTAAGTTTAAAAAAAAGAAAAAAAGAAAAAAAGTAGACATCTGTCAATAGATGAAAGCCAGCTGAAGAATTGTTGTCAACAGTTTAGAAAGCCGGAAGTTTCGATTCCAGCGAGACCTTTTTCGGAGGCAGAATGATTCCGCCTTCGAGAAAGGCCGTACTCAGATCAAAACATCAGGCCCTCTAAATTTACTCTAAAAGTAAGAAAGTGTTTGGGTAGAAACTGCATAGAATCTGCTAAAGATGAACACAGGACCTTTTTTTCTTCTTCAAAGACAGAGATGACAAAGAAAGGTCCTAGTGGGATCAAGGCATCAGCTCCACTTTCAAATGTTGGAGATTTGCATTTCGGTGGAAAAGGTAAGTCAGGAGTTTGCAACTTTGCATCATAATTTGGGAAAAGAAATCTGCGGGGTACTGAACTTCAAAAAGGCAAACACTCACACAACCTAAGTTGAAAGATCAGTCAAACTGAATATACAGCAAAAATGTTCATGTTCTGACCATCTACCCAAAGGCTATTTTTAGTGAAACTAGATTCTCTAAGACAACAGCAGGAAGGGGGTCTATTCAAGTGACAATTTGGCATCCGCTAATGATCCCTAGGAATACAGTGGGGGGAGGGGGGACAACGGCTACCAATGCCACTAGCCATTAGCTCCCTAACCTGTGTGATTTATGATCATCTAACGGCGAATAATTTATTCATCATTTCGGCCCTCCCTTTCGCCATCATTGAAATTAATTATTTAGCCTCTAATCTCCCAAATAATTCATCCAATGGTGGGGGGGGGAGGGAAGGGAGGTGAAGAGAGGAGGGTAGCCCCCACCCCATCCCCCCTCCCCCACTCCCTCACCCACTCCCTCACCCACCCCTCCCCCCTCCTCTCTATGCATATGACAGTGTTTCTTCCGTCCAAATGTACCATTCATTCATTTACATTTGCCCTCGTGCATCACTGTCAAATTATTTACTTCCTCATCTCCGAGAAAAAAATTACCAGCGCTGTCGCAGTCGCCTGCCAGAGGCCATTTTTCTTTCACGGTGATACGAAAATTCTCTCGGATGCGGGCCTGCTGTTCTTTTCTTATTTTCATCTGGGGGGGGGGTGGGGGTGGGGGCTGAGAGCCGCACAGGACCGCTGGGTAATCTTGGGCCCCCCCCTCCCCAGTTAATTACACCATGACGCACATTTGTCAAGCAGCAACCTCCCCTATGTTGATTCCCCATGCTTCATTTCAGCGGCGTAATGGATATCATTTGTCAAAAACAATTTTCTTTTTTTCAATTCAGTCCATAAAAGCGGTGAGAGGAGGAAGAGAAAGATGAGGAGAATGTTGCAATTGCTCAGACAATTTATGCCTTCAAATGTGTCACCTTAATCTTTCCGGACCTTGAAATGAAGGTCAGCAGAAGCTGAATGAATAAAATCCGATTGCCACCAAAAGTCCAACTTGTGGATGTTTTTATTTTATGCTACACACTCACTTTTTGAATACATGTACTTAGTCAAACGCACTAAGGAATACCATAAAATAGGGCAGGCAAATCTGGAGTCGACTCCATAGGGCTGCTTACTCGCCATCATTTGCTTTTGCACAAAAAAGTCATGATTCGTTGGATCACTTTGTCAACCCAAACTTCACTTGTGTTTGATGCTAAGTCTAGAACAGTGAAGTGGAAGTCAACATCAAATGTTGCATCACACCAAAGCGTGGCTTGTAATCCTGCGCATGCAAGGAAGACTCTTCATGCTTGAGCAGCCCTGTGAAATAGGTCCCCCGGAGTGGACCTGGGCTTCCAGTCACAGCGGACGTGCACGGCCATCCCCTATGACTTCTATCCCACTTTGTCTCTCTTTAGTTAACAGAGCCCAAATGTCGCCCTCCTGTGTCCAGATGTGGCCAGTGACAGGCGGGCCATGCAGGGGGGGGGGGGGGGTTAAGGCAATGCACGTGTGTGTATCTAAACCTGTCAACCAAAGGAGGGGGGGGGGATCTCGGTTGGGGGGGGGGGAGATGTGTCAGGCGCCTCCAAGTACCAACGTGAAGCAAGCAGAACATCCTCCAATTCATTACCTGTGGATTAGGGGGGTGGAGTAGGGGGTAGGGGTAGGGGGTAGGGGTGGGGGTCAGGTCTTCAGGAGTTTGGCTGATCAATAGCGAGGCGAGGATGATTTGTCGTTTGGCACTCTTCACTCTCGCGGGGTGAGGACGCCGGAGTGCAGTGCTGCTAATGCAGCCCCCTCTAAACGGGCCTGGCATCCTCGGTTCAATTCAGGACAAAATGGGATCTGATGCGCTGAGGTGTTAGGGCAGGGACCAGGGAGGGGGGTGAGGGGGGGGGGAAGACAGGTTGATACCCGCAAACTCATGAATGTGCATGCTTTTTGGTGTTGGCCATCCACTGATCATACTGTCTGGCGAAAATGTCCAACAGGAGAATTGGGGAAGAAAATAAAAGGTTCTATCATTCAACAGAAAGCTAGTATATAGCCTCTTGACAGCAAAAAAAGGGTCATTGTGCTAAGAATTTAATTTTCGAAACTGATGTGCATCCATTTCCAATGGCTAATACAAATGATCACACTACCCAGTGTCACAAATGCTGACCGACATTTGACTCCAAGCAACATTTGTTTGATAAGGTACAACTATTCTGAATGCCAAAATCTAGAGGCCCTGACGTTTGGAGCCTAGCAGGACCTTTCTCCATTTTGAGAAAGGTCCCGCTAGGGCTGAGATGTAAACCATCAAGTATTTTGTCTCACTGTTCAATTACTGTCCAACCAATGTGGAGTAAATACGGTGAAGGGATTTTCTTGCTATAAAACATAAATGTTGACTTCAAAGAATATACTTGGTGTGGATGTGAAATATGAATGTTCAATACAAACAATATACTCAAGGTGACCCTTGAGTTGAATAGGGAGTGAATGTGGGCAATTGTATAATTTTGTTTTTGTTGTCATTACGGATATCATTGTCGATGCTGCTACCCCAGTACTGTTGTTACTGCCTGTAGTATTCCTGTTGTTGCTGTTGCTACCCCAGTACTTTTGTTACTGCCTGTAGTATTCCTGTTGCTGCTGCTGCTACTAGGTCTATTGCTGTTTTGGATTCTTATGTTACTGCTGCTGTTGCTTCTGCTGTTGTTGTCTCTGCTGCTACTACCGTATTGATGCTGTTGAGCCAATGTTTCTCCTGCTTCTGCTGATACCATGGCTGTTGTCGAGGATAATAATGCTGTTGCTATACTGCTGTTGCTGTTGCTACTGCTGCTGATGTTGCTGCTGCTACTGCTGCTGATGTTGCTGCTGCTACTGCTGCTGATGTTGCTGCTGCTATTGCTGATGCTGAGGTTAATGTTACTGTTGCTATTGCTGTTGTTGCTGCTGCTGCTACCTTTAATCTTGCTAATTGCTACTTCTGTTGATGAGGGTTCGAGTCTTACCAATGTTGCACTTCAAAAGTCTGACTTAAGAAGGGTCGGACTTGAGAAGGGTCCTGCCTACATCAGGAAGTGGGTCATTGTGTACACACACTAATGACGAAATCTTTACAAATTGTCATGGTGGTAGAAACTTTAAAGTCAAAATCATCTCAGCTGCAGAGACTAGCCAAGGCCACAGTCAGTCAATATATACCTAGATACGCCTGCAAAGCGTGAGCAACGGTATTGTGAAGAACTCCATCCCATTCAAGGTATTATCCATGAATTAATGGAGAGCACTGGTGCTTACAATGCTCAATGTGCCCATTTCACCAGTGCACTTTTCATAGAAGATCCCGTTTGACAATTGCAAGCATGTGCCCTATTCAATGTCTGAATCTGTGGCCATGGCATTGAGAGTGGATGAGAGGGGGGCCCGACATGCTACACTGCATGGATTAACCAAGACTGTCAGCCATCAACTACCGAAAGAGTTGCATAGGGCTGACTGATTCAAATGACCCAAATGAAAATCTCACAATTGGAGAGGGCCAGATGTTCCAATCACTGCTCGATTCTACCTAAATTTGAGAAAGGTCCTGCTTGGATCAAAATGTTGAACCCTGATTTAAGACAAATAAATACAGGAAAAACTGACTGGGAAACTTCAAGAGTTATGGGGTTCAAGTCCTGGTCCAGTCAATTTTTTTTTTTATTTGCGAATGTTTCAATTTGTTCAAAAGTTTCCAGTCAGTTTTTCCTTTAATTGAATTTTGAAAAACAGCAAAGAAAATTTTGAATAGACCAGGTTTTGAAACCAAGACCTATGGTTTTGCGTACCAGCACTCTTACCATCTAAGCTATGCAGCCCTAAGATGGTGGCCTTCTTAAATAGTCAACTAGTCATTACCGGGGTGGGGGCACCAATTAGAAGCAATTAAACGCCATGTACTGTATCTCCAGGGACCCCCCCCCTGCAACTGGATGCAGCCATAGAACATACAAAATACATGTAGATAAAACAAGCAAATAACATTGAAAAAAATGATTCATAATGAAAGAGACTGAGTTAACAGCACCTCAGTATAGGAGCTCCAAATCACAACCAGCTGGTGGCTCCCCAAAATACTAATAAAAAAAAATACAAATATCATTCAACAACAACACCGCAAGATCCTCAAGGCTGAATGTACACTGCATCATTATCTGGAGTCTACCAACAAACCAGGTGGCCAAGACTGATGTTAAACAGGCTGAAAACCAGACAGCTTACTAGAAAAATGTCTTTAAAAAAAACCAACCAGACAGTTCCATTGTCAAAGAACTGTGTGAAGTGAAAGGTTTGCGGTGAGAGCTTGTAGTACTTCTCTTTTAAGGAGTGTGGCTCTGAAAAGAGCCGGTTACTAACTATTTGTCTGCGAGTTGGGTTTTTTCCATCCTCTTTATTTTTGACGTTCTGCTACACTGGCAGCGAGACTTTCATCCCCGTTAGGCGGACCCATTTTCCCACACCTGGTGGCAGAGAGAAAGGGGGAATGCATGGCCATGGCCAATCATGCTTGAAAGACTTCAATCAGAATCAATTCCACCGCTAAGCTTTCCCCTCCCCAGCCAAACAAGACAGTAAAATAAAATAAAAAATGCAAACCTCACAGGGGAAGATACTCTACACAAATCTGCCATGACCTCCAAAACAAACTTGAGTCCAGGAAAATCTTTCCCAACTAATATCACTCATCTATGCCTCTGAAGTTCTGTGCAGCAAGGCCTTGGTTTTACAGTCTATCCGTCCAGAATCCCCACCAAACAAGAGTAAAAATAAATAAATAGAGATTTATGTCTGTTGGCTAACAGAACATAACGCTTTTCCGCATCTGGTTCTCTTAAAAAAAATGACATCAGCGGGATTCGAACCCGTACCCTCCATTCCTACCCCAAAACGCAGACTGCATATTTTGTGCACAAAGTGTATGGGACTTCATTATAATATTAAAAAAATCATAATAATTCTGAACAATGGTTGATTTTTTTAAACTCAGGATTTAGAATGTCTACCTCAATAGCTAAATGGCCACTAAATTTCGAGAAGATTGACTTTTGGCAAATATGTGTTTTAAAAACACGCATTTTGATGACGTAACGACTACGTCATTTAATTTTGGCCCTGGAGGGTGTTTTTAAACTACATCCCCAATAGATATAAAGGAAAAAATGAAACTAATCTTGCTCTGTTGGCCAAATATGCTCAATTGAATGTGAAAAACTGAAAAGTTCATTACCTCATTAATATTCATGAGATGATGTCACAAACAAATGAGGGCAATTTTTATACACCTTTTCCCAACTTAAATACAGTGCAAAATTGAAACCAAGCGAACTTGTACTTTGAATGGAGTTTGAAATTTGCCCCTTTAAAGCGCTGTCTTGTGACACGGGGTGACGTCATGAAGTTTTAAATACAACTGTGCACAACTTTAGCAAGGCCTCTATGCATTTGCAAAGTTTGAAAAAAATCAAAGTGTGTTCAATGGCCAAAATGGTGATCATAAATTCCATGTACAAAGTCTATGGGATTTTTCCGATAAGAAAAAGAAGAAGTCCGAAAAAAAACCCAGAACAACAACTATAGGTTTTCCGCTTCGCGGCGGAAAACCTAAAAAAAAATACAAGGACATTTTGGAAACAAATGGAAATATTCTCTGACATTGCCCAAATGTATGAGTGCATTTATTTGGACTTTTGATTTATTCTCTTTTCGTTATTTGTCACACAACCTGTCATAATTCATTTCACTGCCCTTGAGAAATGTCATGCTAGGATCAAAACGTCGGACACTCCTCATATTTGATAATACATTTCTGTTAAGTCAATCACAAATGTAACTAAAATCACATGACATAATGCACATGGCACACAGAATACTGCAAATGATATAAAAACAAAGGCACATGGTACTTAGTGACAACAAAGTCATTGGTCGGGTCCAACTGGGTTATTTTTCAACTAGCCAGACAGGGCTCCAGACTTGAATTTTAATGGTTTTTTTGTTTTTCTTAAGAAGTCTCGTATGTTGAAGAGGGTCGCTTATGACTGGGTTTTTTTGGCTTGGAGGGCAAAAAATTGCCACATCATCCATGCCTTTACTAAGCAGTGGACTGAGCAGTGGACAGTTTAACATCAGACAAAGAGCGAGAGTTGTGTTGTGCTAGTTCTGCGAGCTCCACATCAAGGAATTTTCCTCTGGTCTGGATTATCTCTATGAACAAAAACATCATCAGAGCGTGGACTCTTTTTGGTCAATCTCACTGAGTCAATGGTTACTTTTCCCATTTCAAGTGCAGTGGAAACGGCTCACTAAATTTTCCTCTCGGTTTTTTGTTCTGTATCCAAGTACAATGGTTAGTTTTACTGGCCAACCTCTGCCAAGTAAAAGTGTCCCGCTAACTTTTACCGAGTTGATTTGATCAGTGGAATTGAGCGACTTGGTAAAGACAACACATCCGGTCCAAAGTCAGCCTGCAAACAACACACTTACACTGATGTGCACGGTTTCCGTTTACACGCCGCACACTATGCCGAGCTCCTTCGTGATGGCAGCCAGAAGTGGTTTTTTTCGTGGCCATTATGTAACCTCAAAGGTCATGCACATGGGCTGTTTCCACTACACCAAATAAACGCGATTATTTGGATCGCGATTTGAATCCCGATTCAAACTCCACTATTTTTGCATGTGGGGACACAAGAAACGCGATTATTAGTGGGATTTGAATCGCAATTCGGACTCCACTAAGAGTGAGACTTTTTCAAATAATCGCGTTTATTTGTGACGCGATTATTTGAAAACGCTCCGCTCAAAATGGGAACGCTCCGCTCAAATTGCACAGCTTACTGCCAGGAAGTGCAGCACAGGGTTTGTTTACGTTTGTCAGCGAGTCCCGCCATTCCCGCTTGCGCAGCTCGACCACATGCTAACCGTAATCGGCTCGCATTTATTTGCGAAGCAATTATTTGGCCTGTGTGGACACGACAACAAAAAGAGGTTTTTTGAATCGAGATTCAAATTGCGATTATTTCCGTAGTGAGAATGGCCCTACAGCACAGCACCCCAATGAGCTGCTATAATGCCAGGGCTGGATTTCACAAAGCCTTACAACGCATCATAACTCAGCTTATGATGGATAACCCATCGTATGTTGTGAAAGGCCGTATTTTTTTGTGCATCGCCTTACGACTGATTGTAAGTTATGATGAGTTGTCTGAAATTGTCTGCAGCTCAGATACTTGAACCACTGTCTCCAATCAATTTCTCCAACTCAAAGTCCAGGTGGGGACAGCGGAAGGATTAAACCAACTTGAAAATGAACCATCAACCCATTTTGTTTTGCCAGTGGAAACACACCTATATCCACGGCCTCCCCACCACCCTCTGACACACCCCAGTGAGCACCAATACGTTTCCCCCCCCCCACTAGTCTCCCCTAGGATTATCCTCCCCAGAGGATTATCTTTCCCGCCTGCCCACCTCAGTGATCTAAGCCCCCTTAGGATAATCCTCCCCAGAGGATTATCTTTCCCGCCTTCCCGCCTCAGCGATAAGGAGTTCCACCAACGAGTCCAAGACATTCTTCTGATGACGGCCAGAGCATACTGGTCGAAACGTCGAGTTACCACTCAGGTTCTTGTCAGAACCACACCTCTTTTTTAAGCGACCTTATACATGGTGTCACCGCAAACCTTCCTATATTGATTAACCCACCATGCAAAGCCTTAAGTCTTATTTACAACTAAAAGAGCATTGTTCTGTGTTAATGGTGCTCGGGAATGAACTTCAAGTCTGGCATATATCTATGAAGAGTAGACAAAATCATAAGTGTTGAGACTAGCTGCGTTGTGCTGTGTTTGTTTGTTTTTTAATTCCACTGGCCGACAAGGCACTCCACTGGCCTCAGACAATTCCAACCACCACTCATTTGGCCACAGGGCCACTACTTAAACCAAACCATGCACTGGGGGCCTTCCAGTACCCCTGACCCAGATAATCCGGACCAGTCTCTCCGCCGATGAATCACGGTTGTTTCCACCCGCATGCGGTATTTAAACAGTCTGACCGGTTCCACAGACTTACCCTTGTCAAACTCAATATCGAGTCCCATTCACCCTCTACTCGGTCCACTTAATTTGGACAAGAGCGAGTCCAACATTTTGTGTTGTCTTTCCGGCTACAATACTGCCTGTCTAGCTCCCCCCCCCCTCCTGCCTATCCACGGGCTGGCCGGCTGTCCACTGCCAGTGGAGAGGTCCAAAGTCGCTCAAGCCAATTTCCCCTAATGAGATAATTCCAAGCTCCCATTACTTTGATAAACGCTGCTAGGTTAACATTAATCTTGCCAGCTTATTAGGATGCACTGCGACCAATAATCCAAGCTGACATTGTGCGGCTTCCTCTGCCTCTCTCTCTTTCTCCCTCTCTCCCTCTCTCTCTTTCTCTCTCTCTTTCTCTCTCTCTTTCTCTCTCTCTCTCTCTCTCTCTCTCTCTCTCTCTCTCTCTCTCTCTCTCTCTCTCTCTCTCTCTCTCTCTCTCCCTGCCTCCAACGAAATGTTTCTGTGTTAGAAGTGTGTTAATGCATCTTTAGATGCATTTACAAGGGTAATGAGGAAAATAAATCACCCCTAAAACCTACAACATACCGGTCTCTTGGGAGGGGCATAAGAGAGACTATCAAGCTCTCTGTGTATACTTTAATTTGCAATAAACCCATATCTGGGGCAGGTTAATATTTGAAGCTAAGAGATACACCAGGAACATTGAATTATCTGAGTTCTTTTGTGAGTGGGTGGTTTTGGTTTTTTTTTTAAATAAAGCCACAAATCATCTAACTTGTACGATCAACAATACCGGTACATGGATTACCGGTATACTGTTTGTTAATTTTAGGAGTACTTAATCAAATTGACAAAAAAAGGGACTCGCAAAATGACCTGACCTCATTTGGAATTAGGGATTTGTCTGGATAATTCTCTTGGCCCTACTGTGCGAACATGGTGTACACGTATGGACACGTATGTAGTACCGGTACATGTTTGTACAGTACACATGTACATGTACCGGTACATATGCACTGTGAAACGGGTACATTAGGCCTAACATGTCTATTTGAACAAGAATTTGAATGGAGATCTAGTAGTACTGTATGTGTACATGTTAAATTTATAAAAATCTATGCTTAATGCCTGAACTTGCATCCTCTTTGAACATGTGGAAGATGAAAGACATTAGAAGAGAAGGAGCCGATAATCAAATATGTCTTACGTTTCTAAATGTACAATGTATGGTAGGTAACAGTTTAGGTAAGACGTGAATACTTGCGTGGTGGAATCACAATGTTTAAAAAGTTCAGCTCTGACAAGGGCTGGTAACTCAACATCTTGTGGTGGTGTGTGCTGTACCCGTCTTCATCGGGAGAATGTACTACGAGCAGAGTACACACTGCCTGTAATGTTGAGTTACTGGCTCTCCTTAGAACCGGTCTCATTCTCAAAAGAGCTACACTGACACAATGTCACTGCAAACCTCCCACATTACCCAATTTGTCTTTCCAACAACTAGCTACTGAGCAATGGCAGTGCTCATTTGTGACCCGGCACATCGTAATGAGGAATAACCCCCACTTTTTAGATTTTTAGATTTTCTTATGATGTGAAAGAGTGTACCATTAACTTTCCGAAAATAAAAAAATTGTGATTTTTAATCGAATTGAGAAGATACTTTGACTTTAGGCATTGTTTACTCGAAAAGTGTTTTGTTGGGATATTTCTCATGTCGCTGTGCCGGGTCACATATACGCATTCCGTAGCAGTTTCTTTCAGAGATGTCAAAAATTGAAAGAGATGTCAAAAATTGAGTGCCTGAGGTTGAATTATCCGCTGAGCCGGCCAGTTGTCAGACATCTTACTCTCTTTAATGTAAACAGCTGTGTGCATGCACGTGCACATGAACTTATGAATATTTGGGAATGAGCAAGGTGGCTCGGAATAATAATGACTTCAAGGTCCAAGCTGCGCTGGCTTCCAGGACAATGAATGTTCTTGGCACTGCAAATAACCTTCACCCTCCCCACCCTGGCCGACCTCAGAGAGGTTATCAACAAGGGCTCCGGGACAAGAGAGTGCACAGTCACACAGTGCTTTCCTATGGACTGTATTCTATGTGACACTGAATGGAACACAGTCATGTACATGTATGAACTCCTGTCAATTGGTGGGGTCTCCTAAACAGCGAGAAGATTTTTTTTTTTTTGCTGTCAGGTTCCAAGTGCAGAAGTCAATTGACATAGCTGTGTACTAGTGCTGGATCCCCCACTCAGCGTTTGATGGCCCACAGTATTACGGATGTCCTTGTGGGGACAGTGCTGAACCCAATACCTGATAGCTTAAACTAAACACATTGAGCATAGGGTGGAGCCCCCTGGCATTAGTGCTGGAGGCTTGCATGGTTGACTCTACCAGCTCACCAATCATTCCAAATCACTGACTGTTTCCTTCTTAATTTTCCAATTTTCATGGTTGCGGAATTCAAAGAGTAGCAACAGGAGGGCTTCTCCGAATAGTGTTAGATAAAGCGGGACATAAAAGTGGAGTGATCCACACTAATGTACTACTGGTGTTTATGTGCATGTGTGTGGTGTGCCGTGTGTCAAACAAGTAGTCCGAAAATTAAAGTTCCCAGTGACATCTGCCATTTCAGTAGAAATGGGATTCCAACAGGATTCCAAACTAGGCATCGTCTCAGACAAAGGTTCTCCATATCTACCGGTATGGTTATTTCTTGAGTGTACCTTGGCTCACTTCGGGACCGGGACCTCTAACATTCATCCTCCCTACCAATAGTTAGGCCCTTCCTTCCAAGGCCTGCTTAGTTTCTGTCATCCACAAGCTGAAAACAAAGGTTTGAGTCCACTGTTGGGACTTCCCTTGGGACTCCCTTTTTTTTTCCAAAATGTAGTGTCATCTTCGAAACCAAAACTTCTCCCATTGTCATGCCTTGAACTTTAGAATGGAGAGAAAAAATGGAGACAAAGTCTGAGCCTGAGCTTGAAAGTCAGCTTCAGCCTCAGCCAGGTCTTGAAGAAGGCTCTTATAGTTACCGCATTTGAGAGAAGATTTTAAAGAATTGGGAAGCAGTCAAATGCGGGCTACTGGGCCATGCAAATTTGGACAGCAATCCGTGCTGGTCTGGATGTCACAAAGCTTTGCGATCCATTGTAACCCAACTTCAGAAGGATAACCCTTTGTAAGTTTTCAGTGGCCAAATGGTTTCTGTTCATCGCTCGTCATCTTAAGATTAGTCCTAAGGTCCGTTGAGTTGGATGTAATGGACAGTTGGGCGAGCTCACACTTTGGGCACCGAACCGAGGCATAAATCATATCATATTAATCACTGGAAGAACATTGTAATGAATACCCATTGTGCCACTGGCAATATAGCTGTTTCAGTTTACGATAACAAAAAGCAATGTGCACACTTCAATGTGCACTCATCAGCATCAAAAGTAATACACAAATGTTGAAAACTGCTTACTGGTAACTTAAATAGCTGAGCTGCAAATCTCAAAATTCTAGAGGACCTTACGTTTCAAATCCAAGCAGGACCTTTCTCAAAGGCCCTCTATTTGTTTTTCGATTTCGACTAATAAGCCTGAAAGCCCCAGAGCCCTCATCACCCTTAGTTGGAAGTTCCCACAATGGCGCTGGGTCCCAGTGACGTTCCTACAAATTGACGCATGTTTTGCCGGCAATTCATCGCCGACAAATCCACCGCTTATGTGCAAGAAAACACAGACCCAAGCACTGGGCCATGTGTATCTTTCATGCACGAAATTACTTACGCGGGTATAGATGGGTTTTTTGGTTCGACTAAGCATAGATGGTCTGCGAAAATGAGAGTAAAAGACCAGTCTTATCCAGGGGGATCAGTATCCGGTCTTGAATTTCCAGGCTCATTGCGTATTTCATCAGTACAGCCTATTTAGCCCCCCCCCCCTCCCCTCACCAATCGGTTGGCTGACCCCCTGTCCCTCTCCCTCTCAACCTCTTTCCCTCTCAATCTCTCCTTCTCCTCTCCATCACTCTCTTTCTCTCCCTCTGTAAATACTCTCCCCTCTCTCTTACCCTCTCTCCCTCCCCCATCCCCCACCTTCACAAACACCCTCTGTCTCTGTCTCTGCCTCTGTCTCTGCCTCTACCACTGCCTCAGCATTTGCCACTGCCTCAGCCTCTGCCTCTACCACTGCCTCAGCCTTTGTCACTGCCTCTGCCTCAGCCTCAGCCACTGCCTCAGCCTCTGCTTCTACCACTGCCTCATCCTTTGCCTCATCCTCTGCCTCTGCCTCTGCCTCTGCCTCTGCCTCTGCATCTGCCTCTGCCTCTGCCACTGCCTCTGCCTCTTCCACTGCCACTGCCTCTGCCTCTACCACTGCCTCATCCTTTGCCTCTGTCTCTGCATCTGCATCTGCCTCTGCTTCTACCACTGCCTCAGCCTTTGTCACTGCCTCAGCCTCAGCCTCTGCCTCTACCACTGCCTCATCATTTGCCTCATCCTTTGCCTCTGCCTCTGCCTCTGCCTCTGCCTCTGTCTCTGCCTCTGCCTCTGCCTCTGCCTCTGCCTCTGCCTCTGCCTCTGCCTCTGCCTCTGCCTCTGCCTCTGCCTCTGCCTCTGCCTCTGCCTCTGCCTCTGCCTCTGCCTCTGCCTCTGCCTCTGCCTATGCCACTGCCTCTGCCTCTGCCTCTTCCACTGCCACTGCCACTGCCTCTACCTCTGACTCTCCCTCTCCCCTTCTCCCCCCTCGGTCCACTGCCACACATGGACCGACAATGTCAGTAATGCCAATTGTCTCCCACTGCCGATGCCCCGAACCCCGGGCTGGATCCCGTCAGCCATTTAAAGCATGGAAGTTTAGATTACCCGGGCATTAGGGTAGTCGCCAGTCTGGCGCACTCCCTCCAGATACCCCGGAAATTGTGCGTCATTCATGTTGTTCCCCCTTTTTTTTTGCCTTGGGACCAGCATCCTCGACCCCCCCCCTTCCCATCCTTCCCCTTTTCTCTGTTCAGGAGCAACATTTTTGCCTAAATTTCCATCTTCGCAATTTCCACTGAAACGGCCCGGTGGAAATAGTTTCCTTTTTTTTTTAAACTTAAGAGAGCCTGACATTTCTCATAGGCAGAACCTTTAAGGAAGGTCCTGCTAGGATTGAAACACTACACCCCTTAAATTGTTGTTTGGAGATTTGCTTTTGGGTCATTTAAAGCAGCAATCCATTTATAACCATGTTGTATCACTTCCTTTTTCTCCCTTTTTAGTTCTAAAAAGATCTGAAGTTTCCTTGTGTACCTGCTATGACATGTTAGTTCCTTCCCGGTGATAATTTCAACTTTATCCCTTATCCACCCAGATCACAGCATCGCCAATGGCTTGCAGCTGCAACAACTGACAGAAACTCATCCACACAATAGTGGACACGTGATTGTAAATCACTAAGGATATAATCTTATTAGTATGCTAGTGCTTAGTGCTGTAACCAAGATGTCCTGTGAAAGTAATTCCAACACGTTACCAATTCCTCACTGACCGAAATGATGCCAACGTGCAAGTTTCAGAAAATTTAAAGTCTGGCGGTCCTACAAACCAAATATCTCAAGCACTTTGGGAGAGTTGCAGATCTGTGCACAGTGTTCCTGAAGAGTCACGCACAAATAATCGGTCTCTGAAAACCTCATTGTAGAGAAAACGAGAAACATCTTCATTTTATTTCAACCATTCCCTTCCACTACAGATCCTGTTGCTCAAGGCATTTTGACGAACTCCTTTCTAAATACATTTTGTGAGTCAATAAACTAAGCAGACTTTGTAAAAAGGAAAATCAATCTCACACATTCAGAGGGTCTGATGTTTCAACTCTAGCAAAACCATCAGACCTCCTAAATTGTTAAGATTAGATTTTTGGTCATTTCAGTTGGAATGTCTTTCTTAAAACATAAATGTATTGCTAAGAATATGGCAACTCATATGGTTAGTAATAAGTATGTCTCTCTCACCCCTCTTCCCTTTAAAAAAAAAACTTCAGTTTTGATGTCTTAGGATGGCAGTCAATTTATCAATTTAAAATGCATCAATTATTCCTGGGATTGATGACTGTTGCCAGACCATTCTTCTTTCAAAGATGTTTTAACAGCCATGTGCGCTACATTAGATTCAATTATCTAATTTCCCGGGTAAAATTGTAAGGGAGAGGGGAGAGGAAGAAGGAGAGGCAGAGGGAGATGGAGAGGGAGAAGGAAAGAAGGAGAGGCAGATGAAGAGGCAGGGTCAGAGAGAGAGGCAGAGAGAGCCGAGGCAGAAAGAGGGGCAGAGACAGAGGCAGAGGCAGAGGCAGAGGCAGAGGCAGAGGCAGAGGCAGAGGCAGGGGCAGAGAGAGGCAGAGGCAGAGGCAGGGGCAGAGAGAGGCAGAGGCGGAGGCAGAGGAAGTGACAGAGGATGGGGCAAAGGGAGATGAAGAGCCAGAGAGGCTGAAGGAGAAGCACAGGCAGAGAGAGGGGGAGAGGGAGAGGGAGAGGGAGAGGGAGAGGGAGAGGGAGAGGGAGAGGGAGAGGGAGAGGGAGAGGGAGAGGGAGAGGGAGAGGGAGAGGGAGAGGGAGAGGGAGAGGGAGAGGGAGAGGGAGAAGGAGAGGGAGAGGGAGAGGGAGAGGGAGAGGGAGAGAGAGAGGGAGAGGGAGAGGGAGAGGGAGAGGGAGAGGGAGAGGGAGAGGGAGAGGCAGAGGCAGAGGCAGATGGAGAGGCAGAGGCAGATGCAGAGGCAGAGAGAGGCAGAGGCGGAGGCAGAGGAAGTGACAGAGGATGGGGCAAAGGGAGATGAAGAGCCAGAGAGGCTGAAGGAGAAGCACAGGCAGAGAGAGGGGGAGAGGGAGAGGGAGAGGGAGAGGGAGAGGGAGAGGGAGAGGGAGAGGGAGAGGGAGAGGGAGAGGGAGAGGGAGAGGGAGAGGGAGAAGGAGAGGGAGAGGGAGAGGGAGAGGGAGAGGGAGAGGGAGAAGGAGAGGGAGAGGGAGAGGGAGAGGGAGAGGGAGAGGGAGAGGGAGAGGGAGAGGGAGAGGGAGAGGGAGAGGGAGAGGGAGAGGGAGAGGGAGAGGGAGAGGGAGAAGGAGAGGGAGAGGGAGGGGAAGAGGAAGAGGCAGAGGCAGAGGCAGATGGAGAGGCAGAGGCAGATGGAGAGGCAGAGAGAGAGGCAGAGGGAGAGGCAGAGGGAGAGGCAGAGGGAGTGGCAGAGGAAGAGGCAGAGGAAGAGGCAGAGAGAGGCGGAAAGAGGCAGAGAGGCAGAGGGAGATAGGCTGAGGGAGAGGCACAGACAGAGGGAGAGGGAGAGGAAGAGAGGGGGTGACGGAGGATGCAAGGCTTAATGCATCTTGTGGTATGAGAGGCTCTGAATGCGGTTGGGTACGGGTGGGTTATTAGAAGCTACATTAAACATGTGGGGATGGCTAGCTGGCTCCCTCACTGCCCTTATAAATAGAGCCTGCGGCTTGACCTGAATGAACTGTGGTGTTAATCGGTCAACCACAACCCCCTCTCCAACCCACCGACCACCAACACCCCCCTCCTCCTCCCCTGAATCAGCCTGGGGCACACTTACTTAAACTGTCTGTTTTTATCAAAGCACTGACCCAGTGATACCCCCATCATGTAGCAGACTGGCTAGTTTTCAGCACAATAAGCTTTCCATACTGCATGGCAAGGAGCGTATACGTACAGGCATACCCCCTTCCTCCACGGGCATACACATCACACAGTGGTCCTGCCCGCTGTACATCAACCACTGGACCACTGGTCTCATAAAAGTTGCAGAAAACCGCAGACAACATTCCTTTCTTAGATGAAAACATGCAATCCCAAGGGACAATGTGAAAGCAGCTCAATACAAATTGATATTACAAATGCTTCAATATAGATGCAGATGGCCATACATTCAGTTGTCAAATATTATTTCCTCCTTTATTTCTGACCCTTAAGGCAGATGCTCAAATCATTTTTTTTACGATACAGTACTCGTACATATGAAATGCAAAACTAACTAACGAAATGATATTACCTAATCTCAAAATGCAACAGGTGCTTTCAAGCCAAACAGTAAACTGATCAGTTTTCAATTGATCTCAAGTACCGGGTATTGCTGATTCATTTGATAATGGGTTTTTTTGTATCTGAATGAAAGCATTTAAAAAGCATGATCCCTGGATAAACTTCTGACAGGCAGTGGCACCCCAATCCCGGCAAAGACTAGACTCAATTGACTATTTGGACACACCCACCAATCATTTGACCACAACCGCAAACCATAATCGGCTCAAGAATTTTTCCGGCACAAATTTTTGGCGAAAAACCCCCAAAAGGTTTTTAAAACAATGGAAACGGCCCTATTGTTGAGGAAACACGACACATGAAATAAGATTGTTTATCGCAAAGTAAAGATGGAACATCAACCACTGTGGGGCAAATAAATTTTACCTTACATGCTGACGGACCAAACAGACAGAGATACGGATGAGCAGGACAGCTCCCTTCCTACTTCGACTGCAACAAGTGCTTTCAAGACAGACAGTATAAACTGACAATTTTTCTCAATGTTAGCTCACAGTCTGTCAGCCGACAGAAACCAAGCATTCAGGTCATCATCAATCCCCCCTTACCTCCTCCCTCCACCGCTCCCCCCCCCCCCAAACCACAGACACTGGGGTGATGGTTTCCATATACCAATGCAGGGAAGTGTAAGAGAGCGTGGAGTCCCAGCCCACTGTTTGGCAACGATCCTTGACCCTGACCTATAGTCAAGCCTCACTTGGTGGCTGCCAGGAGGCAGCTTGTGTGGTCAGACCCTTGGTCCTCTCCAAGAAAGATAGAGAGGGGGGGGGGGGGGAAGCGAGAAGGAGACAGTGATTTGCTCGCTGGCCAAACATTTACACAAGTGAGGCGGGCCGGGAGAGTGGATGAGGGTTAGGATCAGGAGGGCGGCATGGTTTTGCTAACTGCGAGGAAACCAGTTGCAGCGTCTCCCCTCTGCTCACAAGGCCCCCACACAGGAGTCGCAACCAAGAGTTGGTTGGTATAGCTGACATTGCCCGGGAAATCTCAGGTGGAGTGGACCGAAGGTGGAGTGGCGTGGAGTGGATGCAATTCTTGCATCCCAGCAGACCTGTGTACATGTATACGTATGCATAGGCCAGCTAGTTTGCAAACTGTCATAATACCTCTGGACAACCCCCCCCCTCCACACCCACCACCACCACCCATCCAGAACACACTGTAATTGAGAATTCAAGACTGCATTAAAGCCCCTACACAACATTGGTAAGATCAAAAAACACAAGCGTTCACAGATTTACATGAAAATTATACAGTTTGAAGATGGTAATAGTAGAAACCTCGCACTGAACTATTTCTGCCTAAAATGTTGTATTTTTTGAGAAATCAGTAAAAGAAATAGTTTACGTCTCACCGAGATCTAAACTATTTTTCAGAACAGTACGGCGTTGAATGCTGCATTTTCACGAAACAAATGAAGCGGTTTTCATGATTTTCTCGAGACTCGGTTTGCTGATTGAGCTGAAATTTTCACAGGTGTGCTATTTCATGCAGATGTTGGATCAGACAACGTATGGGGGCTATTCTTTGACCTCGACCAATGTTGTGTAGGGGCTTCAATCTTGAGCGGCTTTTGGCCTTTTGGGGGTGATTTTGCATATTTAATATTATTATTATATTTTGTTTTGCCATGCTGGACATGCTGGCAGTGTGAAAAAGGTTAAAGTCCTTTGTTTCTCATCCGTGTCCTATTCACTCTCTCCCCCCTTCCTTCGTGTACATGTATCTGTTTTGTCCTTGTCACTCTGCCTTTTAGAAAGGTCCTGCTAGGATCGAAACGTCAGGCCCACTAAATTTTAAGGTTAAAGTAGGTTAAAGACCCCTCAAATTAGTAGATATCAGGTAGAAGTTGTTATTAAACAACCACTATGAAAATCGTCAATCAACAAAGCTCCACATGTAACATTTATTAGTTTCATCAACAGTGTCTGTCAGTCAAACCCCTTAAATATGCAACGCTATTAAACACTGTTGCAAGACAGAAAATACTTTTTGGAGCACGGTATTAAAAGCAATGTGAGTCATGCCTTATGTTTAGCCTGTAGATCAACTAGTTCCTATGAAAACGAACTTGAAGTGAAGGGTTTGCAGAAATACCAAATCCTTAGGGGAGATTCCTAAACAGTAATCCTTAAGTAATTATCATTGGAAGGATCTTTAAAGCATACTTACAAACCCAATGTGTGCAGATAGTATGTACACATTCACAATATTCGGGAATGATCTGTGTTCAGAAAGAGAAGTACCGGTATAATTGTGATATGTTCTGCAGTACATGTACATGTATGTAGAGTGTGCCTTACAAAAGACCCTTTTAATTCCCTTTTGCCATACGTATTCCTGCCAAGTGTTCAACATGTAAGTGTCAGTACTGCATAGTTTCTGGGGTTTTTTTTAATAGATGATTTTGCCATCTTCCAGCGAAACAGATCCATGTAACTTCCATACAATTGGTTAACTTGTGCAATATTTATGTCCTTTTTTTTTTAAGTAAGAAAATGGAGAGAACAACACAAGTGGATTAGTAGTGTCAGCCACACTTGAAAGGTCATGTAAATTTGTATAGTCTGGTGAACAGAAGGAGGAACAGTTTTTCTTCAGTTTGCAGCAGGAGGGGGAGGTGGGGACCCCAACGTCCACTGGATGTGAAAAGAGTCCAGAAATGCCTCATTGTTGTTCCAAATCTAGCCCAGCTAACTGGGCCACTACTAGTTCACTGTGTATTGTAAACATGAGAGCCAGACATGCAAATGAACATGAGGTCAGGCGGGTCAACCCTGGGTATGTATGCATAGGAGGGAGAGAGGGAGAGAGGGAGGTACTTTAGGGAGGTAGGAAGGTGGGGAGGTAGGGAGGGGGGGGTAGGGCTATGCTAGCTGCGTCTGCCAATCTTCTTCAGCAACATTCTTCTGTCTGGTGCGTGGATAGGGGAGGGGAGGGGAGGGGAGGGGAGAGAGGAGGGAGGGGAGAGAGGGGAAGGGATGAACGGTGCATGAGTCATGGCTGGGGTCCTCTGACAGAGATGACCCCCAGGGTCAGCCGAGCAGGTCAGAGGTTGCAAAGTGTGGCTGCTGATTGATGCAGAATAACGGGAATAAAAAAAATGAAATTTTGAGGTCATGGATATCATAACGTATACAGGTCGGCCTTTGAGCCGTGGGATGGGGGAGGTGGGGAGTGGGGCTCCCAGACATCTTGTTAAACAAAAATGATTCTATATTTTATCTGTATTTGAGATATTTTATCTATATTTGAGTATGATACCGACTCCCATACTAAAAGTGTACCATAAACACACCCAATTTCTTGTGATACGAAAATGTTGCTAACTGTGCAGAGACTTTACAAAAACCAAAATGCAAAACTGAATGTAATCAGTGAAGGGTTTGAATTGGCCATTTAATTTGAATTGGCCATTTACCATTATCTATGAAGGATTACAGATCCATCACTGGCAGAACTACAAATGGTCTGTCTGATGAAACTGAAGAATTGGGGGATTTAACTTCAAATTGACCATGCCCTAATGTTCCCTCCTGAAACAAACACACCTGTGTGGGGTAACATTTCAATTTTTTTTCGGGGGGGGGGGACCAAAGTTCAGGAATATCCAACACCACTTTTGGGGATTAAATGTCCAAATGGTTTCCTAAAATAGCAACAGTGATCACACCCCACCCCAACCCTGTCATCAGATGCCATAGTTATTGGTTCTCTAACTGAGTCAAAGGGCCCAGCAGATGGAGTAACGCCACCATTGTTGGAGAGAGAGAAAAATAAGCCCTGAAAATATAACTGCACGCATGTAAAACAGCTTGAAAAGGAAATAATGGGATTTCAGGAAGGGAATGACTACCGGTAATCCTCACTTCATTAATCCCTGTTTTCTTTCATCTTCCCCGTCCATTTTCCCTTTGATCTCCCACCCTGCTCCTGTCCCTTAGATCCTCCCCACCCTTTTGTTTTGTTTTCCCTTTGATCTCTCCTCCCTTTTGTGTGTACATCTGCATCCCACTCCCTTCCCTTTTGTCCTTCCTCTGTCATGTGTGTCAGGGCTTTCCTTCCCCAGACTGTCTGTGTATGTCCTTGTCACCTTGCCTTTGAGAAAGGCGGTCCTGCTATGATCCAAACGTCTGGCCCTCTAACTTTTGGAATTTCAGGATAGATGGTAAAATCATGGCAAAACTGAATGATGCTTGTTCTAGAATGTATTTCAACATTGATGGTGCTCAGGAAGGCTTGGGGAAGAAGATGGCCAACATCGTGTGACAGTC
Source organism: Luidia sarsii (assembly GCA_949987565.1). Lineage (NCBI taxonomy): Eukaryota > Metazoa > Echinodermata > Asteroidea > Paxillosida > Luidiidae > Luidia > Luidia sarsii. The sequence continues at coordinate 9,491,676 of OX465101.1, read as the reverse complement.
TGCCCTCTGATCTTGCTCTCAAAAGTTTACAATCCCCGCTGTGAGAGAACCAGGCAGGGTTAATGCAAACAGAAATAATACATAGGGTTGCAAACTGCTCGTTGGCTAAACAGACCAAAATGAAAATCAAAAAAATGTAAAGTGCCCAATGTATTGATCCTAGCAGGACCTTTTTCAAAGGAAGACTTGAGAAAGGTGGTGATAGGATCGAATTTGTCAGGCCCTGTAGCTACCTAAGTTTTGGTTTTACACTTTTACACATAATCCAAACAAAGTCCTTTTCTTTGAGTAATACTAGAATGTCACCAGCTGCATAGTGACTAAATAGCTTGCTATCATATCAATCATGAACAGTTGGACAGCCTCTGATCTCTCTCCCTCTACCCTCCCCTCCCCTCCCCATTCTCCCCCCCCCCCTTTCTCCCTCTCCCTCGATCTGGCGACTGTCTGGCCATCATTTGGCCATGGCCTGGTCACTGGCGATGTTCTGGCCACTGTCTGGCCACCATTTGGCCATGGCCTCGTCACTGACTTTGGTCTGGCCACAGTCTGGCCACTATCTGGCTACCATCAGGCCATGACTAAGCCACTGTCTGGTCACTGTTTGGCCATGATTTGGCTGCCATCTGACCAAAATCTGGCCATGGTAAGACAGTATTGCTCAGGTTGCAGACCAGACATGGTTAGCTGCTACATATTAAACCAAAGTACATACAGTAATGTATGTACATATTTTAGCCTTGGTAATGCATGCAAACCAACATAATTACTTTTATTGTTTCGATCCCTGTGGCCCACATTTACATTAGTTCAAACCAACATAATTACTTTTATTGTTTCAATACCTGTGGCCCACATTTACATTAGTTCTAATGCAGAGCTCTATAATCTACCGGTACTTCAATTACACAATACAAACATGAAGTCAATTCCTTGTGTAAGAAGCTTTCAAATGCGCATAATTACAAAGCACAAAGGATCTTAATTACAAATAGCAGTGTGGTTTACATATGCTCGCATTTTTAATACATCATAAAAAAAAGCCCAGACTTTTATTTTACTGTCATGCGTGTGTCATTCAAGACCTCTTGTGTCAGCTGAGGACAAATAGGCTCAAGATGAATGATGTCTGTCCCAGTGTCATAAAGGTCTTGATTCCCTCCCTCCCTCCCCCCCCCCCCTCGTCTCCTCTACCTCCTCCTCCGACTCCTCCTCCCCAACCTCCTGCCCGTCCAGGTCCTGGGTCATTATTGTGCGCTCAGCTAATGGAAGGTAGTTGCCATAGGTAACCGCCATATCATGACCTTAGTACTCTAAACAGGCACATGTGCAAATACCATTGACAATGTGGCAACGTTGCACATGAATGTGCAGCCGTGCTGTGAAATTTTTTGTTTGCACATATTTTTTTTCTTTCACAAGCTGCACCTCTCTATCGCGTCTAGCAATTGGAGCACAATAGGCCTCTGTGTACACGAGCAAGTATACTGTGTACTGTGCACCGGGTGTGCTTGTGTTTGGCTGCACTGCTACGGCATTGACCTTGACTGGCTACTGGCACTCTCTCAAGAATGATCCAAAGTGTGTGAGCCGATATTCCATCCATCGGCAAGAGTTCTCAATCCACTGAATCTCCTTTTACAACAAAAGCCCCTTCCAATGTATGCCATATCATTATATGATCAATTTATTGGTGTGTCGCGATAACAGAAGAGAGGGAACCTGGAGCATGTCGGTATAGAGAACAGTCATGTCTGTTTGAAAACAAAACCAAATTAGGCAAGGATGAATGTATGTGGCCCATTAAGTTGAAGGATGCACAAGTATTATGGCCATTATTTGATTTGGTATGACCTAAATATTTCCAGTCCTGTTTTTGTTAGGTGCATAAGGCTGAAAATTGTGACAAAATTCAAATATTATACCTTTTTACACATGCTGGTACTCTGTATAAATTAAACTTAGTTGTTTCTTTTTATCATACACTTTTGAAAACAATTTTGAAAAATGGCAAAAAAACCCGAACTGGACCAGGATTTTAACCCGAGACCTTCGGCTTCATCACGTACCAGCGGTCTTACTACCTGAGCTATCCAACCCTTCGATGGTGGCCTTCCCAAATAATCAACTAGTCTTTGCCGGGTCGGGGGCGCCAGTCAGACGTATTTAACCATTAATTGCCGTATGTCTTCTTGGATTACTAATCTTTCATTGTCATACGAGTGCAGCATTAATAATGATAATTACTCAACATTTATACCGCGCACATATCTGTCCAAGGACACCCAAGGCGCACAAATCCCCCCCCCCCCAAAGTTGGGAAACTTTGAAAAAGTTTTGTTAAACAAAAAAAAAGTGATTGGATGGCTCTAGGGAGATTGTTCCAAACTCGTGGTGCAGCCACCACCTGTGACCTATCTCCCCTGGATCATCTCAATCTGGACACAGACAGCCTGTGGGTGTGGTTGGAGCCAAGTCCAAGAACGGGCTGGGAACATCAAGTATGAAAGAGTTCTGAAATGCACAATAGAGCTTGACCGCTGAGTGCTTTACCGTATTATGTTATCACAGAAAGTTTGTATTGAAGCCGCTGTGTGCATGTGATAGGGAGCAGATCAGTGTAGTTGCTTCGGGGTGGGTGTGGTGTAGGCCGAATTACTAGCCAGATGTGAGTCAAGCATGACTTTGTGGAGGGACAATGGGCATGTTCTCATTGAGGCATTTTCATTCCTTGTCCTAACACAGCTTTTGAAAAGGGCCCCATGTTTTGATCCTAGCAGGTCCTCTCTCCTGCTCGAATGGGAAGGTCAGACTCTCGACATCCTTTTGAGATTTGCGTCATTCAAGTAAGTGAGTAGTTTGCATCAAGCATCTAGCATCTAGCATTAGCGATCTGAAGAGGCGGATGGCCCTAGCTTGGGCAACATTCTGGAAATTGGATCGCCTCTGGAGAAGACACACTATTCCAATTGTAACTAAGGTGAAGTTATTTGATACAACACTGTGTCACTGTCCTGCTACATGTATGTGGTTGTGAATCCTGGGTCATCTCTTAGGACATGGACGATAAGATCAAACGCATTTGCAACATCCTGCTACCGCATCATGTTAAACATCAAACGAGTTGATGATAGGTCCCCAAATACTACTGTGCACAACCTGACTGGCACAATTCCACAAATTGGCCGGGTCAGAACCTGAGACAGCTGAGGTTCCTTGGCCATGTCCTACGCTCGACTGATGGCAAAGTTATACGACAGTATGCGCTCTACATTCCACCACATGGAAAAGGGGAAACCAGGACACTATGCTTGCAGTATCATACAACAACTAATGGGAGACTATATGAAGGGATGCTACAACCAAATGATATTGTCAACTCTGCTAAAGACCGCAGTGGTGGGAGACAGCTTGTAGTCGCTTGTAGTCCGTAGCCGACCAATGATGATGATGATGGTGAGGTAGTTTGCAGCAATTTGGTCTATTACTTTGAAAAGGAAAACCAGTCTCGCCTGGTACATGGCATTCAAAGTCTTAAAGAAAAGTTAATTACATTCCAGTGCAAAACAAAGTAAAGGAAAAGATTAAATACGTGGTGTCACCGCAAACCTTCCACTCGGTACTTCCATCATTCCGGACTATTTGGGAAGGCCACCATCTAAGGGCTGGGTGGCTCAGATGGGAGAGCGCTGGTTTGTTTGCATCTGAAAGCGGTGGCGTGATCCCTAGGGATGTATGGCAGTTGATGGTTAAGTTGCTTCTGACAGGCGCCCCCACCCCGGCAAAGACTAGTTGACTCTTTGGGAAGGGCACCATCTAAGGACTGGATAGCTCAGATGGGAGGAGCACTGGCTCATTAATCCAGAGGTCTCAGGTTCAAGTCCCAGTCCAGTCAAAGTTTTCTTTGCCAATTGTTCAATTTGTTCAAAAGTTCCCAGTCCGTTTTTCCTGGCTTTGTTTGATTTTTCATATCCATCAACAAGGATATCAATACAAGTACACAAACAGACATCTACAAATAAAGAGGGTCTACGTTTCGAATCATGCTAGCATGACCTTTCCCATCTAGGCAGAATCAAATTTTCCCACGTTACCCCAAGAAAAAATATGTTGCAAATTACAGGCAAACTGTACCAAAAAAAAAAAAATGTTGCAGTAAACAGGTATGGGTTTGGGGTGCACACAAATTTGGTTCAGAAACTGATTGGTTGGTTTCCCCAGGAAGTGCGCCCTACTCCCCGGGCCCACCCACTTGTTATGAAGGCAAACACCAGGTTACTCTCTACCCTTGCTGCATTTTTTTTTTTTTTTTGGTTTTTATTTTTGTTATCGCTGCTCCAGCCCGGCCTCCCCACATTTTATTCTATTTCATTTTCTGGCAGCTTCCCAATGCCTCCAAGAAGTTCTGAGCAAGACAGTGCGGCAAATGTTATCTGGAGTATCCAACCTGGCCACAACCATGACCCCCCCCCTCCCCCTCCATCCACCACGCACTGTACATGTCAGTCTGACTTACACTTAAAGGTCTGCTACACGTACCACGGGCCCAGCGTTTGTCGTTCATCGGCTACCTTGTTTCCAGCCTAATTTCCTCCTCCCAAGATGAACCCCACCCCCCCTCCTCCCCCCCACCCCTTTGCCTCTTTGACAGAGCCCCGACTCCCTTGTTAAGACGCCGAGTCTGTTTTACCTGGCAACAAGTCTGGATTAACCATGGCAGCCTACTGTAGTCTCACCAGAAGAATGTTGATCGTGATTGACAGCAGGAACTATCTTTTTTTTTTTTCTTCTTTATTTGATTCTCTCGACAGGAATGCATTGGCTAGGCAAGGTTTAGGTCGCTGAGCTATCATCTGATGACTAGTCTGCACGCACTAATGGTTACTTCCACAGAGAAGACCAAAGGTATTGGGCTGATTCTACCTAGTCTGGCATGGGACGGGTGGAGCATGCAAGACATTACTACATCATTCGGAATGCCAAAAGTAAACATACAGGTTCAAATCCCATGTACAGATATACACAAATCACACGCAATGGTCGAGTTCGGGCGCGCGCATTCTCGGCTGTTCGTGAACAACCCTGGCGGAGAGGTGGTGTGTGATCCTGTTCCGAGTGCAGCGTTCTTGGGTCATGTTCGTGTGGTCCGAGTGCGCGAGAACAAGGTTCGCGTGTGAAGAGCAGACCGCCTGAACTCGGACCAAAATGCTAGCTGTCAACCTGTCCCGGTCACCTTCAGACTGTTAAGCCAAGAGTAACTATAGAGTCAAACAAATAACTAGATGTAATAACCATGCTATATCTAGGACTGTACTCGGTACTCGAATCCACCACATGACCATGATCAGCTCAGAGGTCAAGTGGTTGAGAGGTCTGCAGTGGAAAGCAGGAGAGGCGGGCTCAAATGTCGTCCGAGCTGCCTGAATTTATCATCAGCAGGCAATTTGGCAAAGCACTGAGCAGTAATTGCATAACAGCAGGGAACACCTCCCCCATTGAATCAATGCTACCTCACTACCATCCAGCTGACAATGTATGTTTTAATTGCTGCGAAGGTCAATGAGCATGCAAGCAAACAAAACTACCACTGGTCAGTTTGGCTCACTGGACCTTTTTTTTTTCGGTAAAAAAATGAGACAATGGGAATTTTTCCCATTTTAAGTACAGTTGTTGACAGCCTGGGATGTTTTCTTCTCAGTTCTTACTTTTCCCGATTCCAACGGTTACTTCTACAGGCCAACTGCTACCAGGAAAAGTTACCTGGGGGGGATTCCACAAAGCCTTATTATGAGGCATAGTAACTCGGCTTACGATGGAGAACCCATCGTGAGTTGTGAAAGGCCATGTGGTTTGTGTGCAGTGCTCATCGACATGCGACTGATCATAAGTTACGATGGGTTTGGTGATAAGTCTCTGCAAACAGTACGTATACAGAGTGAGTCGGTAAAAGCGGCACACGGGAAAGTGTACATTCGGCCCTGCATTTGGCCATGGGAGCGAGATCATGCTGCATAGGCCACCACTCATAAAGGTACATTCTGCATTGTTTTGAGTTGTTATACTGTCAGCTCGGTTACTTCTAACATTGCCTCAATAAAACATTTCCCATGTTAAAAGTCCAAGTGTAGACAGTGGTTACATTTGACCCATATTTAATTTTACCATCGTCTCGGTAAAACCTTCCGAAAAAAAAAAGGTCCACGGCTTAATAAACTAAACAAAAGCAAAAGGGGTTTCTTCTCTCAGCATCTAAATCCAGCAATCTTAATACTGCTTTTAATTCCCGATTAAGAAGGAGTCAGTGCGTTTTCCTCTGGAGTTCCCCGTGGATTTCCTTGGGCAAAGGAAACCCAGTTGATCAAGAACACACATGCTTAGGGGAGGTTCTAATTTGGGCCAACATTCACTTCCCTGCCACTTCCTCCTTCACATTTATAGAATGAAGCGAGGGACCCAGTCGGCACCCAGTCCCTGGCATACGTGCATTCACTCTACTCTTCAGTCTCATTCGAATGTAACATGACAACCCTGAGCCTATAAATAGAGTCACTGTAGAAGGCTGTTCTATTTTACCTGTCCTTTCTTAAAAATTTGCTCTTGCCTTCTTAGTTCAGCCCTTGGCAAATTTGAGTGGCGTGGACATTAATTTGGTTTCAGGGCATGAATGACAAAGCGTCTCGCTCCCATAACTAGGGGACTAGGGCAACCAGAGTGTGGTGACTAGGGTATCCAGGGTGTGGGGACTAGAGCAAACAGGGTGTGGGGACTAGGGTACCCAGGGTGTGGTGACTAGGGTACCCAGGGTGTGGTGACTAGGGTACCCAGGGTGTGGTGACTAGGGTACTCGGGGTGTGGTGACTAGGGTACCCAGGGTGTGGTGACTAGGGTACCCAGGGTGTGGTGACTAGGGTACTCGGGGTGTGGTGACTAGGGTACCCAGGGTGTGGTGACTAGGGTACCCAGGGTGTGGTGACTAGCTAGGGTAGGCCTACCCAGGGTGTGGTGACTAGGGTACCCAGGGTGTGGTGACTAGGGTACCCAGGGTGTGGTGACTAGGGTACTCGGGGTGTGGTGACTAGGGTACCCAGGGTGTGGTGACTAGGGTACCCAGGGTGTGGTGACTAGGGTACTCGGGGTGTGGGGACTAGGGTATCCAGGGTGTGGAGACTAGGGTACCTAGGGTGTGGAGACTAGGGTACCTAGGGTGTGGTGACTAGGGTACCCAGGGTGTGGTGACTAGGGTACCCAGGGTGTGGTGACTAGCTAGGGTACCCAGGGTGTGGTGACTAGCTAGGGTACCCAGGGTATGGGGACTACGGCAAGTAGGGTGTGGGACTAGGGCAAACAGATTGTGGGGACTAGGGCAAACAGGGTGTGGGGACTAGGGCAAGCAGGGTGTGGTGACTAGAGCAAGCAGGGTGTGGGGGACTAGAGCAAGCAGGGTGTGGGGACTAGGGTACCCAGGGTGTGGTGACTAGGGTATCCAGGGTGTGGTGACTAGGGTACCCAGGGTGTGGTGACTAGGGTACTCGGGGTGTGGTGACTAGGGTACCCAGGGTGTGGTGACTAGCTAGGGTACCCAGGGTGTGGTGACTAGCTAGGGTACCCAGGGTATGGGGACTACGGCAAGTAGGGTGTGGGGACTAGGGCAACCAGATTGTGGGGGCTAGGGCAAACAGAGTGTGGGGACTAGGGCAAACAGAGTGTGGGGACTAGGGCAAGCAGGGTGTGGGGACTAGGGCAAGCAGGGTGTGGGGACTAGAGCAAGCAGGGTGTGGGGACTAGGGTACCCAGGGTGTGGTGACTAGGGTACTCGGGGTGTGGTGACTAGGGTACCCAGGGTGTGGTGACTAGCTAGGGTACCCAGGGTGTGGTGACTACATGTAGCTAGGGTACCCAGGGTATGGGGACTACAGCAAGCTGAGTGTGGGGACTAGAGCAGGCAAGGTGTGGGGACTAGGGTACCCAGGGTGTAGGGACTAGGGCAAGCAGGGTGTGGGGACTAGAGCAAGCAGGGTGTGGGGACTAGGGTACCCAGGGTGTAGGGACTAGGGCAACCAGGGTGTGGGGACTAGGGTACATGTACCTAGGGTGTAGGGACTAGGGCAAGCAGAGTGTGGGGACTCGGGTACCCAGGGTGTAGGGACTAGGGCAAGCAGGGTGTGGGGACTAGGGCAAGCAGGGTGTGGGGACTAGGGCAAGCAGGGTGTGTTGACATGATAGAGTAGTATCCCATCACATCCAACAGTTCGAACCCTAAATACAAGCATTTCACAAACTATTTGATTATGCTTCACTGATCCCCTTATCATGCCGGCAAAAAAAATGCAAATGTGCATCTGCCGCACATAAATGTAAATGTATTTTTTTTAATAGATATCTCTTTGAACTCCACATTATAGTACCAGCTGTTGTAGTTATTAAAGTGCAAGTTGGTAGGGGGTAAACATATACATGTATAATACTTTAACTACATGCATAATGTGCATAAATCTAGGCCTATAGGTGTACTCCAACTGTACATTTGGGAGTTAGCCTAACCAAAGATTGAAATAATGCAAAAATGAAAAGTTACTAACTGAGCAAAACAACGAAAGGGTCTGGACTTTTCACCCCTGCATGGTCTTTCTCAAAGGCGGAACACCTAAGTGCTACCAAGAAGCCAGACTCAAGTCCGACTCAGACTCGGACTTGCGTCAAGAAAACAAATGAACTGGCTTGGGCTGGGACTTAACTGGCATGACACATAACCGGGGGGGGGGGGGGGGGAATATATTAATGGGTTTTTGCAACACTCGTGCACGCTAAGATAGGGGCTCACAGTTTGACCAAATGATTTTCTCTCAATGCTCAACTTGACCCTTGTTTGCAAGCAGGCCTAGTACCTACTTGTAAATTAGATGGTGCTAAAAAACTGTAAAAAAAAAAAAAAATCTGTTACCACTATAGTATTAAACATTTCAGGTGACCCAGACTCGAGGTTTGTGGCTCGTGACTTGGGATTGAGACATGGACCTGCTTGACTCAGAACTTGGACTCAATATTTTCTGACTCAAATACGAGTCTGCGTTGAGTTCATGGCATAGGTTGCAATCTTGGGATTACGCCTTTGGGATGGGAGAGGTGCGAAGGGCCTTATATTGTTTCTTTCAGCACGGCATTTTTTTACGACTTCTCTGCTATTTATCAGTGAGGAGGGACAGTCTTCCAGGGAAGAGGAAATAAACCCGGATTGCTGCTTCCCTTCCCTGGCTGAGGCAAAGTCAGATTCCTACGGAATGTTCACAGACAAGCCGCTCCACAAAAAAAAAAAAAAAAAAAAAAATAGGAAAGGAGGAGGATTAGGAGTAAAGGGGAACAAAATCTAATCACAAATTTCCTTTTGTCAGAAGCTCTTTATTACCTGCTTTTCAGTAATCACGTTATGACTCAGTTGCCGAAGCCAAAATACATTTCAGAAAGAACCGGCCGGACCGAGGAAGGAAGGAAGGGAGAGCTGGAGACAGGGCTCCCCTCTACAACCCGTCTATTTGTGAAAGCTTTTCCCCGAGACCCGCCTGAATTACCCAATAGACGGGGCAATTGAACTAATTAACCCTTTTTACTTCTTGCTCGGCCAATCACTGATAAGCATACTTGCAACAGCTAAATTTCCCCCCGGAGTGAAAATCCAATTCCTTCCCGTCCGACCCACCGAACCATTTGCATTAATTCCGCTCAGTTAAAAAAACCCGAAATGTGTCCGAGTGTGTGTGTGTGTGAGTGTGTGTGGAAGGGGGGGGGGAGGGGGTTAGCGAGCATACCCACATTTATATATTTCTTAAAGGGTTCAAGGAGTAAAATCACAGGGTAGACTGACTTCAAAGACTGGCCCCATCAGCTTCAACGCTCCGATTTTACAGGGGGGGGGTGTGTTGGGCTGGACTGGACTGGGTCCGTTTGAAGAGTGATGTTTCAATTTCAGGCCATGCATATTTCATGCAATCACCTTCTGATTTAAATGCCCGGATGACCCACTTCTTGACGGCGAGGTCGGTTTGACATGACAAATTCAACAATCAAGTGGTGTTTCCCGGCCCGCCGTCGAGGAAGGAGGTAACTCCCCCCCCCCACCACCCCCACCCCAGCCCAACCCGCACCGCAAGAACAGAACCGCCTCGAGCTACGGCTCAGCCCCAGCGCGCGCTAGCGTTCGCAAGGACGCCCGGTAATTAGGTCTAGTACTGCGCTACCGCACTGCATAGGCTGTGGAAACGAGCACTATGCAATTTAAGGGAGCAGAAACCACATAAAAAAATTACAAGAAGAGAGAGAAGGAAAGAAGGGGGGAAAAAAGAAGTCTTATTACGGCACCCTCTTGCCATAGGGCATGCACCCTCATTCTCTCCAGGACCGGAAAAAGTTGGTTACAATTTGAAGCACGACCGGTACGAGGGGACGGAGGGCCGTTCGCGAGAGCCTGCCCTCCGGGGCAGCACTTGTAATGAGAGGCATGAGAGTGAGGCAACATGATAATTTCATATTCTCGTCGGAGCCGTTTTCCACCAAATCGTACTGAACACAGGCCGCGGCTGGGTCCTCCCTTTACAAATGCGTCATATTGCAAGAGCCTGTTGCCCGAGCGACTGCATCCGCAATCAGAATTGACGGTGTGTGTGTGTTACACAGAGTGTGCACAGTGCACGGCGAAAGAACAAATAATGAAAGGGCGGTAAAAACAAAATCCTGGTGAAGACTAATGGGAACAAGTAATTTTCTGATGAGGACTTTGGGAAGGCCACCATCTAAGGGATGGACAGCTAAAGAGCACTGGTAAGCAAAACCAGAGGTTTCGGGTTCAAATCCCGGTCCAATCAAAGTTTTCTTTGCCATTTTTCAAAATTGCTAAAACAAAATTCAATCAGTCAATGATAAAAAATAAAGAAATTGCATAAGGTACCTAACTGCTTACAGACTAACCAACCCTAACCCTAAGAGGGGGGGTGATGTTTCGATCCCAGCCACAAACTTTCCCAAAGGCAGAGAAAGGTCATGCTAGGATTGAAACCTCAGACCCAACGGTCAAATTTCAAAACAATTGACAAAGATCCAGCTTACACATGCATTTCAACAATTTACATTTAATCTAAAAAATGTAGAGGGCCTGACATTTCAATCCAAGTAGAGCCTTTCTCAAAGGTCTTTAAAAAGGATATCCTGCTAGGATTGAAACATCAGGCCCTTGTTATGTATGAGGCTTTGCATTTTGGTAATTTTAGTCAGTGAGCGGTTCGCAATTTTTATTATCTTTTTATGATAACTTTAGTTCACACTCAACCTAAAAAAAAGGAGGAAGACATAAAAAAGGAGAAAGCTACGGTATACTGATGGCTTAGGCAGGGCTGGGCTAGGAATAGGGTACTACAAGTTCATCCCTCCCTGCCTCCTCCCCAACTCACAGCAAATACATCGCAGGAGAGATCATCTGAGATGCACGCGGCGTTAACACGTCAATTGGATTTTTTCTTCATCCCAACCGGTGTTCACCGCACAAAGTGTGTGTGTTGCAGCTCTGCAGATCAGTCGGGCACAATAAATCCCACCAACCACAATTTCCCTAAACCCCCCCCCCCCCTCCACTCTCAAAAAAAAATGCCTGGCCTGCCCCGGAGTCTCACAGCAGTGTAATCCATGGAAGTGATGACTATCGCACCGAGATCACTATCGCATCATTATGCAGCACAACAACCAATTTGGACCTGTTCACACATCGGTGTCTAAACTAAACCACACACACACTCCTCTGTCCTGAAACAGGGACAACTATACAACCTCATGGAGGCTCCTGGTCCGTGATTGCCTTATAAGTAAACAGGATCTTGTGACCATATTTGCTGAGAGATTTTTTCTCACACCGCGTACATGTACATTCAATTACAACATTGTGCGATCCTTCAGGCAGGATGGAGCAGAGGTTTTTGGGGGAGATGTGTGGGATGCGGAGTTTGACTGTGTGTGAGACTAGAGCAGGGTCTGCTCCCATGCAATCCAATACACTTGGCAAACATGACCCATTACAAACAATCAGATGAAATAGGTTTACTGTAAGCAGAGAAAACAAATTGCAAACTGCTTACTGACTCAAATAACCCCAATTGCAAAAATATTAGTATAAGTTGTAATGGCCCAATGTTTCAATCCTAACAGGATGTTCCTCAAAATCAAAGAAATTGGGTCCTGTTAAGATAAGAAGAAAAACATCATTACCCTTTAAATTGCTAAGATTTTGCAATTTGAGTCATTTGAGTAAGTAAGCAGATGGCAGCATTTTTGGTGTTGCGGACGATATTGCTCTGATCATAGTCCCCCGATGTCATAAGTCAGCAAGATATGTCTTGCCTCTGAGATCACAGATTAGGAAAAATCGGTCAATTTGACGGCAATATCGACATCATGTACCAGGTACATCATCTCTTGAAGAGATGGATTGTGGCTCTGAAAAGGACCAGTAACTGAGCCACATTTTGTGCAGTGTGTACTCTGCCCATCGAAAAGGCAAACCTTCCGCTTTGTACTTCCATCATGCAAACCTTCAAATCTTATCATTGGTATTCATTAATAGCCGCTACCAGCACAATACTTTTTTAATTAGAATCATTCCTCTAAGCTCGATACCACTGATCATTGGGTCCAAATTGCAATGCCGCGGTCACAGATTTGTTAGAATTAGGACTAATGTAAATGCTTTAATTTTAAAGCCCTTGTCATCCCCAGTCCCCAATCCCCTGTTTTGTGAGAACAGCAAAAGAAATTTGAGTGGACCTGGACTTGAACCCAAACCCATGCCAGCACTGGTATGTTAAGCCAGATGTCTCGGGTTCAAGTCCCAGTCCAGTTAAATGGAGGAGGGGGGCTATTCTCAATAAGCAAGAGGTCTTAGGTTCAAGTCCCAGTCCAGCCAATTAAGGGAGGAGCGGGGGGGGGGGGGGGGGAGGTGGGGCTATTTAAAATAACAAGTTGCTTAAAGAATCCTAGTCAGTTTTTTTTCTTTCCTTTGACAAAAATCAAGAACATCTACAGTGTATTTCAAAAATTAATCATGAATTAATCATGTTTAAATAACTTCTCGATTCAATTGCACAAAGGGCCTACTGTAATTGTTACATATGTTTGTTATCTGAGACTTAAACAGAAATTAACAGAGTCTTGAACTCCACTGAGAGACAAAACAAACATTAATCATCCTTGCTAAAGTGTATCACTATCACCAATTTGATGAGATTATGGTTTTGTCTCCATATTAGACTCTCAGATGGCCAACCTCACTACCACTTTGATGGGCTACTGCAGGTATTTGTCTACACGACTTGCCACCTCGGTTTTCAACAAAATGTCAGAAAAATGAACATAAAAGCACTGGCAGTTTGGTGTGTGACGAGTGGTACATGTGTCAAGGTTTTTTCCTGATTTTTTTCCTGGGTTACGAGGCATTGCCCATCCCCTTTAGACTCCGGCTCCAACTCTAGCCCTGTCTGCACTGGACCTTTTTTTCCGGCAAAACTTTTCCCATTTCAAGTCCAGTGCGGACAGCCTGGGACATTTTTCCTCTCAGTTGCTTTTCCCGAGTTCAGCAGCTACTAACTACCGGCCAATTGCTGCCCAAGGAAAAGTTATCTGGTCACTTTTTACCTGAGATGATAAGACCAGTGCGGACAGTGCATGCAGAGCGAGTCAATATAAGCTGCGCACACGTCCAGTCCTGCAACCGGGTGAGACCATACTGCACAGGCCACTACTGTATGCATGCATTCTGCATTGTTTGGAGTCATTATACTGCCAGCTTGGTTATTTCTACCACGGTCTTGGTAAAAAAATCCCTGTGTCAAAAATCAAGTGGAACTTCTTTTTTTCAGATGTAGAAATGATTATTGTGTATAAAATCTTTTTCATCTATTTTGTTTTCTTTGTGTGATCCCCAAGCTGATGTAGCCAGGTTTACAACAATTTGTTGTTTTCAGCTAAACGAAAGCAGGGGTGTGATCCCTGGACATATTCGGCTCATGTGCTGACCTTTTTTCTTTTAAAGCAAATTGTGAGTCTCTCTGGAACAGCTAATAAAACTTCCTCAAAATGTCAAGTGTCACATGTGTTCAATGTGCATTGTAAACTTCACACTGCTCTGCAGTGGCTCTGGCTAGAGCACAGCGGAATTGATTCGTAGATTTCATTGCGTAGTCAACATGTGGAGGAAATTTCCAGAGCAGACAGTGTTCATCAAAGTAGAACTCCCAGCGTCACCTACAGTATTCCATCATTATTTATCATCAGTCGCTGGGCAGATCCCAAAGACATTCTGTATAAAGTCACCTCTAATGTCTCATCCAATTTTCAGAAGGAAAAAACAACCGACTACTAAAGATGAGTGTAACAATACACTTTTCAATCAATCATCCTCAAATTATTTCAATCTATTGATTGACTGATTGTCATGTGATTGATACTATGACTAAAAGATTGGGCTATTTTATTGCTTTAAGGGTGTTTTAAAAGACACCATAAAATATCTGTTTGAGTTGATCGATAGGGCATTTCCAATTTCCCAAATAAACGTGATTACATGTATTTGGATCGCGATTCAAACTCCACTTTTTTTTGTGGACACAATGAACTTGATTATTATTGGGATTTGAATCGCGATTCGAACTCCACTATTAGTGAGACTTTTCCAAATAATCGCACTCATTTGCTACACGATGTGTGTGGGAACGCTTGGCTGAATCTCACTTTTCGTCTAAATCCCACAATGCACCGCTCGGGCTCTGATTGACAGGAAATGCAGTGCTTGTTTATTATGTGTCTCCCTGCGTGGGCCTCCCTCAAGGACACACCCACCATTTGACCACAACTGCTAACCACAATCAGCTTGCAATTTTTAGCAACGCGATATTTTGTCCTGTGTGAATGCAAGCAAAACAAAAGTTTTAGAATTGTCCTAGATTACATAATATGCTCAAAAGTACAAATAAAACAATTACCAGTAATCCTGAAATAATAACTGAAAGATCAACCAACCAAGGAATCCACCAATGACTGAAACAGAACAGAGTCTACATTTTATGTACATAAAGGGGTACATGTACATGTAGGCCCCTATGTACATGTATACATTATTATAACAACTATGCACTCACTCACACTGCACTATATACACATAAATGGGTGCCTTCTGTTCCATTTCTGAAATGCACATTTTAGTAACCAGTACATGTGTGTATGTAATTATGACTAAGTTTTTAAAATGTAAATCCTACTAATTGATGCACGAGAACCCCAATCACATTTGCATTATGATTGCAAAATGAATGTTGCCTAAAGAGCACACATCATCAAAAATGCGCCCACAATTTTTTTAAAGAGGTTAAGAAATTAAGGCATGATTTTAATTAGCATGCATTATGCAAATCAGTCTGTGTTTGTCGCTGCCATCCACCAGAGCAATTAGCATTTAGTTTAGACAATCAGCAGGTAGAGTGCTTCCAAGCCTTGCTTTGTTTTGCTTTAATCATGCATATTTTCTCATTAAATTTATGGGTGTGTAGGCGTAACCCTTGGCCATGGTAATTGGGACAGCTTGTGTGGCCCATCTGCTCCCTACCCCACTATGCATTTGCTACAAATAAGCACTTCCTAAACTTTAACAAGAATAGCATTGGTGCATTACAATGACTGGGAGCTGTGTCTGTTCAGAACGATAAAAACAAAACTGCGCTTTTGTCTTTTCCAGAGGATGAGTTTACTTTAATTTTTCACATACATTTCAATGAGGGTTTGCCCTGCTCGACGTACATGTAATAAGCACTGAGTGCTCAGTGCTTTGTGCCCTACTGCCTGATGAAAAGAAAAGAGAAGGATGCTCGGTTGGGACTCAAACCCGCGACTGTTGCTTTCTAGAGCAGATGTATCTTAACCACTGGACCACCGAGCTGGTCGAGGTTGTGTGTGGTGAATTCAAATATGTACAGTAAAGCGATGGGTACTCCGGTAGCACATGTATCATAGTACATGTAGATAACAAGTTACAACGTGGTGTAGGTGTATGCATTCATTGAATACATCTACCAATTTACTATCCATCGATTGTGATCGTTCTTGTGTGTTCAGCTCTACTTCTCTCTTTGATCTTTGCCCTTGATCTTTCTCCCCTAAATCCCGTCCCTACTCTCTGCCCTTCCCTTTGATCGCACTGTAGTCTGTCTACCAACTTCCTCCATCATCCACTTTACCATCATCTGTCTCATTTGCCTCTTCCTTTCCTATCTCAATAGGGCCGTTCCCACTTCTTCTTTTTTGGGGTCGTGTCCACACAGGCCAAAAATCGCATCGTAAATAAACACGAGCCGTTTGCGGTTAGCATGTGGTTGCGCTGCGCAAGCGGGAATGGCGGGACTTGCTGACAAACGTAAACAAACCCTGTGCCGCACTTCCAGGCAGTAAGCTGCTGGCAGGATATGCCATGCTTGTGCAATGCGTGGGCTTCAAAAAACCGCCGGTGCGATTTCAGCGGAGCGTTCCCACACACATCGCATCGCTGCAAATAAACGCAATTATTTGAAAAAGTCTCACTCTTAGTGGAGTCCAAATCGCAATTCAAATCCCACTAATAATCGTGTTTATTGTGTCCCCACACGCAAAAAGAGTGGAGTTTGAATCGAGATTCAAATCGCGATCCAAATAATCACGTTTATTTGGTGTAGTGGGAACGGCCCTAATGTGTCTCATTCTTTCTGCCTTTGAGAATGGTCCAGCTAGAATCACAACTTTGGATCCTCTCTCTCCAAGAATGCAATCTACCAGTTCAATGACCTATTTTCAAGCGGTTTAACTGGGCACGCGTTCGAGTCATTTAATAGCTCGCACAATCAGTCCACAAATTATTAGAAAGTGATTGCTCACCGGCATATGCCCACTCATAGATGTAATATGATTTTTGGGGGGCCGAGGAAAATGGAAATTCAATGAGGGTTGTGCCTGACTCGACGTATAAAAATTATTGCATGCTCAGCACTTTGCCCGATTGACTGCTGGAAAAGAGTACTACAGGCAGCTCGAGCGGGATTCAAACCCACCGCACAACCTCGACCAGCTCGACAGTCCATTGCATACTATGTAGAATGTCCTCACTGTGTCGGACATTTTGCCTTTCTCCTTTTTGGCATGAGAAACGACTGATGTCCACGTGCACGTTGATATCAGGTATCAGGTAGGGGTAGGCCTGTGAGTGTCCTTCAAATGAGGACATGTGGCCCAAAACTGATTGATTCTCTGATCTTCATAATTGGTATATTTTGTGCACCCACTAGCTGCCACAAATTCAAGTATTATGAAGAAACCATCAACCATCCATGTCACCACTTTTTAAATATCTTGGTTCCATGATGGCCTCTGGTACCAGTGACTTTATCATTGGCAAGTCTGGTGAGAGCCTTTAATTCTTGTCTAGGTTTCCGTCCATGTCACCCAAGAGACCTTGTACATGTAGGGAAGGAAGAGAAATCTTTGTCGGCCAGGTTTCCTTTTCTGCCACGGGATGGGCAATAAAGAGCATATCTCCAGCTCAGTCTCTTCTTCACTGCATTCGGAGAATATGGCCAAGAAATCTGAGCTGCAGATCTGTGTCTTGCATGTTGTATGAGGACTTGAGGAGTGCTGTGTTGATCATCTCATACACCCAGACATTACAGGCACAGTCTGCTCTCTTGATATTCATCATAATTCGGTAACACACTGTGACAAAGGAGTTGGTTTAATTTTGTGCATGATACAATGAACATACAACAACAAAGTCACAAACAGTCCAATGTGCCCACACACGTGCCAGACAGAACTTGCAGAGGATCGTGGGACTGACGAATGAAGGACTACATGTACAAAATCCAAGTTTTAACTGCACGCCAGTCAATGAAAGAATAATATCACAGCATTATCAACTGACAATATTATGTGCTTTTGTACACAACGGCATTGGCCCTGCATGGCTACACGTTCCTGCGTGTGCACCCATTCATGTACAGATGTGTGCATGCGTACATAACAATGCAAACACTTCATGACCTATACGGTCGAGCAAATATAGCGGTGCTATGATACCAATTCAGAAAGGCTGACTTGAAATGGGACCGACCGACAGTTGGTCTAGTGTGCGGCTCTAAGACACCATTCTCCTTGGTGGAAAAGTAATTAACTTATGTCACTTTCAGAGGAAAATTTGTTTGATGTTGAATCAAAAACTGTTGATGAAAGAGTAAAAGATCTACAGTTGGCATAATAGCTAGAGTAGACTAACCCAATGGTTTGGAAGCGGTGTATGCTGCAGCCCTGGCCTTTTGATCTCATCTTTGTTTGATGAATGGGTGTGGGAGAAGCACATGGATAACTCTGGCATCTCATAGGCTCGAGCAATGTGGGGAAAGGGGAGGGTTGTTCCCCACACGGTGCCTATTAAACCCGCATGTACCCTCCTGAGCCCTTGCAGTGGCTTTCGAGATTGTCTACTACAACTGAGCGGAACAAGTTCAACAAAAATGGTGGGAGTCTACTCAAGAGAAGATCAGTCATTCTATTACGACTCAGAAAGGCAAAAAAGAGTGGGAGAGCACACAGGCACTGTGGCTATGAACTACCATACTGGTGGTGGTCATATCATCCCATTCATTGGGAAATTTAGGATGCGGTAATGCATACTGCACCAGTGTGCGACGCTATACTGGCGCGGGCTCAGATTTCCCATCTTCTGTGACATCACCCTGGGCGTGTAACTAACACCGGCCGACAAAATCTCTCCAGAAGTAGTCGGGGAGCTCTTGTGCCTACATGGCCAACTTGTAATCACACAGTGGCAAAAACAGAGGCGAAATGAGCGGCAAAGTGTGTGTATTGTTTTAAAATAAAGACAAGGAGACAACTACAGCGTCTCGTTACTTAAAAGAAGAGAGGTAGAGAAAGGGGGAAGCAGTAGTAGTAGTAGTAGAGAGAGAGAGACGGACAGACAGACAGACAGGAGAGAGAGAGGAGAGAGAAGAGAGAGGAGAGAGGGACAGAGATAGATAGGAGTTAGGGGATAGAGAGGAGAGAGGGAGAGACAGAAGAGAGGGAGAGAGAGAGGGGGGAGAGAGAGAGAAGAGAGAAGAAAGAGAGAGGAAGAGGGAGAGAGAAAGAATGGATTACACTAAAATATAAATTAAATCAAATCACTGTTTTATGACTTCAAGAGATGACCAAAAATTACCAGACTCCAACGTTTAGAGGGCCTGATGTTCCGATCCTGGCAAGACCTTTAAACTCAAAGGCAAAGATGCTACATGTACCTTTGGAGAAAACTAATGTCCTGCTAGTTTGAAAACATAATAAGGCCTTTTGAATTTGTTTGTTGAACAATCAAATCAATGGGTTTGATCTTACTGCACATGGACATGATTTCCAATCAGATATCTGTATGATATGGAAATACAATGGAAATATCCACTATCTTCCTGACAGACACCGGGAGTTAGCCTATTTATTAAATAGCCGACCACCAGTTTACAAATTCACCATGTAAGGAAGAGCAGAGCACAGTGCCCGCCTGTACAGTGCCATCTAATGCGCGACACAATTTGATTCAACTTTCTGCACCGTCTGCCAGACCGGGGAAAGCCACACGGGTGTGCTACACAAGGGGAATACGAAATAGTACTGGGGAAGAGGGGGGGGGGGCCTTTATGCACAAGACACTGCAGTGGGGTCACACTACAGTCCATGGGTCACCTATGGAACGCTTTCTCCCTGCACTAACCCCAGCATCCTGACACTTCATTTATGAAGATCGGTGTTTCTTCTCCTGTTATTTTTTGCACATGTGCGAATGTACATAAATAAGTAAGGCACTTGTAGCACATCAGCACAGTGTGGGAATTTTGGTATGTTTTTGGTTTTCCCTTCAAGTAAATACAAAAATCTTGTTATCCCTTCTAGCTATTTGTATATTGTTTGTAGAAATGGCACTTAAAGAAACAAAATCAATGTTAAAATTTGTGAAATCCATGAATGAAATGAAATGAAATGATGAAACCGAATGAAACCTCTGAATGAAAAATGCAATTTTCTATCCCAGCAGGACCTTTCTCAGAGGCAGAATGAAAGCAGGACAGTGCTCAAAATGAAAAGGTCTCATCATGAAAGGTCCTGCATGGATCGAAACATCGGGCTCTATTTAGTTTTCACGTATTTAGTTAAACACGCTGCACATCGATCACAGAAGTCAGCCTTCTCTTTGGACACTCAGGAGTTCCATCACAGCAACGTTTCCACCATTCCACAACTTTCTCGGAACGAGCCGGACCTTCTTGCCAGAGTGCAATGCATACAATACGATGCACTCAGAAAAAATGTGGATCTTGCTTTTGTTTTCTGTGGTTTTGAGGGGATAGGGATTGTATTCTCTCATACAATAAAAAAAAAAATGATGACCAGAAGTTTCAATCCTAGATGTCCTTTCATTGAGAAAGGTCCTGCTAAAAATTGAAACATCAGGAGCTCTCATTTTTTGTATTTTGGTCGTTTACGTCAGAAAGCAATATTTTTGTTTGTAGTAGTTTTTTTTTCATATAATCTTTATTTGTTCTGTAGGGGATTTGGAAGGGGCTCTAAAGTATTGGGCAGAAAGCTTCCTTTAGATTTCCTACTAAGGAGCCCAGACACATGGCTGCTCTTACCGTGTTCCCTGCCCTGTGGCAAATGCACAGCAAGGCTGCGCATCGGAAAATTATCAGAAGATTTATCTAGATATGATTATGGCGGGTTGGTTTGAGGGGGGGGGGGAGTAGGTAGGTAGGTAGGGGTACTGAAGCTCATCCCTTGAAAATGCTATTGATTTGCAGCAGACATGAATGGCAAGGCAATCGGCGGGCTGGCATTATGTTACAGGTGTATGGGGTAACTGGAACGCCACTGCCACAGTGCTCCGGGGGGTGAACAGCGGGCCACATTTCAGGGAGAGGGAGAGGGAGAGGTGGGAATGGACAACACGGGCCAGGTTGTGCAGGCAAAAAGGTGGGGGGGGGGGGGTGGGAGGAAGAGACTGAGATGACAGCTTGGATTGGGAAAGCTCTCAGCAGCCACACTTGTATACATCACTCATGTCCTCATCATCTAGAACACCCCCCCTCAAAAAAAAACAGCAACAAAACAACCAACTTTAGACCACTTCAAATATATGTATCTAAAACTGGACATTCTTTAAAATAACACAACAATCACAGCAGGGTTGGTGTTGGGTGTAAGTTTGTCAGCAAGCTGTGCTCTACTATCAACGGTGGATTTATAGCTTCCCGAAGTCAGTGCATGTATTAGGTTCTGAGAAAATTGAGGGGGATTGACGTTTCAATCATAGCAAGACCTTTCTCACACTGCAAGGAGATACGACCTTTGAGGCAGGTCCTGCTTGGATGGAACCGTCGGGCCCTATGAATTGCCCAGATTTGCATTGCTAGCCATTTAAGTCCAAGTAAGCAGTTTCCAACATTACTGTACTACATGTATGAATGTACATTCATTGGGCAGGGATATGTGTGCTGGCCATCTAACAGATGTATAGAAATGAAGTTGCAATTCATGTAACCTGTTCTGGGTGTTTGTTTGTTTGTTTAAATTGGCTTGAAACCCCCGAATCTCTTTGAACCTTTGGCCCCAGAAAGTTCCCTAAATCCCTCAGACACGCTTGCATACTGTGCAGGCACTTTGCAGTGAAGCAGCTAAATATGTAACTGGGCCAAAGTCTGGGGAGGCAAGATTTCCTTTTATAGGCCAAACTTATTTCCACGGCAAATTTAGCTCCGGGGGGGGGGGGGGGGTTGTTCAGGGGAGGAGGGAAATGAGGAACAAAAGGGTCTTTCTCAACAAAACTGTCGCTGAAATCCAAGCTTCACGTGGGGATTGAGAGTGAGTCGAAGGTCATCCTAGCTATGATGGAAATACTCCTATCATTTCTCGTGTTGATGATCCCCCGTGACAAAAAAGTCTTCTTCAATTTTAAGACTTGGATAATCTCGGTTTGTTTTTTTCACATTTCTCTCTTCTTTTTTCTCAGCTGCTGAAATTTATCTTACTTAACCATTTTATCTTATCAGCTCATTCACAGTGTTGTGATCTATGATCTTGTATCATATGCCCAGTGGTTCACATGCAGGTCTTGAGACCTCTTTTCCATTCTGAAATTGTTTTCTTAGAGGGTCTGCAGCCTTGATCCCAGCAGGACCTTTCTCCGAAATGTTTCTCGCTCTCTGTCTTTGACAAAGGCCCTGTGAGGATTGCAAAGGTCAGACCCTCCACATTTCTGAGATTTGCATTTTTGTGTCTAGCAGTTTGCAACAATTTTGTATTGCTCTTCCCATTCACGAGTTCCCAATAGTCTCAAGACTTACCTTTCATTTTGCTATTTCGTACGAAAAGAAAATCGTAAAACTTTAGAGGGCCTGATGTTTTCAATCCTTGCAGGACCCTTCCCAAAGGCAGATTCTTACTATTCATTTTGATACAAGCACACACACCTTTTTCACTGTAGCTCCACCAGTCATTTTTCTCTTTTTGAGAATGTGGCGCATTTTGAGAAGCGTCCGACTCAATAGCAGCTGCCAGGAACGAGACGACAGAGCGATCTGTTTACAGGCCTGTTGACGGTGAGATCTTGTGGGCCGCACAGCACAGGCCCACTCTGCCAAATGTGCAAAATGCCAACCGACTACTACACACACGTGGCCGGGCCCAATGCCAACAACACACATACCCTCCTGAAATTCCCAAATTTGGGCTGGGGGCTGAGTGTTGGTTTTTCGGCGGTGCTGTTGCGAGGCGACCGCTCTGAGGCAAATGTAAATACCGGGGATTGGGGTTTGGTTTTGGGGTTTTTTTTTCAGAGCGCAGCGTGTGGATTCAGGAGACAAAAAAATGGGAGAGAAATGACTCAAACACAATACGGGGGATCAAGCTCATCACAATTAATGCAATTTTTGAATTCATAGCGTTAACAGCTCCATTTGAGTGTTTTACAACAGTTGTAAAAGTTAACAAGGATCCCGCTGTGCTTTTTAAGGTAGTGGGAACTTGCATTAACTTCATGGCTCAATATTTTGTTACTCCATAAAGGTATTACAAAGTCTCCTGCTGCTAACTACACATGTATACACAAAATGTATGGAGCCTTCATCATTTCAGGAAATGTAAGGATGAACTCTCACATGAGCTGCAACATTGCATGGTGAGAATCTGGAATGGCATGAAATTTGTGTGCAATGCATTAACCTAGAAAGGTTGTCCCACGGGCCCCTTAGAAACTGCAATCAAAGCCTAATGTGTCGTGCAATTTCCTAGACACGATGCTCTGTCGGACGACCACAAGTTCCTAGTTTGTGACCGCGAAACGTGGCCATTCAGCCCTGAACCCTGAGATACTTCCCTCACACTCACAGAGACAGGAGTTGAATAAAACTACGTGTAACATTGCCATGGAGTTTTGAGAGTGGCAACTGATAATTTGCTCAGTAGAATGGGAAATGGGTTCCGTATAATGATTGTGGATGCACTAATTGTACCATGTATCATAGATTGGATAAGTACTGTTATAGTTGCGTGTGAAATCCTTAACTCATCACTTTGCACATGCCAAACTGCCATTGCCTTAATGTTCATATTTCTAACATGATTTTGACCCCGGAGGTGGAAAGTTTTGGAGACAAACGGCCAAGGTGGCCCATTGCCAAGGTAGTGAGGTGGAGCCATCTCAAAGTCTCCTATGCTGGCGAAACCAAGCCACAGCCCTCATTCTGTCACAGTGAATCTACTTGCTATGCTTGTATTTGCAAAGAAGATGACTATGCCAATGTATACAGTCGCCTGGTTGAGAAAATGAAACAAGAACACAGACATCAAGCTATGCAGGTACACATTGAACCCTTTGCAAGCACTGAGCATGGGCCAATAGCATAGACCCGCTTACATTGCCTAAAAAAATTGCTTTATAAAATCAGGGGCAAATTGCATAGAGGTGCTTAAAGCCCCTATACAACATTGGTCGAGGTCCATACGTTGTCTGATCCAACATATGCATGAAACAGCATACCCGTGAAAATTTCAGCTCAATCCGCCAACCGAGTCTCGAGAAAATCGTGAAAACCACTTCATTTGTTTCGCGAAAATGAAGCATTCAAAGCCGTACTGTTCCAAAAAATAGTTAAGATCTCGGTGAGACGTAAACTATTTCTTTTACTCATTTCTCCCAAAATACAACATTTTAGGCAGAAATACTGTAGCTCAGTGCGAGGTTTCTACTATTACCATCTTCAAGTTCTGTGTAATTTTCATGTAAATCTGTTAACATTTGTTTTTCGATCACTTTACCAAACGTCCCTACTGTTTCATGCTACATGTAGATAAAGCAGAGTGGAATAGGCCTACAAGTCAAAAGCAATTGACATCACCTCATGGTGCGATTTGTCATTTTATTTACAAGGATGACCTTTCCTGCTCAGCAGATTTTCATGCTTGAGTGGCTCTATGAAAAATTGGACCCAGGTAGCTGCCTGATACTGATAGTTTTGCTTGTTCTTTAGGTTAAGCATCAAACATTCAAGTTCAAATCCAATAAGTATCGCAAGAATTATGGTCTTCAATCTGGCATGAACAGGGGAAGAATGTTCATGCTTAGCAGGTTTTTCCACTATGAAAATTGGACCTGGGCCTCAATGTCAGTCTGTGGATAAATTGGTTACTAAAGAAAATGGCACGAGGACACCAGGACGTGGTGATGTTTGCAGGGCATTTGACAGCCAAAATGTTCAATGGCTAATGGTAGACTATCCTGTGGTGTTCCCATATTAGAACTTCTTCTATTCCCTTGTCTCCCAATGGAGAATGGGGCCTTGAGCATCTGTCCTCTTCCGCACTCCTGTCTTGCTCGGGCTGCTACCTCAGCCTCTGGCCATGATCCGAAGCCTACTTAACATTGAAAGCCGTCTTTAAACTTCTGGGCCACCAGAAACATAAACTGGATCGACTGGAAATTTTGCTCTGATGGAGCAGCTGGCCACACAAGAAGAAGGGTCAGGGACAAGCCTTTCTTTCTTTCTCTTTTTCTTTCGATTTCAAGCCCTGGGATGTATGTCAGCCAGGGCCACTACTGTTCCGTTGAAATCAATAGTGATCAGTCTCCAATGTCAGTCTCCAAGCACAGTGTGTGCTTGAAGCAGCTTAACACCAAGGGATCCACTCCCCCACTGATTTCAGACGCAATCCCCCATCCTCCAACCCCCCCCAAAAACCCCCACTAAAGACAAAACCACACTGCATGCTTCCACACTGAATCACACTGCACGAAACCCTTGGACCCATTACATTGAAACAACCCAATTTTATGGGGTGCACCCGCAGGACATCCACAGACCAAGGGATGACAAAAGATCCGCTATACCGTGGATCCTGTCTGGTGATTTTTAGCGTCTGTCTAGTGCAGTGTATGACTGCACTGGACAGGCTCTACATGTAGCTCAGCTATTTTCTTTCAAAATAAAATGGTGGTCATGTATTACAGGAACTTTGATGTCTGATTTAAATTGTAAGCTTTGATATTGATAAATCAAAACTTTCAAAATTTGTTTGTATTCAGATTTGATTTTTTTGTTTTACATCTTTTATGATTTTTTTAAACAAAACTGCCCGTCTGTGCTGTGCTGAAACAAAATTAAGCTAGTCTTGAATGATCATACATGCATAGTGTACACTTAAGATACATACTACTTGCCAAGGGAAAAACTCATTTTTACCCCACAGGTCTGATAACAAGTTCAGGTCTAGATACATGTAGATTCTTCAGTGACTGATTAGACCAGTTGCTCTGTTGTGATTAATCAGTGATTTAGACCCATTGGTGATTAGACTTGTTGGGTTTTTACAGGAAATTCAATGATCAACCCTTCACTAGCAGCAATCACTATACCACTTAAACAGTACAACCCCTGACATCTAAAACACAGCTCACATTTCCCTCAAAGCATCCCTTCCCCAGACATGTCTCCGCTTACCAGTAACTCATACACAACCCTAAATCGGGAATTTGTGAAGATCCCCAAACATCAGCACGTAAATTCTGAAATACCAAAAGCCAAGCACAAGCTCAATTACTACCTGCAAACCTGCCGTTTACCACATCATCGGTCGATTTCGCCAAACTCATTGTAATTTACGATCAATCGCAAGGCGATGAGCGATGCGCAGAAACCATACGGCCTACTTACGATGGGTTGACCATCGTAAGTTGAGTTACGATGCATCGAAAGGCTTTGTGAAATCCACCCCAGGAATCTGAAGCCTGGCCCGATCCTAGAACTTCAAAGTACCAACACTAGCACAGATGATCACCTAAACTCATCTTCCGCACAGGTTCTGACCCGCATATCGCCAGTGAAATCAAACATCCCGACCTGCTAGTCGTGTGCCTTGAAAATACCAACCCATCCCCTTCAACGGTCTTCCAAAACCCAACATCAGAAAGAAAAAAATCCATGTTTTCAGTCTTTACTGCTAACCAGTCACCCTCTACAGCTCGACTGGGACATCCCCCTCTCCCCGCCTCTCCCCACATTTTGTTTTTCTGGGCAACCCAAGCCAGCAGTGATGCAGAACTAATTCGACGCAAAAAACTAATGTTAACTTCTCTTGATAAAAGACATTCCACTTTGGTACTGCACACACAAAGGCGATCCCAAGTGCCCCAGAGAAAGTAGCTCAGAGCCATTGATCAGGACTGGAATTTCATTGGGAAAAATGATTGTTCTTGGAGAGCTCTTCTGACCTTCCTGGTGCTCTTCATGCCTATTGCATTGTATGTCCTAAGGTCATGGCAGCAGAGAGGGTTTACCTTATCGCAAGCTCTCCCCAGTAAGGACACGAGGAGGAGGAAGGAGAGCTCAGTGCACGATGCCGTGGAAAAATACATTTTCTGGTCCAACTGACCCCATTCTGTGTGTGCTGTTTAGCCTGTTTTATGGGCCAAGTGGATGCTCTGTCATAACACACTATATTACATCTAGTTGTTTTGTTTTTTTCACATTGTGTGCACTGCAGTATTGCATTTCTCTGGAGTGTTGCAAACACAAGCTTTCAATGCCAATTGTTGCGCATTATTAATGGCAAACATGAAAACTGCCTGGGATCAGAATGATCAAAAGAGTGCACACAGCTCTGAACAGTACAGCCTGTTTCAAGTTGAATCACATTAGTGCATCGAGGTAGAACAGAACACACTCTGAACCATGTGTGTAGGCTACACGAGCATCACCTGCACCTTTGCATTTCAACATTTTCAAACATCAACAAACGTTGGGCTTTTTTTTCTTATCAAGCTCAAGCAAAAGTATCACAATACAGACAAAGGAATTTCACACCTCCTCAGAAGTACAGTTGACAACGTTGAAAATAGTATCTATCAAAAATAAATCTTAGTATAGGCCCCATTATGAAGATCTGCATGTTGTTTGAAATTATAAAAAAAAAATGAAAAGCAGCCAGGTGCATCTAGAAACAGCACATTGTTGATCGACAATTACAACATTCACATTGAAAAAAAAATCTTTGATAGTAAAACATTTTTTGGAATTTTGATGTTTTAATTATTTTAATCATATCTTTCAAATAATGTAAGGTAAATGTAATTAAGTACCAGATGTTCATTGTTCCATAGACCAAGGCTTCTGTCATGAAGCTGTTCAATGCCATGAATTTGCAAATTTGTTTCCCCAAAAACTTGATTAAAAAGAGAAATATTCAAGGACGCTATCAGGCAGCATATGGTTGTTTTACATTATGTCATGCACATTTTTATGATGTGGATGTGCATTCGCACATCATCAGTTTGGGTCACATTATTAAACACGAACAAAGAAATAAATGTACAATTGTTCAATCTCTTGAACAAGAATCAAAACCAAGTAGAACCGATTGCACCGTGAGCATGCATATACACTGCAAGTCTGGGAATCAACTCGTTCTTGATGTGAGTCTGAATACTTTCTCATCCTCACTGTGAGTCTGGGCAGTGAGTCATCCTTAACATGAGTATGGAAACTTACTCATCCTCACTGTGAGTCTGGGCACTGAGTCATCCTTAACATGAGTATGGAAACTTACTCATCCTCACTATGAGTCTGGGCACTGAGTCATCCTTAGCATGAGTATGGAAACTTACTCATCCTCACTGTGAGTCTGGGCACTGAGTCATCCTTAACATGAGTTTGGAAACTTACTCATCCTCACTCTGAGTCTGGGAAGTGAGTCATTCTTAACATGAGTATGGAAACTTAGTCATCCTCACTGTGAGTCTGGGCACTGAGTCATCCTTAACATGAGTATGGAAACTAACTCATCCTCACTCTGAGTCTGGGAAGTGAGTCATCCTTAACATGAGTATGGAAACTTACTCATCCTCACTGTGAGTCTGGGCACTGAGTCATCCTTAACATGAGTTTGGAAACTTACTCATCCTCACTCTGAGTCTGGGAAGTGAGTCATTCTTAACATGAGTATGGAAACTTAGTCATCCTCACTGTGAGTCCGGGCAGTGAGTCATCCTTAACATGAGTATGGAAACTAACTCATCCTCACTCTGAGTCTGGGAAGTGAGTCATCCTTAACATGAGTATGGAAACTTACTCATCCTCACAGTGAGTCTGGACATTTACTCATCCTTAACAAGTCTGGGAACTAACTTATCTCTGCTCAGTCTGCTGCAAGTCTGAGCACTGAGCAATTACTAATATGAGTCTGGAAAATAACTCATCCTTACTGTGAGACTGAGCAATGAGCCACCATTAGTATGAGGCTGAGAACCATTGTACATCTGTGCACAGACTATAAAACTATTCTGTGGGTGCACCGGTGTAGGCATGGCCCTAAATCTGCATGTAACTCTCACTACTAAGTAGCATACTCTGCATTCTGGCATGGACGCGAATCTCCCTGCTGGCAAAGTGTCATGGTTAACATATTAAAGGAAAACAAATTTCTTAATGAAAATCACTTACCTGGCTGTTTTTGTTGACCACGCTTCATTGTCTGGGGGAAATGTTGACTCAGGCATACACGTAGGACCTTCTATCCCAGGGCTGGGTGAAAGAACAAAAAGTAGAAAACAATCTAACTATATTTGGGCAACTTTTTAATTTTATTTATATATATATATATCTTCTTTTTTTAAGTTAAACAAAAATCAAAGAAGAGAAATTCCAATCAAATTACCCAATCCATTAATGTTGTCATTGTGGCTAAATATCCATGGTATTTGGGATTTCAATTGGCTTGAGATTGGGATTTCAATTGGGATTTAAATTGTTGAGTTGTGAGAATTGTTTTTTATTACGCGATGAATGGCTTTTAGTCAGCAATGTTCATAACCTTCTCCCTTATAGGATAGGTTTACATTGGGTTATGTACCTGTACATCCATCAAAATGAGCTGCAAGGTTTTTGAAAACACAGTAAATCAAGTAAACCAGAAAGCAGGGTTTTGATCGACGAATCCCAATACCTTCAAAACCATACACAGTCCAACACAACTGGTAAAACCTTCCTTGATAAAATCAAGCTGCCAGCCAAAGTCCCATTTGTAGTTCATGCTAATTACCCAATAATCATACCAGTCAAATGCAACAAGCAGCACGTAACATTATGGATGGCAATCTGGTAAGCGAGAAAGTATGTCCATGCTTAGCAGGCCTTCATGGCTATAAGCAATTCTGTAACCAGTTCTACAAGCAACCTATTGGGCCTAGTTCATTGCACCAAATTAAAATAGTAATATTGACTACATTATCGCGTGCTCAATCAAACAAGAAAATTTACATTCTCTCTTGTAAAAAATTAATACATCTGAAAAAAAGAATACACAACACACATAAAAATGTCAGTAGTTCAGATAACATAGATGGTGGGGAATTTCCTTTTTGCAGAAGAGAAAAATCTGTCAGCAGTGATAACATGGGCACCATTTATAGCAGTAATGATTATAAACTAACGTTATAATGATCACAGCAACATAGGGTATAATTTATACAGGGCCTGTAAGAAGCACTATGCAAGAAGTTAACAAAGTAACAGGTACAAAGGCAATAGCAAGAGGAAAGTCTTGAGAAGTTTCTTGAAGACTAGGATAGATGAAGAGTGTTTGATGTGTAAAGGAATTCTTTTCCACACGGATTACAAGACTATGTGAACCTTAATTTTTCAAATTTGAACGCTGCTCCTGTCAGATAAAGATGAGTTAAAAAAAAGCACCTGAACATTGCTGTAGCATACTGAACTTATAATTCCACATGTGTTAACGGTGGCCACATGTAAATTTCTTCTTTTTTCCCACTTGTCCAGACAACATACATCATTAATATTTGTTGATTCCTGTGTTTCAAGGCCCCAGACTAACAAGACAATGCAATGCGGTCACTGATCACATGAGGGGATACTTTAATTAGATATACACTCGTTAGCAGATGGCCAACGCAGTATGAAACTAGCCATTTGTCAATTAGGGCTAAGTCTGCAATAAACGAGGCAGTGGAAAACAAACCAGGATTGAACCATTGAATGTCATACCACCCGTATTCCACCTGGTACATTATATCACCAGGTGTTATGCATGAACTTCACATTTACACAAATTTACCTGATGAAATACCACGCAACATAATGTCAAAGTTTTCATCAATTGAGGTAGATTAAAAGACCGGAATTGCATTAAATTAACTCATGACAATAGACAAGGCAAGTTTCATTCTTTCAAAGAGAAAAAAAAATTCCATTAAAAAATGGGGGGTGGGGTCAAATTTCCCGCTGGTTGGTGATTAGAGGATGGTAAATTCAGTAATTAAGTAAATTCAGTCTACCTAACCTGTAGAGTTGAGTTTTCTTCTTGCCAAAAAAATGGTGCTTTATTTATGGGTCATTGATCAAGATTTGATCTAAATGATTTCATGATTTACTGAACCTGTAGAAAGAAAAAAAATATCCTTGATTTAGGCTACATTTAGGCTACATCAGGCTTACGTTGGCTAAACCAAATAAAACTTGGGAACAAAAATATCAAGTGGACTGCTAGATTCACGCAGTTTACTACCGGTAGTTTACTATTTGTACTAAAGAAAGACACCGGAATATACTAGCACAGGAGAATAAGACTTGGGGAATAAATCCCGAAGAAGTGGTTCTTGGCATTGAGCTCGTCGCATGTAATTACCGGACAGAACCCGGTTGAAAACCGTGTTCACAATACGCCTTTAAACTCGAGCCGAGTTTCCGTCTACTGTTTTTCACATTCGGGCAGCGAATGAGAGCAACAACATCCACTACACCCTGCCGAGAATAGACGCCAGAGAATCGTCTCGCACCCTCCCAATAAATTAATTGCCTTCCTCTCTTCAATCACGCTCAAAGTAAAACTAGTCAAAGCAAAAGACACTGCAATTACAAAAATGTCTAAAAACATCGCGGACCAGTTTCCAGGTAGGCCTATACTATAGGCTATACTGTAGGCCTAACTTCAAGCGTTCTAGATCGCACGCGTTTCAGTCGCACAGTTGAGTAGGATCAGGAATGAATATGGAGAGCTGACGTGTTGGTTTTTTTAAGGCCTATACAACATTGGGAAGATCGGAAAACATCGATGTCCACAGATTTCCTTCTAATCTTCACAGTTTGTAGATGGTCATGATAGAATCCTCATGTTGAAATCTTACGGTCTGGGATGCTGTACTTCTCGAGAAATCTTCACTCAAACACCGACAAATAGTTTATTACTCGCGAGTAATAAACTATTTCTTACACTACAGAACGGTGCGAAAACCGTGACGGTTTTTGGGGGGCATTTTTCTATACTTTCTCAGAGCTAAAACCTTCGCAGGATTTCTGTTGGGGAATGTTCGATGGTTTAACGCACAAACTGTGGCGATCTTTTGACCTTTACCGATGTTGTGTAGAGCCTTTAAACGAACATTTTGGTAGGTCCCTAAGGGAGTATCTATCGGTCTGTCACGGTTGTGGGGTGTCAAAGTTTTCGGTGTGAAATCGCTGCCGAGTTTCGATCATTTCATTTTTACACTAGGCCTATATACGGATAGAATAGAAGCAGCGGCACAACTTGTTTCTTTTCTATACCTATCATTATATATTCATATTTCTTTGAGCATCGTAAAGTACCTGTAGGCCGCCACCAAGACAGACACGGAGGCCGGTGGTGCGCGGATGCCAGCGACCGAGCGGCCGCACGGCATGAGCTGATGGGGCGACACGCTGTTCATGGCCCGTCCAGGCCTGGTGGGCTCAGCGCTCCGCTCGCCGGTCGGCCGCGGTCGGACTGACTCGCCGCTCGGGGGCCCGTGTCTCCTCGCCGGCCGGGCAGCCTCCAGGAATCATTCTGGGCTGACGGATCGGAGGAGGAGAAAAAGGTCCCGATTCCCGATCTCCGATCACTCGATGGCGGTGGCGGTGGTGGTTGGTGGGGGATCGAGCTGGGATGTCTGCCGATCGGACAGGCAGAGAGAGAAAGAGAGGGAGGGGAGGAGAGGGGGAAGTAGATGGGGGGGGGGGCTTTGACGATGTCTCCCTAGCCCTGCGTAGAGCCCCAAGTACGAGCTACGATCGCGACTGAGCGAAGTCGAACCACAGACTAGACGGGGGGAACTGGTGAAAAAAATAAAAATAATGTAGCGCCAAGAAACAAAATGCACGCACCCATACACACACACACACGCAACATACATGTACAATGCACACGTTCAATGTCAGGCCGCAGGAAAATGAACACAATTGCGCATGCATATTTTCAACGTGCCGTGCCAAATACGTGTGTGTACTAGTGTGTGTGTGTAAATATCCCCGGCCCATAGACGCACGTGTTGATTGGACAGACGTGACATCACGCGCAAAGCGAGTCGAGATTTGACCTTTTCCGCTATATACTCGATCGATGGGGCGAGCCCTAGGCTACGGGAATCCCTCTCTTTTTTTCTCCCATTTTTTTTTTTAACTGAGGGGGGGGGGCCTTGATTTGTCTTCTTTCTTCTATTTTATTTTGTCCGTCCAGGGTCGAACCTGATATCGCCAATATCATTTTAATTGCGTGGGGATCGTGCAACGCTGCATGCATGTCTCCTCGGTGTCATTTTGATTTCATCGCAGCTGTGGTTGCACCAAGAATGTCTGAATATCTTCCCATTTGATGTTCAGGAACGACAATCAGAGACTCATTCACGACCAGATCGACATGCATTTTCTTTTGCGAACATTTGTGTATTTATTATTAGCTCGTATGCAGATGTAAACCACAACAGACGCATTTCAAAAGCAATTGGAGAGGTAAGTCACCAGGCCCAATTTCAAAGAGAGTCGAGAAAATCTTCTACGCAGGAAAGTCTTCCTTGTATATACGCAGAATTGCAAACTAAACTGCGATGTGATGTCAATTGCTTTTGACTTGTATTCCACTCCTCTTTTACAAGCATGAAACACTAGTAGAGTTTTGCTTGGCAATTTTGGCGCTTACTCGGATCTATGAAATTGGCACCAGGATGACTGAGTTCATGTGAGTGGACAGGGTGGACCGGCCACATTTCAGTCTTTAAAAACATGTCCACAAGTCGGCAGTATTTGACTGCATGGATCTGAGTAGTTCCTTGAGATATAGCAACATCGAATGTCGGCATTTTTACGATGTGACAATCTGAGTGTAAAGCTTACGTCAATCCACCCTTCAAATCTGTATAGGCCTATATATACTATGTCTATGATTTCATGTATATTATAGTTAACCTACCAGATCACCGCTTTGCAAGAACGCTTTTACATCGCCTATATCAAAAGACGAGTGAAAAAAAAATGTGTCCAATAATGTTACGGTACTTTCTAGGGCCTATATGAAACTTTCAAAGGGAGATTTTCAAAACGTATCTTTCCTGCTGCGTGGGTGGATAATGGCTTTTGGTGGAAATGCTGACGATATGCAGCTGACTGTCAACCACGGGAAGACTATTGGTGTTATGACTCGGCGAATGGAAGGGTAGCGGTATGAGTTCTCAGTCTGTGGAACCGATAGGTGAACACTTGAAGTAGGCCTAGGTTTCGGTCCAACATAGCTGCTACGATATATACAGTAATTCATCAATACATGACTTTGTGTGGAGTGTGGACTGCAACTTTTAACCAGCTGCCGACTTCATCACTGCATAGAATCCTTTAACTGGAAAGGTTAAGTTTACCACTCTCCGTTTCCCCCCAAACAGTCTCTATCGGTTTTAGTTGACATTCGGCTATCATTTTACTCACAGCATTGTCGTCATATAGCGAGTTTGAGACGGCAAGTTTATAACATCGGTTTCGTTTTCATACGGGGCGTCATTCGTGCGGGGACCACTGGTGCACTGGGCAGTGATATTGGTTAGTGTGTGTGCGATGGACCCCGAGTATTTATCCAGCTCTTCCCCTTGGTCGAGGTGAACCTCAACCGAAATATTGGGGAGAGTTCAATTGACCTCAAGGACCGTGACAGAAGTTAAAGCTCCCCCATCATGAGCGGAGTTGGGGCTTCAGTGATCACGATTCATTGTCCACTAAACCTCTCCCAAATTGCATTCAAATTTAACGAGCAGCATTTCAACAATATAAAATAAGCTTTATGGCTAAGGCCTATATAGTATCATACAAAAATGATGCAAACTGCTTATCTGATCATTTTTATAGACTGATTGGGGAGGTTGAAGTGACACCCAACAGGGGTATCCAATTTACCGGTTTTGAATTGCACACCTACGGCCATACACTCTTTGTTTAGAGTGAAGTTTTTCGTTTCGTCAACGTATTGCATATCGCATAATATACAGGAGATGAGGTGTAGGCCTATTCTGTTTGAGGTGGTTCATGTAATAGTGCCATAGGTCTTGGTTTCTCAAAAGAACTTCCATTGAAAGAGTCTGTTTCTCTGGACATGGGTCTTCCAAACCTAATCACTCCCCCCTTCATTTCTCTGTTTGTCCTTGTCATACTGTGAGTCCTGTGAGACGCACCAGGCTCTCTACTTTTATTAAGCCATAGCTACAGCTGTTTGCGCTAAATTCGACCGTTCGACCCGATAGTTTAGAACTTGTTCCCCACGCGCTGCAAATCACACACGAAGCCTCATTTCCAAAAAGCGACATCATAATGCTGGACATCACATACAGTACATGGTTGTATTTTGTTTGGCTGCAAAACCTACTCTATACTATACGCGTGCAGCGGACGTAAGAGTGAACATCAGTTATACTCAAAGCTGCTCGTTTCAAAGAACGTGTCGTACAAAAGGTATAGGCCTATAGTTGTCGATTTCTATATCAGATTCGTTATTCTAACTGCACGCATAGGGCCATGCGAGTGGAGTGTGAGCCACTTGCCCTAGTTTGTCGTGCGCATAAGCATATCGATTCCGGATTGCTTTCTCTTCGAGTCTCCTGGCGATGGAATTTTTTAGTGTTCGCTTACTGGCAATTTTCCTCCTCCCCGAATCGTCAAAAAGATTCTGCACGGCCTCAGGTGCATCTTGCACATAAGAGGCGAGGGTTTCGAAGGGGCGGCGGTGGGTGGGTGGGTGGGTGGTGGGGGGGGGGTGTACCCGCGGTCATAGGCTGTGTTCGCTACATACCCTCCGAAAGGAATTTCTGCAGTCTACCGCTGTACCAACGGTATCGCCACCGAACCCGTATGGACAAGTGTGCCTGTAGACACCGCACGCCCTGACACCTCTGCCCTGCGGTCATACACGCGATCGCCTTCGAAGCATTTCTCTTCCAATTGACGGTGTGTACATATAGGCCCAACCTCCATGCCGATATACAAAACTTACGCATAAAGAGATCCCCAATTGATGGCTGCACAATTTAGTTGGCGGCTTTCTGGAAAATTCGATGCCGTGCAAGGTAAACCATAGGCATATTATAACTAATTTCGCTCAAGAGATTGTTCAAATCTTACAAAGACGTTTCATTCCCAGCAGGACCTTTCTGTAAGATGGATTCTGCAAAAATGGATTGAGTCTGATCTTTGAGAAATCATGCATTGTGCCTTTGATTTAGGGCCCTGTTAGGCTGGAAACGTCGGGTCTTCTAAAATTTGAAGATTTAAAATGTGCATAAGATCATTCTATTCAGGCAATTTGGAGTACTTTCAGCATTGCTTAATGGGAATTTTTAAGTTAGATTTCCTTTACTTTTTTCTATTAAAAGAAGTTCTTGGTTATTAGCATAGGTATGCTGGACGCACAAACCACCACGTGACATGAAAGTGTATTGAGCATGTCACCTTTTGATAGGCCTATTTGAATTTGGGTCATTTCAGTCAGTGGTCAGTTTGAAAAAGGTTTGCATATTACTCATTTTTCAAAAACCATTTTTGTCGTCGTTTGTTTTCTGTACTCTCTTCAAAGATTTGTTTCCCCCTTTCTTCTTTTTCTTTGGCGATGTATGCCTATCATGCTGCCATCCCCAGCGTGTTAGTAATGCAAGAGTTTGTCATCGAATCCAAACATTTATAAAGAGGTGATTATGTTTCGCTTAGAAACATGCTCGCAAAAATGACACAGCAGAACGGATTCCGCCCCTTGTCTCACCGCTAGACGAGGCATTGTCTTGGAACAACGGAGGGAGAGAAAATACCGTCGTCAATACTCCAAGGGTCAGAATTTATGGGCAGGGAAACCACGCGGTTATTTATTTGTTCAACTCTGGAATGTGGCAGGGTGAAAAACTCAAGTCGGTGCATTCTACGAAGCATCACAAGAAGCCATGCATGTACACTGGCAACAGCCTGCTTTTAAATTAACTCACATAAGATATTTGACGATTTTATGGCATTGCCTGTTTTATTAAGATTGCCGTTTTTTCAAATTGTTCAAAAGTTTTTCCTTGGTTTGTTTGACTTTTATTAAATGCTTGAGTGATTTGCGGTGTTTCATCATTAAAACATACTGAAGATGTTTAACGATAATTATCCGTGTTTCATCTAACTGATGAAAAATAGCAACTTCGGAATATAATAGCACTTAGGCTTAAAGACTAACCACATGAAAAGAGTTTGCATGTGATGAAGTTGGAAAGAGTCTGCATCTGGTGAAGTAGTTGTTGCTTCGGAAGCTTATATGCACTCTTCTCAGCTGATGGTCAGTCATTACCAAGTGGTATCCTTAAGTTAAACAAAAAGCTGACAGGGGACTTGAAATGAAATGGCAAAGAAAACTTTGACTGTACCCGTCCGGGAGTTGAACCCGAGATCTCTGGTTTTGCGTCCCAGCTCCCTTTAATACCATTAATTTTTTTGAGCTGTCCAGACTATAGTTGCCTAATACTTTTGGAAGGCTGCCATCTAATGGATGGATAGCGCAGATGGTAAGAGCGCTGGTATATACACTGTACGCAAAACCAAATGTCTCGTGTTCATATCCCGGTTCTCCGTGCCCAGTTTTGTTCAAGTTGTTAATGTAGGGTTTGTTATTTTTTAACCGTTTTCCTCCCCGCACTCGAACTCCAGTAACATCGCACAGGAGAAAGCACGGTAAGTGTATATCTCTGGACAACCCCCCCCCCCCCAGCGGCCAAGGACTGGTAAACATTCCCCGGGACAAATCTGTCTCTCTCCCCCAGCCCGGCACCCCGTCCACCCGCTCGCCTGACTGGCCCCGTCCGTACGCCAATCAGGCATGATTTCATTTGCCGCGCAGCGACGCTCGGAATCAACAAGGTTTTACCGCCGAGGCATGGGCACAAGAACGGCCCGGCCAAACGCTCCTGTGAGCCCGCAGCTGTGTAGGCCGTTTTAAAGGTGCACGGGGAGTCCTAGGGATCGCCACAAGCCCCGGAAGGCTCATCCATCCGGTCAAAAGACCACGCAGATCAATCGTTTTTTTAATGGGGCTCACCATTTCTTTTAATGGGACATGCTATTCAAAGTCCCGTTGTGAATGCACAGGCATACAAATTATACGCTTCTAAAGCATAATGCGCATGCAGCACATTACTATGTACGGCTTGTAACGACCCGCATCATAATCGTACACGATAATTAAACCCTGGAACAGCGGCTCCTTTAAATTTCAAAGAGTTGCCGTTTTCCCTTTAAAATTCAGCAGCCTGTTGCGTTTCTTGGACTTTGTTGCTTCGAGGGTAGATTTTGAAGACCTACGGTATAGTTCCCATGCAACTCGAGCTGGGATGGCTGTATCTCACGTCACAAACAAAGCTTTATCAAAGCATGCAAATTATCGCAATTACATTGAAACGAGTCCGAATACCAGACATACTCGCCACTCCCCGAAAAAATAATGATAACCACTACATAATAGTCAATGGTTTTTTTTCTTGTGTGTGTTTTAGAAGTTGTCGGAGCTGGGCTGATTTATGATGGAAACAAAATACATTCCTTCGCCCGTTTCCCAAAGTTTTTCTTGTATACATGCAGAAACACTGCCCAACTTTTCGGCGTTCAACCGTCGAAACCAACTGCCATTACCATGCAAGAATTAAGC
This sequence comes from Luidia sarsii, assembly GCA_949987565.1. NCBI lineage: Eukaryota > Metazoa > Echinodermata > Asteroidea > Paxillosida > Luidiidae > Luidia > Luidia sarsii. Next base: position 9,453,081 of record OX465101.1, on the reverse strand, counting down.
TACAACAATCAGGGTTGTACCCCCTATAGCTAGGGGGTGCGTAAGACTCAGGTCACATGCAGAAACGTTGCTATAGCTGCATGCTTACCGAGTAAAAAGAAATAATTGCAATTAATCTCAATTTGTAGAGGACGTATAGCGTTTAGATCCGAGCAGACGATGCCTTTGAGAGAGGTCCTGCTGGGATCGGACAGTCGGGCACTCATTTTTTTGAGATTTTTTTTGTTGTTTTTGGAGGGGTCGGACTTGTCTCCACCTATAGGTGGGGAGACCCTCACGGCGTTGAAAATGAAGCTGGAAATAGACGGGGGTCAAGAGCATGCCCCCCTTTTTTCCTCGAACCTCCTCTATTACCCAGACCTCTGAATCAGGCCGGAAGCCACGCACATCATTCTACGACGAGTAGCCTAAAGCCCAGTCCGCACTTCTTCTTTTTTGTGGGGGGGGGGGGGAACTAACCGAGCAAATGGGTACCTTGACCATTTTAAGTCCAGTAAGGACAGCCCGGGAAGTTTTCCTCCCAGGTAACTTACCCGACTCGAATGGGTAAGTTACCCGACTGACTTCTGCCCGATTTATATTGAGCAGGTCAGTTTAACCGAGTCGATCGAAAAGTCCAGTGCGGACGCCGGTGAAATCATTCTATCCATTGGATGTTATACCCAGAGTCTCGGTAAACAAAAAAGTCCTGTGTGAACGCTGCTTAAGCCTTCCCCATCATGATACACACCACTATCCCTAACCCCCCCGCACACCGGGCACCCATTTCTTTCTCGTGATCCCTCCCATCTCACTTGTTCTAGAAGCATCGCTCGATTCCAAATCAGGCCTGGCCATTCCTCGCTGTCGAAAGTGATTATGGAGACATTCATCGCATATTAACCAGATGTTGATATTAACCGCAATTATACGCTGATCAGGGCTATACAGGCCTATAAACAAACGTGAGGCGCAGCGAAATATTTCTAGCTCAAAACGAGGGTTCTCTTTTTTTTTGGAGGGGGGTGGCAGACAGTATCGAGAATCGAGCGATTCCGTTCGCATTTTTATCAATTTCCACCATCCATCTCCGCACTGCGTGTATGCGTTCTCAAAATGAACGACGTCTACTTATTTCGACGGAACTCGACGGAACTGGAAAGTCGTTTTAAGTTCGAACAAAATAAATCTTTTTGATTTTGAAGTAGGCCCTATTGTTTCTTTTTTTCGGGAGGGGGGGGCGAGTGAAAGCTCAACCTTCGAATGTAAATTAAAACTTGTGTCTAAATGTAATGAGAAAAATGTTGCAAAACCATACTTACTTACTTGAATGATACCTATTGGCCCTAAGTGGAAATCTCAAAAAAAAATAAAGACGCCCCTGACGTTTCGATCCTCGCAGGACCTTCATCAGAGACATTCTTGACAAAACTATTTTCCTCAACAATAGGCCAATCGTACGATGGTTTAAATGTCAGTTTGGTATGCTGCCAATGCGAACCTGTAGGCCTACCTCCACGGCGAGATCACAGTATCTGAAATCAATTTCTTCGTCCCCCTCCCCTGCTTTTTTTTTTAAGGGGGGAGGAGGGTGGGGGAAATGCAAGATAAGGTGGTCATAATCTCCTCGAGTCCCCAGTCACACCTGCTCATTAGAATAGTATCACATAGGCAATTTACAACTAGATAGTGCGGGGGAGTAAAGTTCCAATTTGATGTGAAACACAGCTCGGGACCTCATTCCCGGCCGATGCCAATCAGGAGGACCGAATTCTAACGAGATCATATCTTCGGTGTTCTTCCCATTATTTCTTGACGGAGTTGGAGGGAGGGAGAAACAGGTCGGGGGAGATGGTCGATACACAAGAAACTGTTTGACGATCAGGTGAATGCCCGACAATTTCGACCACAATATAGTACGCCTATATACACGCTTTCAAAACCATGGTGAAGAGGTCAACCATTGCACCATAAGAACGGAACTTATATACGAATTTAATATAAGTTTACCTTTAACTTTTCACTTTTTACACACTGCGCTACATTTTCATTACTTCAAATAATGTAATATACAAAGTGTTTATAGCGGTCCATATAGAGTTGACTATGTGGAAAGGCCGCCATCCAAGGACCGGATAGCTCAGGTGGTAGGAGCAATCCAGAGGTCTCGGGTACAAGTCCCTGTCCAGTCAAATGTTCTTTGAATTTCAACGAAATATATAGGATTTAATCAAATCAATCATTTATCAATTCTCTGATAAAAACACGCAGGCTGTATATACAAAAAATGAAATAGGGTGACGGTTGAGTGGATGCTTACCGATATCAATTAGCAATGATATTCTTACTATATAGCGCAACTATAGAGGAGAGCTTATTTCTTTTCTCGACTGAGGAAAATTTTGATCCAGTGGTGGGTCAACTAAATTCCAGCGACTGCATGGTGTTTTCAAACACAAACAAAACATGCTCGCATTATTTGTTCCTCAAACAAGTACGTAGCAGAACATACAGACACCATAGAGATGCCTGGCTCTCCGTGTGCACTTTTTAAGACAATTTGGTCATTTAAGTCAGCAAGTATACATTGCCACATTTCTGTACATCATTGTTTCTGACTACATTTATTTAATTAAGGGGCCAAATGGTCTATCAAGCATTGACGTAAGAGTTCAAGCGAGTTCTTAAAAAAACTCAGCTGTTCTCAGCTAAATAACAGTTTACGCAGTGTGCAATTGTCACAATAATTGTGCCGTTGTGCTGTAAAGTCTTGAGTCAGTGGGACGTGATCAATTCTCATCGTGTCTGGTTCGAGGGAAAAAACCATCACCTTGCTGGGTCAACGGAAACCAGTGAGAACCATGGAGTTCACTGGGAGTTGATCTCAATCATAAGTGAGAAAAACGCCACACCCTAATTAAAGACAGTTTCGTGATTGGTACGTTCAAATAATGGATCCAGCAAATGCTTTATAGCAATGATAATTATGCCAGTCCTCCAAGTGATTCCAAATCAATTCAAACCTGACGTCAATCTCAACTCAATAATTGGAAATCAATTCAAAATCACTAATTTGAAATCAGTCTATCACAACACTAATTTGAAATCAGTACCGGTATCACAACACTAATTTGAAATCAGTATCACAACACTAATTTGAAATCAGTATCACAACACTAATTTGAAATCAGTATATCACAACACTTATTTGAAATCAGTATCGCAACACTAATTTGAAATCAGTATCACAACACTAATTTGAAATCAGTATCACAACCCTAATTTGAAATCAATTTCATGTAATTGATGTTTCCATTTGAATGAACATGGGGCGTGATCCCCAGAGACAATTAATTGGTTGAATGCTTCTGACTGGCGCCCAACCCCGGCAATAATAGCTGACTATCCGGGAAGGCTGCGTGCGCCATAGGCTGGATAGCAGAGTGCTGGCACGCAAAAACAAGAGGTCTCGGGCTCAAGCCCCTGTTCAGTCGCTGCTTTCTTTGCCAATTTTCTTTTTTTCCAATTTGTTTTAAAAGTTCCCAGTTGTTTGATTCTGTTCATTCAGTTGAAGAGCCAGTCTACGTGCCATCAAATGACTGCATTTTGCTTCACACTTCGCAGGCCAACACGTTTATGTTCCTTTTTTCTCTATCTCTGAAAACGGACCAAAATCAATTTTACATACTATAATAAACCCTATTGCCCTTCTTATAATTATCCATGCTTAATGACGACGTAATCAGACAAAATACATGCAGGTCACTTTCCAGATCCATTTTTTTTTTGCGAAGACGACTGACCCATAGGCCTACGTTATAGATCACTTGCTTTCCTCATGTAAGGCCTGTATCCTCTAGCCAACTTCCATGCAATGGTGTACCGTCTTGCGTTGGCAGCAATCGAAACCGAGCATGAAATGATCGTTTAAGAAACAACCGACAAAGTCTGTTACATGCTGATGGCATTCCTTGGCATTTTCCCAGGCTGGATCTACCGCGTGAATTCGTTCCAGTAGTATTCGCTTATACGAGCATGGGTGCATTCTACACTTCCCAAATCATGTAACCAAATACTAGTATATGAACGAACGGTTGTTTTGAAGGGTGTATATAGCCTATGCTCGGGTACAACATCTCGGGTACAACGTAGTTTGACAGTAAAACCCCGAAAATCCGCGGTACAATTTCAGGCCTATAGGCATATCTTATACAGGTTTTTTTTGTGCCATGTGCAGTACATGGCGTACGAAGTTGATTGCTCTTCTGTGCCCATTCAGACGTGAGGAAGATCATGTTTGTTTCTATGTAGGGTTAAGGTATCATTTCAGCCGGTTTTTCTACTACAGGTTGCTTTGAAGATGGTACGAAATAGCACTTTCAAAGTGCATCGGAGGCTACAATGAATTGTCGTTTTTTCAGGTGGCATTGAAATCCAGCGAGCAACATTTGTAAAATCAAGTCTGGTATAAAGATACCGTGAACATCTCTTCGTGTGCGCCTCGGTGCGGGATTTAGGAAGCGATGTGGCCGTCCAGTCGGTCCGCCCACGGGCAGTAGCGTCGTGGTCACGCCCTAACGGAGGGCCGTTCGTCGGCCCGCGCTGACGACTCGTCAAATCGGATTACAGGCTCGAAAATGGCGCTCTGATTGAGAGCGTGAAAGACAGCGGTTTAAAAACGGGCGGCATCAGGCCGGCGTGACCGTCTGGTTCGCCGGGCTCCTTGGCAAACCATAGTGACGGGTTTCTTTCTTTTTTCCCGCCCCCCCCCCCTTTTCGGACGCGGGGCTCGGTCCTAGGGTATTGGAAGCACGTAGGCAGGCGGGAGCTTTCCCCCCAACAATACGTGCGGTAATCGAGTCCAACTCCACGCAGCCGGGCCGTCGCGAGTCGTTTCTGCAAACTGTCCGCATCAATACATATTATGACAGGCATAACGCCCGACCGCGTTTGCCTTTATTTGTAGTCAAAATACGATACCGGTGACGAGTTGAGAAGGCAACCACGACCCAGAGAAGAGACGGTGTTCGAAAGCGAGAGAGAGAGAGAGGAAAAAAAGCCACCACTGTGATACATTCGAGGTAGGCGGGAAGGCGGTGTAACGGTGATCTTGGACGTGGTGTCGTCGTGCGGTGTCGTATGCTCGTATAGTGCGCCGGGAGTTGGTTGGCAACGGAGAGCCGCGGAGCGCGCACAAACGGGGTCCATTATGGTACGTGCGCGGCAATCGAATGGCGTGGGCTAGCGTGCTCGTGGTGGGCCGATCGAGGGGAGGGAGGGAGGGAGGGAGGGAGGGAGGACAGCAGCGTGGAGAGGAGGGGAGCATACAGAGACGGTACGAGCGGTCACGTACGACCGGCCCAGCCCGTCGGGAGGCTGTCCCCGGTCGCTGGCTGGCTGGCTGGCTGGCTGGCTGGCTGGCTGGCTGGCACCGGCAATGGGGGTCGGCGTGTCTGGCCGGGCCGGCCGGCCAAGGGTGGCTGTGCCATGCAGGCGACGAACAAAAACCCCGTGCAGCCACACCACGCTATCACAGCCCCCAACTCGGCGAGACAGCGTCCTCCGGCCAGCACACGGCTCCTACGGGCTGGCTCGCCCGCCGCATATTATATAGGCCTACGCCGAAATGGAGACGTATAACCGACATAGACAAACTCCACGGAGCAACAGGTGTGTGAGAGCTGATAAAAAAATATGAAACGGATGCAGTCAAACGAAATCTGTGTGGTGTGTGTGGATGTGTTTGTTTGTGTGTAGGGGATGGGTGATGAATTAGACCTACCAAGTCGGTGCGGGCTGCCAGTCCGGAGTCAGGAGCGGAGAGCGGTGATCGTGGAGCACGTAGTGGGGCAAATGGCCCGGGTGCCTCGGCAGCACTGCCATCCCTGGGCTCGGTGGGCCGCCGCTCATCTCGGTGCACGTCGTGCGCACCGTAGCACCCTAGACCGGGAGAGAGGAAACCAGAGACCGCCCAGTGCTGCAGCTGTTAACCGGCCAGCCTCGTCCGCGTGCCCGTGCACTCGATCGTACTCCACGCACTTGGCATAACATCTTCCATGCTTTAAGCCTATATCTTGATTGGCCGGCTCTACTAGAGCATCACGGTATTGAACGGTAATTACTCTTTTGCTTTCGAACTGCGAAAATCGTTTTTCCCCTCTGAAAAATACACCCCCCAAAACTGGGACCAGCTTGTACTAAACGCACGGGGGGAGACGTATGTTTGTGTCGTAACTTGTAAAATGTTCGTAGCGCTATATTTTCATTCTAAAATGTTCCTAGCGAATTGGTCGGCCCCTTTCACTCTCCCCGGTGCTGTGATTTAAGCTCATTTGCATACGTTAATAGCTCTTGCTGGTATCCACACTACCCCGGGACCCGCACACCCCTGCAAATAAAATTGTACAGTCCACTCGGCGGCACCGTATTTTATGTTCCCGATTTCTGGTCGAGATGGGCACACAAGTTGGGGATTTCCTGGTCATTGATAATGAGTTGAAACAGAAAATGCAATTCCGACTGTAATAAAAAATACACACGTAATGTTCTGCTCCACTGAACAGAAAGTTGAATTCCAACAAATTACGTAAGTTAAGTTTGTTACCTTGTGAGATCCCGTGTAGAATAGCTTCATATTGTTGCGTATTGCAACAGCGTATAGCCGCTTACCCTGATAGTGAACGTGAGTCGTTTTCAAAAGCATTTGGACACGCACTGTTTAGATGGCATGTTCTACCCCGCAGAAACGAAGAACGAATAATATTGTATGCAAATTATTTCTCTCCAAAAAGACAATCACTGTTCCCGATGGCTATCAGTGAACTTATTGTTACCCGATGATGTCATTTGGAAAACTTTGACCACATCAGTGTCCCTATAACAATGGCTTGGTTATGTAATCCTCAACTTTGAACGGAACAATAGCGAGGAGGTATGATGGTATAATGTTTGCACACTTAAAGGCCCAATACAACATTGGGAAGATCGGGAAAAAAATCAATGTTCACAGATTTCCTTCCAATTTACACAGTTTGATAGAATCCTCATGTTGAAATCTTACGGTCTGGGATGCTGTACTTTTCGAGAAATCTTCACTCAAACATCGACAAATAGGCCTGTAGTTTATTACTTGTGAGTGATAAACTGTTTCTTACACTACAGAATGGTGCGTAAACCGTGATGGTTTTTTGCATGTTTCTACTTACCATTTGAGCTAAAACTTTCACAGTATTGCTTTTTGGGAATGTTTAATGGTTTAATACACAAGCTGTGGCAATCTTTTTTGGGTTGGCAATCTATGTTGTATAGAGCCTTTCAAGACAAATCACGCGTGGCTTCTGCTGAAGCGCTCCAGTCAGTTTTCGATGGAAAATTGGAACTAAAGAAAATTCAAAGAAAAACAAGTTTGTCTTCATCTTAAGGATTAAGAATCGGAACGAGAGGAAAACCATTAGCGATATTCAAGCTGCAGATGACTACAGCATGCGTCTGATGAATGTTGTGTAAAGCTCCCATGTTTATGAAAATAATGGAGCACAAGCGTTGTTAGGTTAAAGGAACAAGTGGTACTACATAATAAATATATCACGTTTAATTTAAACCATTACGGAGAAGAAATTGTTCTTGATTTGCAATGACGGTCTCTAAGATTTGCCTTTCATTTTTACCATTATGTGACCATCTGAGATCATGAAATTGTGACCCAAAATTACAGTGGAAACCCATTCACTCTTGCTACACGCGAAGAAAAACTAAGTCATCGATGGAAATTCAAAACTTCAGCCGGTGTTTACCTTTTTTTAATCGTCCATTTGTAATTTACTTAAAGGCGTACATAATTATGCGACCCGGCACATCATCATGAGGAATAACAACCACTATTGAGATTTTGAGATTTTCTAATGATGTGAAAGGGTGTAATATTAGCTTTCAAATGATATCAAGATTTCCTCCAATACATTAACTTTCCGAAAATACACACACACACAAATGATTTTGTAATCGAATTGAGTTGATACTTTGACTTTAGGCGTTGTTTACTCGAAAAGTGTTTTGGTGGGATATTCTTCATGTCGCTGTGCCGGGTCACATATAGGGCTATACCTTGTTTTCGGAATGCATGCAGGCTGACATTCATTTGTAAAAAAAATAGGCCGAGGACGTGTTGTGGAAAAATCGTTAACCCAACTTACTTGGACCAGAAATGGCGGGAGTTCGTGAATTATTTTGGCTAACGCAATCCCAAAGTTTTTTGTTCGATGATGTTACAAGTTATATATTATATATTATTTGACCCATGGTTTAATATTGCCCAGCATTCTACGTGTGCATTGGGCCTCGTGCGTGCGACACGAGATACACATTCACCTGGCCGGCCGTGCGAGTGTGCACGAAACGGTGCGACCTGCTGACACTGACAGAAATATGTCGTCTTATTTTTTCTGTTGTCAGCACAGCAAAAACGGCAACCACGCGGCCAGAATAGCTGTGCACGCCCGATCTGGTTACTCCCATTATAGCACAATGGGAAGATATCGTTTTGACATTACATAGAATTAAGATGAGAATTGGATTTCCCTGTGCAATACCTCTTGCAAGATCTTCAAGCCTCGGTCAGCTACATCATGTGGTGTATCGGCTGCATTTTTACCTCCTCCAAGGAGGTTAATTGTTGCCGGTGTTTGTCTGTCTGGAGCTGTCTGTCTGTATGTATATAATTATGTAAGCCTATGTGTATATGTCTGTCTGACTCGAGGTGTTTTGGTCATGATCCGGTTCAAATTCTGGATCCTGGATCAAGATTGCAATGTCCGTTAACATTGCGGTAAATGTTACCCTTTCGGCGGAGGTCTGCGCTCTCCGATCGATTTTCTAGTTGCATCCAAGTTTGTCTGAAGGTTAATTGTGAAATTTAAGGAAAACTCTTTTCAATTGCGCCCGCGGGTTATAATATAATTAAAATGCATGCATGCACATCGCTTAGATGTGAGCGAAATAATGAGGTATTCAAGACTTTAATTGCGCCTTTAATTACCGAGTCAGTTAGTCCAAGGGTTGGCCACTTGATACATTCTGAAACAGAATCGAAAGACATCAATTGAACAGTTAATCGGCGCACAATGTTATCTCCCGTTTCTTTGTACAGTACCAGTATACCGGGTAGACATGAAATCAAAACGCTAAGGGTCAACGTGTGCTGATCCCTCGAAAATAATGTGTACATACATTTCATGGTGTGCGATGAGGAATACTACAACTAGGCCCTATGTGTTATATTGATTCCAAGAAACTAAAGCACACTGTGTACCAAAAATGTTTCGGAAATAAGAAATTTGCCAAAAACACTCATGAGTGTTAACATTATGCACTGAAACGGCACTGCTATAATATTGGTTAAGCCTATACCAAATGTACATGATTGGATTAAAGTGTAACTTGAGGTTGGACTCACTCAAGTTTAACTTTACGTCGGAATTGAAGTGCTCCCCGGCAATCGACCTTTCTCAGGGGGTAACATTTCAGACTGTCATAATTAGTTGAATAGGCCTACACTATAAGCCTATATCAATTACTCAATACAAGATGCTTTTATAGGCCTGGTTCGAACAGCCATATGCTCGTATGGTATATCCAGCGGCAATCCATGTGCGTTCGTGATGAATAGGCCTTACACATGACCGAAGAAAATGACACAGCAAGGGCTTACAGGGGACTATACGAATCAATGGACGACCACAGGCCGATATTATCTGAATCGGATAACTTCTCATTTTTCGTGATATGCCTCTGCAGTTGTAAAATAGGCCTATACCCAAACTGACTATCGGTACAAGAAGCAGCAATCTTGTGGATGGAAGTTGACTTCTGTGCAGGGCTTAGAAATCTTGAGGCTCGGGACTAGCAGGACAAGGGGAATGGCCGCGAAGCACCGAGGCGCTGTATCCACGCTTGACCGTCTTTATACCACGCACCGCACCGCCTCCAAAAACTAAATAATTATAGAAGTCCCTGTGCAGCAATGTCATACTCCTATAATTACAACGCAGTGTTTTTGTATAGGCCCTAGTCAAAGTACACACGGTGAAATAAACTCTAGCATCGCATAAATCCATACCATACGTCGGTGGGTTAACACCGTTAATAAGTTTGGTACTTAATATTATGTTTATGTAAACTGGTTCGTAGATTGTATAACTATAGGGGCCTAGCCTATAATGGTTACCGGCTCTTTTCAGAGCCACACTCTCCTTCTCAAAAGAAATGTGTTACATGATGTCACCACAAACCTTCTACTTGGTACTTCCACCATGCGAATCTTCAAGTCTTGTCTAGGTGTAACTGTGAGGATATCTCACTTCGTCATGATTGTACTACAATTCACGTAGGCCTAACCGTGCAAATGATGTCAGTGTTGCGCGGATTGAGTACATGGAATATTTTCAAGTTCACATAGTGAACAAAAACCTATTCATGCTGTGCTCATCGTCACCAACCTGTAAACTAACCAAAAACAAATACCCCACAATTCCACTGGGGCAGTATACAGTTAAGTCGTGTGTTTTTTTATCTGTGAAATGACATGGTGATATGGTATGGAAGACACCACACGGTTAATGGTATATCGAGATAAGGAGGGGATTGGGCTGATTTTGAAAGACTTTTTCTCCCGCATAAAATAGGCTGATCCTTTAATTTTATTTTCAACTTGTTGTCGGCTCTCCAGACCTATATGCTGGATCACTGTCCACCATTTCTGAGTACTGTAAATTATGCCTATAAGACGCTATACAGTACAGATCTAGTATACCTAGACGAAGGCGGTCACCTATACTAACAACAGCGTGACAATATTGGCACCTTTATATTGTACAGAGAAACTACGCAAGACGACTAAGGATTGCACACGGTGAAAACAAGAAACTTGGACCGAATGAGAGAGAGAGAGGAGTGTCCTTTTGTTTTGGTGATGTTAAAGGCCCAATACAACATCGGTAAAGGTCAAACGATTGCCACAGTTTGAGTGTTAAACCATTAAACATCCCAGAAAAGCAATCATACGAAGGTTTTAGCTCAAATGGTGATCTGAGAAAGTAGAAAAAGGTAAAAAAAAAAAAAACCGTCACGGTTTTTGCACCATTCTGTAGTGTCAGAAATACTTTATGACTTGCGACTAATAAACTATTTTGTCGATGTTTGAGTGAAGATTTCTAGGGAAGTATATACAGCATCCCAGACCGTAAGATTTCAACATGAGGATTCTATCATGACCATCTACAAACTGTGGACATCGATGTTTTCCGATCCTCCCAATGTTGTACTGGGCCTTTAATGGGAGAACGAGATTCGAGGGGTTAGTATTTATGAACATGTTAAAATACGACGTGCGCTTACGTACGCAGGGAGGCACGGGTTGGTATAGTGTGTGGACGTTCGCCCGCACCGGCCCCCACAGTTTATGGGTGAATGGGAAAATTGTTATAGAAATCATCGCTATTGACGGACACAATACCGGTGGCCGGCGCGAGGTGTGTGGTTGTGAGCGGATGTCTGCCACGCGACCGTGCGTGCGGACAAGAGGGCGGTCACAACAAAACCACAACACCGGGACCTCACCGGGACAGCCCGAAGGGCAAAGGGAAGGGGGACGGGAGGGAAGGAGGGAGGGAGTGAGGGAAGGAGGGAGGGAGGGAGGACACAAAGGTCTTGGAGAATACGGACTGAACCGACAATAGCCCGAGGCACTACAGATATGTCAATATTATTTCCATTAGCATACCGCCCCGGGCTCAATAACCAGACGTTAAGGAGGGGTGGGGCGGTAGTGGTCGTTAAAAGATTCAGTAAGCTCGTAAGCGTGTGGTTAATAGGCTGACTTTTCAGCAGGGGTTGGGTCGGCGGGTTGGGGGTGGGGTTGGGGCTGGGGTGTATAGGGGGAGGGGGTGCTCTCAGAGAAAAACCACAACTGGAATTAAAATCCACCGCAGACCATCCCCGGGGCCTTCGAGGGTGTAAACGCAAGCATTCTGCACAATTCCGAAATAAAATCAGATAGGAACAAAAAAAATTGCCAATGCGCTACAGAAATTCGTGTCCCGTCAAGGTTAGGCCTAATCAAAATGTCTGCTTGCAAATAGAATGAAGTGGAAATATAAATGACCCTCCCCCTCTTGCAACTCAAAATCAAAGAAAATAAGACTAACGATCCTACCGTATAATTGTGCACCACTTGTTGTCGCAAGTGACGGAATTTCCTGAAAAGCACTGCGCAGAAACAAAATTCAAAGAGTATTTTCGAAGTTGGTCTTGACAAATTTGGGTCGTGACTATCTATAGCCTATCCCGTATGTCACGAGTAATACATTAATAGTTACTGGTCAAAACTGCAAATCTCTCAAACTTAGAGGGTCTGGCAATTTCGTCCTACAGCGGGACCTTTCTCCGACAGCGTTTTTGTGTCGGTTGGTTTGTATTCAAACTGAGCCAACCTACATCTTCCCAATCTCTATCCTGTTGGTCTTTTGAGAGGAGGGGCACGTTGTGTGATGGGGCGTGGGTGTTTTCAGCGAAGCTCCACTGAGCCAGTGAACTGCTGTTTGATGGGTCCGGGTATGGGTGACTGTACGGACCGGCTAGATCAGCACGTGTGGCACCCAAGCCCCCCCCCCCCCCACCCCACCACCGTCACCACCACCCCCGGACCCTAGCCCCCTCCGGGCCTCCGTGCCAGACTGAAGTTATTATGACGACTGGCAAGTCTGTAATAGACCCAGTAATAATCGGCTAATCCATATACAAAGTAAGCTCCGACAACATCAGAAGACTACATGGCAGCTTCAGGAAAGCGGCAAACGGAGAGGAAGTATCAAGCCAGATCCATTCCAATCCAGCAGAAAACGATTGGATCAGAATGTCCATGAATCTATAGGCAGGGTTTGATTTAGATCTTGAGTTGATGCATGTCTTTTGCCATTTGTGGAGGTTTTCAATTGTCTGGCAAATGGCGCACAGACCTCGCTGCTCATTCGCAAAATGGGTTGCATATCATAACAAGCGCACTCGTCGCTGGGAATAGGGTTTGGTGTCTTCATCTGGCGAACGACTTCACTTTACTTTCTCTCTCTCTCTCTCTCTCTCCCTCTCTCCCCCCCCCCCTCTCTCTCTCTCTCTCTCTCTCTCTCTCTCTCTCTCTCTTGGGCTGGCTTTCTGGGTGAAGTCGCCTACACGGCCGACTAAGAATGCGCGCAATCGCCAGTAAGCACTGTCCGAGCAACTTGAGCAAATCGGAGTGGGCCGATGAAGGCAGTCGGGTATAGAGGCGGGGCTGGGGACAGGGGATCGCATTTCTCGCTCGCCCTTCTTTTCTTACTGATGGAATCAATTAGCATCGTGTAGACACTATGAACCCCGCACTGCACTTTCCCTTCCCCTCCCCTCCCCTCTTCAATTCTCTGTCTTTTAATTCTCCCATCTTAGAGCTTCTGGGATTGTAGAAAAAAAAGAGGGGAGAGACGGAGCCGGTGAGGTTCCATCGGGGAGGCGAGAGCGAGCGGACCAGGCAGGCCGTGTACAGGCGGTGGCAGCCGGGCGTTAGTCAGTGTACACACTCTCGTGAGTGCACGGGGGCATCACTACGCAAGCAATGCGTGCGCTGCTCCCGTATTTCGTGGGCAGAGGGAGCGAGGGAGAAAATGGGAGGGAGAGAGGAGGGTGCCACTCAACGCTAAAAGCCTACCGTGGCCGTGGAAGAGCGAGACTCACGGTGTAGCCCGAACCCGCCCTGGCCCTCCCTCCCTCCCTCCATCCCTCCATCCCTCCCGCCGGCCCGCTGTTTGAGCAAGCCGTCCCGGACACAAGTGTTTCTCAAATGATCCATCCCGATCAATTGCTAGTCGTGTGTGCGGGAGCCTCACGCCGGCGTGCCATCTTTTTCGTGCCCGGCCCTCTCCGATCAAATTACCCAGCTCAACCTGACCCCCAGCCCTCTCCCCCCCCTCCCCCATCTCCTCCACCATCGGGTCCGAGACGGCGAAGTCGCCCCGCCACCGTGCTGTGTTGCGTTCTGGGAGACAAGAAGGAGATAGAGAGGGAGAAAGAGAAGAGCGAGATAGATAAAGGGGGACGAAGGAGAGGGGGAGAGGGGGAGGGGAGAGACAGACAGACATACATACACACAGAGACAGGCAGACACACACACAGACATACAGAGAGGGAGAGGGGAGGGAAGAGAGAGAGAGAGGGAGGAGTAAGACAGAGAGAGACAGACAGAGAGTGGGGAGGGAAGAGAGAGAGAGAGGGGAGAGAAGAGAGAAAGGGATGAGAGAGAGGGGGAGAGGAGAGAGACAGAGAGGGAAGAGAGAGAGAGGGGAGGGAAGATAGAGAGGGGAGAGGAGAGAGACAGAGAGAGAGGGAGGAGAGAGGGGAGGGAAGAGAGAGAGGGGAGAGAAGAGAGAAAGAGAGGGGAGAGACAGACAGAGAGACATACAGAGAGAGAGGGAGAGGGAGAGAGAGGGAAGGGAAGAGAGAGAGGGGAGAGAAGAGAGAAAGGGAGGGGAGAGACAGAGAGAGAGAGAGAGTCAGAGAGAGAGAGAGGGGGGGAGAGAGAGAAAGGGGAGGGAGGTAAGAACACACAATGGAGACAGGATAGAATGAATAGCCACTTTCAGTGCGTCCGATCCAGTCAGCAATCCAGCCGGCAAGCCGGCAGACCGACCCAGCCACGCACTTCATATCTGGGGAGAGGGGAGAACTGGGGGCGAAGGCAGGGGACCGTGAATCCGACTCGCCGCTCGCCCGGCGGAATGGAGCGCTCGCCCGCCTCCCTCGCCAACGAATTCCCTCACTCCGACCCCACTTGGCTTGATCCATTTCTGTTGTCCGAACACGAGCTGTTTGTTGAAGATGACTGGGACATCGATTGTCTCCGCTCTCCCTCTTCCCCTCCACCCTTCCCTCTTTTTTGGGGGGTGTGAAGTGGATTTATGTAGGCCTATGTAACGTCGGTTCCTCTTGGCTCATAGGTCGCATTCCTGGGCGGGAGTTTAAAAAATGTCTTTGTGTGTGTGGATGAGATAGCAGTGCAGGCGCGAAGCTTATAGCGGTGCCCTCACTACCTTTGACTCTTTTCCTGCGTGCAATTCGGGGACCGTAATTAAGGGCCGTTCAGTGACCGATATATTTTCCTATATAGGCATAGGCCTACGTTGAAAATAGCACACGTTCAAAATGAGACTCATTTAATCTTCACCTCGATGGAAGTTGCCCAAGCGATGACAAGGGGCGTTGGTTTCGTCGTGGAGATCGGTTGCCTTCCTCCGTGGTTTTGTTAACCCTACAATGCAGTGCAAAAGCTAGTCTGGAAATTGTGACGCCAATTGTCGTTATTTTCACCTAGTGTCATTGTAACCCGTGCACCAAAGCTTCATTTGACATTATTCCATTATCTCTGTTCACGATAGTACAGGCCCAGTAGGTGTAGGCCTAAAGTTGTGGCGAATTTTCTTCGACTCAGAAATTAAAAGGGGCCGAGTTTGCGGGTTTTTTCGTTTAATTTCATTGAATGTTGGGATTAAGCGTTGCTGTAAATATTTAAAAACCAACGTTTATGTACCTTAAATGATATACCAAGCGAATTACAGAATTTGTTTGTCCACCCAATTCTGAGCAATCCCTTTCGGAAATCCGTACATCAAACAACCACTTACGAAATAGGCCTGCATTCCGCAGTCTCCATCAAGTCTTCCACACGTTCAAGGCACATTTTTGGAAGCAGACGACATACTCAGCCATGTAGGACTGCACTGTCAACGTCGAGAGGAATCCCAGACTTGCGTATAAGCACTTATTGAACAGTCCCGAGTAGCTTGCCCAGTCCCGGCGAGTTCCACGAGGCCGCAGCGTGTGCAGCAATCGCAAGCACGCCTGGAGATAGCTCCGCCGTGACCCATGAAAATACCGCGCTCCTCTCCCGGATCCCGCCCGTGCGTATATAGGTACAGAGGGTCCGTGCGCGTCCGCTGACAACCGCACACACATCCCGCTGAACCAGATGGTGTAGTGCACGACTTGAGAATGCCCGTATGATTGAGGGGTCAGTCAGGTGACGCTACGAACTGATTTGCAGGAGGCCTAACACTGGCGAGACTTGTCTGGGCATCAAATTGTGAGATACTGTATTGATGAAAAAGTCATCTAAAAGTAATCTATGGTCTAGCAGTTGATTTATCCAACAATAATCGTTCTGCCAGTTATCGACAACTAAAAAACAATTCACCAGCCCATCGACCGACCAATCAATCACCCAACCGAACCGATTCATATTTCGATCAATTAGAACTAATTAATTGATCAATTAATCTTACTGACGAACACAACTAATCAATGACTTATTCATTCACTCAACCGTCCGAAAAATGGAACAAATCTTAAAGCCCTTACACAACATTGGTAAGAAGGAAAAACAGAAATGTTCACAGATTTACATGAAACTTATACAGTTCGAAGATGGTCATAGTAGAAACCTCGCACTGAAATATTTCTGCCTAAAATGTTGTATTTTGGGAGAAAAGAGTAAAAGAAATAGTTCACGTCTCACCGAGATCTAAACTATTTTACGGAACAGTACGGCGTTGAATGCTGCATTTTCGCGAAACAAATGAAGCGGTTTTCGCAATTTTCTCGAGACTCGGTTGTCGGATTGAGCTGAAATTTTCACAGGTGTGGTATTTCATGCATATGTTGGATCAAACAACGTATGGATGATATTCTTTGACCTCGACCAATGTTGTGTAGGGGATTTAAGCAAAAAAAATACACTAGAAAGTTGGCCTGTCTGACGTTTGAATACCTGATTGGAATAGGGGACCAAGTCCTATTCTTATCATGACGATCAAAACGAAAGGCCCTTAAGTCAGTATAGGCCTAAACTATTTGAAGTAATTCTAGTCAGTAACCAGTTTACACCCAAAAATATGTAATAAAATATACACTTCTCTCTTGACTTCTTTTCGGTTGACTTCAGACTTCGAAAGCATTCGGCCATTCTGCATGACTTCAAGAAAGGTCCTGCTGGATTCAATTGTAAGGGCCTCTATGTTTTGTTTTAACTTGGAAAACACTTTTGGGTGGACAAAACCCCAAGACAAGAACGGATTCCTTATTTTCCATTTCGAAAAAGTAAAAAAAAATATTGAGCAAAACCTGTATTATTACATCTAGGCCTAATTTTGGTATGCCTTTGCCATACGCATCTTAGCCTAATGACGATACATTCTCCTGTACACGCCAACACCGTTTCAAATATCGTGGGCATTTTAGCATCACGTCGTCCCAGTTTGTGAGATCTTGTCGGCTTTGTTTTCCAAAAAGCCAACGTTTCCACGCAATCAAACCTGTCTATCTTGTTCATTTTTCAGCAGAAAGACTGGAGTAGACCTACTTTTTAGGCCTAGATCATGTTGTGAAAGGTGTTCGCTTTGATTGCCGCGTCTAGACGCGCACGCTTGGTTTTCACCAACCAACCTTGAAAAATGTGTGCTGGATAAAGGTCGACTTAGGGGGGGGGGCTGATCGAGTGGATTTCAAAGACTGATATAATTATTACAGGCTGTTACCCAAGCGCATAATCCATAGTGCGAACGATACCAGCCTCTCTAGCTGTGTTCCTGTCTGACGATGAGGGCGCTTTACCCATTCCACGAACGGCTGTTCGACATAATTATTACATAAATTAATCATTGTTTATAATTATGTTTACTGACAGGTTCAGTTACAAGCAATCCACAACACTGACACACTCAGTGAATGGCGTAAGTCGCCACGAATCTAGCTGGTAACATGCATCAACGACCCTGGCAGGACTTTACTCAAAGAAAGCACATTTCTGCCTTTGGAAAAGGGTCTGCTGAGTCCACGAGCCAAGCCATAATTTGGACAAGACAGTAAGCAATTTGTAATATCTTTGCGTCACGTCAACTGCATTGTCTGAGCAATAATTGTGAGAGAATTTTTAATTACAGGCAGAACCGATCTATTCTTAAAACGCTTGCTTCGGTAAATTGTTATTGTCTAGTTGGCACAAAGCCAGGCAGGCGTGAGACCTTCAATGCATGCAAAGCAGCCTTGCACGATGGTTTCACATGACTGGGTGGAATATTCGCGGCCCAGTAACCGCACGCCCCGCAGCTAGAGAATCCACGCAAACCCGTGACGAGCAATAAAAGCGCATTGGGCGCGAACAATGCACGGGGTTTCCTTGAGCTGCGCACTGGTTGCAGCTGAGTGGGTATACGGGCATAGTCAGAATTCCTTGAAAGTACCGACGAGAAAGACCCGAGCAGACGGGTGCCTATTGTGGTGGCAGACGTCTTTATTACCGTCACGTTATGCTCTGTGCATTGCGTCACGCTCTACACTGCTCTGAACTTGTCTAGAGGCCAGACATAGCCGTAGATTTTTTTTTTGAAAATACTCGCTCCGTTAATTCACGTCTTTCTTGTTCGCCCATCTATAGAGCACCTAAAGGGACATCCGATGAAAAAATGCGTTCGTTATTTCGTGGGCTCGAAATGTTTCCCCGCTGGCATTTTTACAGCCAAAAGCCTGGCACTACGCCATCGTTTAGCTCGCGAGAGTGTATACAAACTGCACACGGAAGGGTGCACATCCGGGCACCTCAAATGCATACTGCAGTCCTCCGCAAAAACGTCACCCCCAATCGGCGGCGGCACCTTCGAAAAGATGGCGACGTACAGAAACGCACATTCGACCACTGGAGGCTCTAGTATTCCATGAATTTTCTCTATTATTTATGAACATCGTAAGTGAGTGGCTCATAGGTAATTGTAGGTTGTTTATAACACCGAATCAGATAATCAAACTTTGTTTGGGGTTGCATTCCCCTTCCGACGAAGAGCCGATAACGTGCTCAGACACTAGAGGGCGCCAAACTTGATTTGAGAAAGTTGCGTGTGGTGTTTTTTTTAAAGAGGCACTTCCTCACTTCTTTTTGTTACACACGATACATTAACGGTACACCGTTAGGTGTGAATATTGACTACAAGTTGATGATTGGATGAAACCAATAAACAACAACTTCCGAGATTCGTTGCTAACCTGCGCACGACAAAAGGCATTCACTTTGCATTTGAATGTGTAGGCCTAAGGGTTTTTATCATCTAAAAAAAAACCTGCAGTGACTAAAAAATGTTGGTGAAATATCGAACGCGAGCTGGCAGCCTCGCGTTACTGGAGAACCTCAAGAGCGCCCCCAACGACGAAAACGTGTAGGCACCCTATACAACTCTTCTGGTTCTTGTTAAATTGATGAATTAAAATCGCCGAAGAATTCCACACTTTCTTGAGTTAAAAAAACCGGCTTGTAAAGAGCGTGAAATGACTAAAATGGCCTACGTACCTTTGAGGGCTACTTTAATTTCCAAGTAAAGAGCCATTTAATATCCTCCGATTCCGTGGTCGACACGTTGTCTTCTCGAAGTAGAATAATTTCACAACCTCCATGTTCACAACCTCCCAACATCACGTCTCAAAGGTAAACAGATGGGGGGATGGATGACGCCCTTTATTTTCCTGACCCGTTCTGCGGACTTGTTTGTATTAATCAAGTCACAACATATCTCTCGAGTCCCAGTCCCTGACCCTAGTCATCCGGGTCCAGTCCGAATCCCGAGTCACAAAGGTCGAGTCACAAGTCACCTTTACTTGTAAATGCGTTATTGCATGGAGGAAGGAAAACTTCCTCCATGGTTATTGCAACTTCTGCCCTATTTTTGACAGTTGTTCGTGAGTTTACCAGTGATGGCCGTGCTGATTCAGTATTAATGATGACGGCCAGAGTATACTGGTCGAAACGTCGAGTTACATGTACCACTCAGGTTCTCTTCAGAACCACACCTCTTCTTTAAGAGACCTTATAAATGGTGTCACCGCAAACCTTCCTATATTGATTCAACCACCATGCAAAGCCTTAAGTCTTATTTAAAACAAAAATAGTCAATATTATTTTAAAATAAAAAAGTCAATTTTTCATCATTTGATAATACTATGTCCTCCAGTATCCAAATACGTGTCTCACTCTCGCTATTGCAGTCTATCTTGGCGTGCACGACGAGTATCACACACGAAGTCACGTTGTGGTATGGTTGTTTATCGAGTCACAAGTCACTCATGTTTAAGTCCAAGTCCGAGTCAGGGGGGGGGGCAGGGTCTGAGTCGGAAACTTGAGTCGGACTTTCAATCAGTTTGAACTGCGAAGCTTACAGCATACTGATTCTATTTTAAAAACATACCGAACTCTGATGAAGAAAGTCTGGGATGACACAGGAATTGGAACACTGATTTCACAAGCTCTTTTGCTTCATCTATCAATTCTTTCACTTTTTATTCTCGATTTGACATCTGATCCAGTCATGAGTTTCTTTTTCTTTTGTGGAGGAATGAGTTTCGCCATAGCAGAAATAAAACATTGCACTTACGATTAATACTAAGCAAAACATTACTTACAAATACTCTTAGTAACAAAAATAAACCTTACCTATCAATATTTCATTATGCAGCTAGAAAGCTTCATTTTGTTTACAACTAAAAGATTGAAGAGAGCTAAGTACAATAAAGTTACTGTATGAAGTAATGAAACACACCCTGAATGCCAGTAATTATTTTTTCCATTTTTGTTCACAATTTCAAGCAGCGGAAATTTGGGCAGACAGTATGGAAGAGTGCAATGAAACACAAAGCATTTTACCACTTAATATATAAAAACAATGCATCAACAAGGTAACTTAGCATGGTAAGAATGAGTATGCCAACCAATTATTTTCTTTTTGCAACCATCCAGGTGCTAAAATCAAGGTCGTTTTGCTATTTTCTTTTGGCAAGAATAGAAAAAATGTGTTTCAATAATACTTTGGATTCCAATTCTGTTATCTTGGGCTGCGTTTGGGCGTTAAGTAGTTATTTGGTAATACATGATCGTCTAGAGTGTAATACCATAATTATAAATCAACAACAATCTTAAACCTGAAATATAGGTCAATACCCATAACATAAATTAGGACTACGTAAAAATGCACTAAAACAATATAATCATCTATGTAATCGTACTCAGCTTTTTGTAAAATCTTAAAAACATCTTAATACATATTATGTAAATGTTCTGTTTTAAATTGTCATAAATTAAAAAGCTTAAATTAATTGATGCAAAAATGTGACAAACTACTTGTTAATTAGCCAGTAGACACTATGGCTACAAATATCGAAAAGTTAGAGTGCACAATGTTTTGATCATAGCAGAATCTTTGTCGAGAATTTCTGCTGAGATCAAAATGTCCGAGACTCAAAACTTTCATTCAAAGGTTCATTCTTTCGTTAGAAGCACCTGATCTGATGGCGGCAAGTGTCAGTTGGATCAATAATTTTGTCAGTCATTGATCAGTCATTGCCAGTCATTGATCACTTCTACCTACCTCTCAATAAAATCTGAAACATGAAATGTCCACATGTGAGCTTGGTACGACTGAAAAGCATTTTTTGTCCAATTTGAGAGCTGCATTTCTTCATAAAAAATATACCTACATTTTGCTGAGCTGCGGAAATTTCCTTACGGTAAAAATCACATCTTGTAAACCTCTTAAGGAGTTGCTAAAAAAGTGACAATCGTTTTTTTCTTTTCTTCAAATTTCTGATACTTTTAACAAGTTTTTCAGCCGTTATAAAAATGTACATCCCTTATATTACATTAAAATTTCAATCTAAACAGCCAGTATAAAACTGCAAAGTATTACTTTACGATACTTACTTAATGTTATCTTAAAATAGTCCTTTTGAAATGCAACATTCTTTGAAAATATGTATAAATTACTCTAGGCTTAGCAAGTTAGGCATTTAAAGTAAACTTACATCAGTAATATTATCATTTACATACTTTACATATTTACATCTGGTAAATTTACATACTTTACATACTTAATACTTACATACCTATGTACATATCTTTTAAATTACGAATTAACCTACCTAAATTTAGCCTACATGTATGCAAAATATAAACCTTTCAAAAACTTGATTTCATAATCGTGAAGATTTTCCGGTATTCCACATATGCCAATTTAACAAAATAGGGGGCATCGTGTGGGGAAGAAAGGGTGTCCTGACATATCGAAAGACCAAAAACACATATTGCACATCAATTCTAATGGTAAACTGGTAAGCGTGTGGCCGGTTGCTGGGAACCAGTTAGCAGGGAGACAGCGGCCATTTTGTTTCGAGGGTCTCCCACATAGGGCCCTCTCCCAAAACCCGGCGTAGACACAGGCTCTGGCTTTGTTCCTATTTTCCTTCATCCATTTAAAAGTACAAGGACAGAAAACAGGAGGCCTCTGCCTGCAGTCTTTGTGAAGATACGCTTCAACGCCAACAAAGAACGCCCCGCCCTAGGTTTCCATGGAAAAGAGACAGAGCTGGAGCCAGAGACTGAGCCAGGATTGGGGGGGGCGAAAGATCCAGATTTCCCACAGTGGGCACGCTACCAGTCACTTAGAAGGTAACCGTGGGGGAAAACCCCTACCTGTACAGAACTATATCACTTTCCCTGTTTCAACGTCAAAGATGAGATTTGACGGTTTTCACGGTGAGAGTAACAGAATATGTGATAGGTTTGAGGTAACACCATTACTGAGTATGTGAGTATGTGTGGTTCTGAAAAGAACCAGAAGAAAATTATACACTATACTGAAGACGAACAAAGTATGCTGTTCGAAATGTCGAGTTCTTCCGGTTCTTTTCAGAACCACACATAGTGTACTCCCAAAAGGGTAATGATGTTACAGCAAACCTAATCAAAGTCAAAGATGTCGCATTCATTTTGTAGGTCTCTTTCCTTAACTAGGTGAAGTGTTCGTCCAAGAGGTAATTCCATTCAGGTGGTGTGGGTTGGGCATTTGTCCAATTGGTAGGTTTTTTTTGTCCATAGGAGGTTTGACTCGGAAAGTCTCGGTAAACCTGAGAATTGATCACCCTTGGAGGCCACAACCGAGTGTGCACTCTGGCAGTCCTAACCAAGAACTGGTTCAGTCGTTTGTGTTTGGCTTGGTGCTGTGGAAATGTGCACACCTCTTCTCTCACTATCCCTCCACCCTACCTCGTAATTGGCAGGCAAAATCTTCAGAGGAATAACGGTCAAACCAATTACTTGGATGAGACAGCCAAAATTGCCAATACGTCATCGATCAATTGCGGAAGAAGGAGGGTTAACTTGGCTGAGAATTTAAATACAAAATGTGGGAGAAAAGAATGTATTCGCCAGCACCTTTCTTCCAATGTTTGACCAATTTTCTTTTTCCTTTTTTTGGTGTAAGCCCTTTTTTTTTTTTATCCAGGAAGACTCAAGACTGAGTGGAGTAATCAAACCACGTCCCCATCTCCCCCATCTTCCACATGGTATGAGCCACAACACATCACATACAAAAGAAAATGCTTTGGTCAAAAGAAAGCCAATTTTTGAAACCATACTCCATAAAGTCATTTCAATCAATTAAAAAAAAAATAGAATCAAGAGGTAGCATTTGCAACACAATGGAGAGCTAATTTATAATAGAAATCCCTAATTAATATGGACAAAATAATATACTTCTATGCATAAGACTGCGGTGTAATAAACTAATTTCAAAGATAAAACTTGTACCTGAATTTAACTTAGATCATTACTCTCTGATCCATACATTACTTACATAATGAGGCATAAATAAAATATATAATCAAATTACTTCAAGAGACCAAGCTGGTGAGGATTTCACTTACCGGTAATACTGATTTACTTAATACTGATTTACTTTACTTATTTACTTACTTAATCAAGAGGTATGAAAATACACTGGCACCATTATTGGTGGTTTATTTAGCAGTAAACGTGGCCGCTATGAACCACACAACCCAGTATTCATAAATAAGCATAAATTTGACATTCATGTAACACACTTTCATGGGTAGCTATTTCAGAGGGTGCGTTTGATTAGCTTCCGTTAATAGACCCTTTCATCTCCAGATTGACATTGCTTCTGTGCTGGGTAAGTTAATGGGGAGTGATGACTTGGAACAATTGGCAAAGAAAACTTGGACTGGACCGGGACTTGAACCCGAGACCTCCAGGTCTCGGGTTCACGTCCCCGTTCAGTCCAAGTTTTCTTTTGTAAACAATTTGTCAATTGGTTCCAGTAGTTCCCAGTCAGTTTTTCCTTTATTCCTTTGTATGTTTGACCTTGGGAATGCATCCAGTGTTTCATGGTTTCAGAGCATCGCTCTGTGAGCAAAGCCTGGTTACTGTGGCAGGCAAAGACAGTTCTTTATATTCAGCTTGAGAGTCTTGCAGTCTATGTCACCACACTCGTCATAACTTACGGTCAATCGCAAGACAATGAGCGATGCAAAAAAACCCATTGGGCCTGACAGTAACACAACCTACGAACAGTAAGTTGAGTTACAATGCATCATAAGGGTTCGTGAAATCATCCACCTCTGCACAGTTAAACATCAGTGACCCAACAGGAATCAACACATGTGCACTGTGTATTTTCTTAAGCCAAATATTGTCCATTAGCATATCACACTTGTACATGTACATGTGCCTGTGCTTTTCCTCGTACATCGAATAAACAAGCCACATCCTGCACTGAGTCCTGCCGTAGTTTTAGAATAATGGAACGTTGTAATATAATAGCGTCACTTCCTCAATGCCATTGAAAATAAGGGTCATAGCTAATACTGTAAGCCTATCTGACAATAACACACCCCACAAAGGTGGAACGCCTCGTATAAGACATGTACTATTCTTTTTACTTATTATGATACTTCTTACATTAGGCCTGACTCTGATTAATTCAATATAAATGTATATCCTATCAGTTTGATAAAGTTTCCCTATAGCTAGTGCAATGACTTTACTCCTTATCTACGACATTTCTGGTAACCATCCACAAGACTTGACAGATTTAGATTTGGAGAACAACATCAAGATGAAGAAATCTTATCATTACAGTATGGAACAAAACAAAATAATGCTAGACTACACGTACATAATGTTAGACTATGTAGATTATGTGCTGACCATCTAGAGTACATACATATGCACACTGTTTAGGCTACTCTAGTCTCAACTAAACTCAACTGTCGACTCTAGCAAGTGAACTGAACTGAATGGAGATTGATGTGAATACTAAACCCTTCATCCACACTGGTCTGACATGTTTTCCTCTCAATCAAGTAAACAACTTCTTCAGTGCTCTTTGGGGGCATCTTTATAGTCAGGTTTATTCGGTCAGTTGCAAATTAGGCTCAGAGGAATTTGGATTGGTACTTGTGTGTCTGTTAGGAATATAGACGCAGAAAGGATTAGAAACCAGGCACAGGAACCATCACAGTAATTCTCAAGGGGAAAAAAGAGTTCACAAGGGGAAAAAAGAGTTCACAAGGGGTGACGGATGGAGGGTGAGGAATGGAGGGTGAGAGACGGAGGGGTGAGGGATGGAGGGGTGAGGGATGGAGGGGGGAGGGATGGAGGGGTGAGGGATGGAGGGGAAAGGGATGGAGGGGTGAGGGATGGAGGGGTGAGGGATGGAGGGGTGAGGGATGGAGGGGTGAGGGATGGAGGGGTGAGGGATGGAGGGGTGAGGGATGGAGGGGTGAGGGATGGAGGGGTGAGGGATGGAGGGGTGAGGGATGGAGGGGTGAGGGATGGAGGGTAAGGGATGGAGGGGTGAGGGATGTAGGGGTGAGGGATGGAGGGGTGAGGGATGGAGGGGTGAGGGATGGAGGGTGAGGGATGGAGGGGTGAGGGATGGAGGAGTGAGGGATGGAGGGGTGAGGGATGGAGGGTAAGGGATGGAGGGGTGAGGGATGGAGGGGTGAGGGATGGAGGGGTGAGGGATGGAGGGGTGAGGGATGGAGGGGTGAGGGATGGAGGGGTGAGGGATGGAGGGTAAGGGATGGAGGGGTGAGGGATGGAGGGTAAGGGATGGAGGGTAAGGGATGGAGGGGTGAGGGATGGAGGGGTGAGGGATGGAGGGGTGAGGGATGGAGGGGTGAGGGATGGTGGGGTGAGGGATTGAGGGGGAAGGGATGGAGGGGTGAGGGATGGAGGGGTGAGGGATGGAGGGGTGAGGGATGGAGGGGTGAGGGATGGAGGGGTGAGGGATGGAGGGTGAGGGATGGAGGGGTGAGGGATGGAGGGGTGAGGGATGGAGGGTGAGGGATGGAGGGGTGAGGGATGGAGGGTGAGGGATGGAGGGGTGAGGGATGGAGGGTAAGGGATGGAGGGGTGAGGGATGGAGGGTAAGGGATGGAGGGGTGAGGGATGGAGGGGTGAGGGATGGAGGGGTGAGGGATGGAGGGGTGAGGGATGGAGGGGTGAGGGATGGTGGGGTGAGGGATTGAGGGGGAAGGGATGGAGGGGTGAGGGATGGAGGGGTGAGGGATGGAGGGGTGAGGGATGGAGGGGTGAGGGATGGAGGGTAAGGGATGGAGGGTAAGGGATGGAGGGGTGAGGGATGGAGGGGTGAGGGATGGAGGGGTGAGGGATGGTGGGGTGAGGGATTGAGGGTGAGGGATGGAGGGTGAGGGATGGAGGGGTAAGGGATGGAGGGGTAAGGGATGGAGGGGTGAGGGATGGTGGGGTGAGGGATGGAGGGGTGAGGGATGGAGGGGTAAGGGATGGAGGGGTGAGGGATGGAGGGGTGAGGGATGGAGGGGTGAGGGATGGTGGGGTGAGGGATGGAGGGGTGAGGGATGGAGGGGTAAGGGATGGAGGGGTAAGGGATGGAGGGGTGAGGGATGGTGGGGTGAGGGATGGAGGGGTGAGGGATGGTGGGGTGAGGGATGGAGGGGTGAGGGATGGAGGGGTAAGGGATGGAGGAGTGAGGGATGGAGGGGTGAGGGATGGAGGGGTGAGGGATGGAGGGGGAAGGGGTGGAGGGGTGAGGGATGGAGGGGTGAGGGATGGAGGGGTGAGGGATGGAGGGTGAGGGATGGAGGGTGAGGGATGGAGGGTAAGGGATGGAGGGTAAGGGATGGAGGGGTAAGGGATGGAGGGGTAAGGGATGGAGGGGTGAGGGATGGTGGGGTGAGGGATGGAGGGGTGAGGGATGGTGGGGTGAGGGATGGTGGGGTGAGGGATGGAGGGGTGAGGGATGGAGGGGTAAGGGATGGAGGAGTGAGGGATGGAGGGGTGAGGGATGGAGGGGTGAGGGATGGAGGGGTGAGGGATGGAGGGGTGAGGGATGGAGGGGGAAGGGATGGAGGGGTGAGGGATGGAGGGGTGAGGGATGGAGGGGTGAGGGATGGAGGGTGAGGGATGGAGGGTGAGGGATGGAGGGTGAGGGATGGAGGGTGAGGGATGGAGGGGTAAGGGATGGAGGGGTAAGGGATGGAGGGGTGAGGGATGGTGGGGTGAGGGATGGAGGGGTGAGGGATGGTGGGGTGAGGGATGGAGGGGTGAGGGATGGAGGGGTAAGGGATGGAGGAGTGAGGGATGGAGGGGTGAGGGATGGAGGGGTGAGGGATGGAGGGGTGAGGGATGGAGGGGTGAGGGATGGAGGGGGAAGGGATGGAGGGGTGAGGGATGGAGGGTGAGGGATGGAGGGTAAGGGATGGAGGGTAAGGGATGGAGGGGTGAGGGATGGAGGGTAAGGGATGGAGGGTAAGGGATGGAGGGGTGAGGGATGGAGGGGTGTGGGATGGAGGGGTGAGGGATGGTGGGGTGAGGGATTGAGGGGGAAGGGATGGAGGGGTGAGGGATGGAGGGGTGAGGGATGGAGGAGTGAGGGATGGAGGTGTGAGGGATGGAGGGGTGAGGGATGGAGGGGTGAGGGATGGAGGGGTGAGGGATGGAGGGGTGAGGGATGGAGGGGTGAGGGATGAAGGGGTGAGGGATGGAGGGGTGAGAGATGGAGGGGTGAGGGATGGAGGGGTGAGGGATGGAGGGGTGAGGGATGGAGGGGGAAGGGATGGAGGGGTGAGGGATTGAGGGGTGAGGGGTGGAGGGGAAAGAGATGGAGGGGTGAGGGATGGAGGGGTGAGGGGTGGAGGGGGAAGGGATGGAGGGGTGAGGGATAGAGGGATGAGGGATGGAGGGGTAAGGGATGGAGGGGTAAGGGATGGAGGGGTGAGGGGTGGAGGGGTGAGGGATGGAGGGGTGAGGGGTGAGGGATGGAGGGTGAGGGATGGAGGGGTGAGGGATGGAGGGGTGAGGGATGGAGGGGGAAGGAATGGAGGTGTGAGGGATGGAGGGGTGAGGGATGGAGGGGTGAGGGGTGGAGGGGTGAGGGATGGAGGGGTGAGGGATGGAGGGGGAAGGAATGGAGGTGTGAGGGATGGAGGGGTGAGGGATGGAGGGGTGAGGGATGGAGGGGTGAGGGATGGAGGGGTGAGGGATGGCGGGTAAGGGATGGAGGGGTGAGGGATGGAGGGGTGAGGGATGGAGGGGTGAGGGATGGAGGGTGAGGGATGGAGGGGGAAGGGATGGAGGGGTGAGGGATGGAGGGGTGAGAGATGGAGGGGTGAGGGATGGAGGGGTGAGGGATGGAGGGGTGAGGGATGGAGGGGTAAGGGATGGAGGGGTAAGGGATGGAGGAGTGAGGGATGGAGGGGTGAGGGATGGAGGGGTGAGGGATGGAGGGGTGAGGGATGGAGGGGTGAGGGATGGAGGGGTGAGGGATGGAGGGGTGAGGGATGGAGGGGTAAGGGATGGAGGGGTGAGGGATGGAGGGGTGTGGGATGGAGGGGTGAGGGATGGTGGGGTGAGGGATGGAGGGGTGAGGGATTGAGGGGGAAGGGATGGAGGGTAAGGGATGGAGGGGTGAGGGATGGAGGGGTGAGGGATGGAGGGGTGAGGGATGGAGGGGTGAGGGATGGAGGGGTGAGGGATGGAGGGTAAGGGATGGAGGGGTGAGGGATGGAGGGGTGAGGGATGGAGGGGTGAGGGATGGAGGGTAAGGGATGGAGGGGTGAGGGATGGAGGGGTGAGGGGTGGAGGGGTGAGAGATGGAGGGGTGAGGGATGGAGGGGTGAGGGATGGAGGGGTGAGGGATGGAGGGGTAAGGGATGGAGGGGTAAGGGATGGAGGAGTGAGGGATGGAGGGGTGAGGGATGGAGGGTGAGGGATGAAGGGGTGAGGGATGAAGGGGTGAGGGATGGAGGGGTGAGAGATGGAGCCTACAGGGGTGAGGGATGGAGGGGTGAGAGATGGAGCCTGCAGGGTGAGGGGAAAAAGGGGCATGTTGAAAGTATTCAACTACAAAAGAAAGCAGTGGAAGAACAACATACATGTATCAACAAGAACAGTCCCTACTTCTACGAATCAACTAAGAGTCTTTCAAATGAGCTGCGGGGGGGGGGGGGGGTACAGACAGCCAAGTAAGTTTTAGAAACCATGGGCCAGGATAAAAATCATTGGCGACTGATTGAATAAACCTTCGGTCAGAATTAACAGCTGTGCTTTGATCTCTGCAAAATATCCATTGCATAAAATGTTTCAGCTATACGTGCTAGGATTGGTCAGAGAGGAATACATGCCATTTATACCAGAGTGAAAGTGAAACTTCATTAAAATCTTACACAGGTATGTGTTACCTTCCAGTTGCTTTATGCCAAATATAAGACAACAGAGGGAACCTCAAACCAAAATGGATGCTAATATATGGATGACTGGCAAATGGAAGAGTACATAAGTATTATATGTATACTGGGTGCTTAAATGGATGAGAAGGTTAAAATCATGCAAGGAATATACACGTAACAAATCATACTTACAATGACATCTGTACCTTCGCTTTTTGTTTTCTTTCATGCACAAATGAAGCAGCTCCTTACTAGCTTCACCAAGCTACTGTAGGCTCAATAATTTAGATCTTGATTCGATGGCACACTTCACAGTGCCCTACACAGATATACACTCTGTACATATCTCCTACTAATATATACACAAAACAACCGGTAATCAACTAAAAGAGAGTAAAACGTCACGTCCTGGGGGAAAGAAGAAACCTTCATCACCAATACAGGAAAGACCTACTACTAGGTCAGTTTGGGATCTGAAATTGGCATCCTAGGACGTGACAATGTAGGCCCTTTACAAGGATATAGCTCAAGCATGAGCATGGGCTTTGGTCTCATTACATTTCAGTTTCAAGGTGTACCGAACAGGAGTCCAAATCATTACAATCAGTGACAAACCACGACCCGTATTTTTGGGGGGGTTTTGAGCGACAGAGGACAAAGCCTGCAGCTGATTCCAAGAAACTTCAAACGCTGCGTATGCAACATTTTATTGCGTAACTTACGCAACATTTTTGCTGCCTTTGCTAAGTCTTTGTGGCGCAAGACTTTGTGACGCAACATTTGTAAGTTGCATAACTTATGCAACTTTTCTTGAAATCGGCTGTTGATCCTGATACAGGGCTTGGTAAAGGGCCTATGTCTCCACATCGGTGCTGTACCACGGGCGGGTATGAATACAAAGCTTTTCTTGAGAATCGTCTAGAAATGGGAACGCACTATGTGTACTACTGTGCGGCCTATCAAATGGAGCACCAGGGGCATCCATCGCATGGGACTTACTGTGGCGGGGGACCCCTGACATAGCGCAGCAGGGGCTCCCAGCTGGGACTGTGCAGGAGGAGGTTGTCAGTCAGCGACAGGGAGCACTCCCCGGTAGTGGAGACGATGACGGCGGGCAGGAGGAGGATGAGGAGCACGCAGAGGAAGAGGAAGATGCAGATGGGGAGGCCCAAGCAGAAGGCTCGGCTGAGGAAACCTGACTCCTCGGGGCGGGAAGAGGTGCGAGCCGGCTCGGCGGCCACGGACGCCTCGCCCGAGGTCACTTCCTCAACCTCGGCGAGGCAGATGGGGGAGGCTGTCAGCGAGGGGCGGGCGCGGCGGTCGTCTTCGGCCGAGGCCGGCTGAGGCGTGGAGGTCAGGTGGGCTGGTGATGCCGGGGCAGAATCCTGAACTTCATTCAGAATGCTCTCGTCCTATAGAAGATGAGCAACAGGAGGAGTAGCAATGAGCTTCTGTTTGGAAACACGAAGGCTGACAAAATTCTGCTGACAATCGCTGAATATAAAGGGAAACTAAATGAGACTGAGGAATAAACTTAGGATTGTTAGCAAACTTACAGTAATATGCAAAAAAAAGTTACAAAGTGCTTACTGACTTCTGAAAAAATGTGGATGGCCTGATGTTTCGAGCATAGTGGAACCTTTCTCAAAGGCAGAATGAGTAGAAAGGTCCTGCTAGGATTGAAATGTCAGGCATTCTACAATTTGAGACAAACTTTCAGCACTGAACAGTACTAAATATTTAGTTTCTTTCTTAACAGGGTACATGTTTCTGCAGCTATTTTACTCTGAAAAGTATTTCCTGTTTGCACTGTGTAGTGTCTTAAAAAGTGAAAGCACATCTAAATGATCTTAAAACCATAAATCTTCATTGAATTACTGCATAGAACATTCTTCCCCATTCCTAAAATACATGTATGGACATGTATGTATTTTGTAATTAGTAAGTTTGTTTATGCATGCAACAGATGGTTGTTGTCAGTGTGTGTAACCTGTGCATCTACGATGACCCAAAAATAATTCCATGAATTTGCAAACACCTACATGTATACACATGTGCATGTTAACCTACCTTTAACCTACAATGTACTGTACATGTACATGTAGACTATTATACAACTACACATACTGGACATGTAGATGTACAATGTACATCTACATGTACATGTACATGTATGTGCACATTACTACATGGACCTACGGTATTGTACATGTACTTGGATGGTGTACAGACCCTGCATTATTCAAACTGCAGAGAAGTAAACATTCGTATTTAATACACTGTGAACTGTGCATGTACATGTACATGTACATGTACGAGTACGTGTATACAAGTACGTATACAGTGTAGTGAGTGTAGATTGGATTTTTGGCAGTCTTACATGTACTGTACATTATGTACTGTACAGGTTCAGCTGTTTCCATTTGCCTGAGTGCTGTGAACAATTGAACACTTAAACTCTAACCGAGCAAGTCTCAGTGGAAAGACAATGGACCCATTTCTTGGTTGTGACTGCCCAAACTCAACCCTGTAAGTACATGTATACGGAAGTGAAAACTTGTACAGTTCATTGCATGCACTGAGCAGTGTGCGTGCAACGCTTGGAAATACTGTACATGTGGCAGAGGAGGAAGTCTGTTTACCACCAGTCCACCTCACCCGCTGCCATCTGCAAGATAATGTAGATTCACTCTCACTTCCTGCGCACCAGGAAATGCTTATCACGGATGCCACAATAGCGTAGAAAGCAAGAAAGCTAGAGCAGTTACACACATGTAACCATGATCATATATACATGTGCACATGTGACCATGTACGTGGCCGTGTACTGTTGTAATCTATCAGGGCGTGCGGTGAATGACTGACAATGCTAATGCTTTGCTCTATGGCCACATGCCACAGAGACACAGACTGCTCAATGTTGTGTTCGTTTGAAAGTAATGTACTTGTTTGTGTACGGGGTTTATGTACGGGTTGAACCCATCACAACCTTCACCAGTAATGATTGTGGCCCCTTATAAGCTGTGTAATCCTGAGTCCATACATGAACAGGTGCATGAATGTACATGAACAGGTGCATGAATGTACTGCAAAACAACCACGCCCAGAGGTTCTCTTACATGTAAAGGTCATTGCAGAGTTTGAAAAACAAACTGCTGCATGGGCCACATACTGTATACCATGCACCAAAGTACGTGTGAATGCAAGTTCTACATGTTGTTGGTGATTTCATGCACATTCCTCCACTGTTGTGTATTGCAGAGTTGATAACATGATCAAATACATGTACTCTTTCTATATCCGTGAGTTTTGAGAAATTTCTGCTGCTAAAAATATAAAGTACATCAAAATGTTGAGGGCCTGCCGTTTCAATCCTAGCAGGACCTTCCTCACAGGAGGAATGATTCTGCCTTTGAAAAAGTACCAGCTACATGTAGACTTGAAACATCACGCGCTCTACATTTTTAAGCCCAGTTTTCACCTGGAATTTGGTCAAATGCCAGTCAGCAGTTTGCAACATTTTTCTGCACACTTTTTGAGAAATGCACAGCGCTTACCTCAAGTGTACCATCTGCTGAGAAGTTGCCACTGTCAATCAGATCCGCTGATGGTTCCCAGCGCTGATTGATGTAGTCCACGCACTCGGCAATATCCAGGGGGCTGGCGTGCAGACTGGCATCGGGGATGATGCCATCGTCGGTGGCATCGAGAGACTTCTCGGCCGAAGTCTTCGCGGTCTGGTCTCCGGACTCCCTCTCTCCGTCGTAGCTGTCCGGCGCCTGACTGCCGACTCCGACGGCCTTGTCCTGCTCGTCCAGCCAGAGGACGATGACATCCCGCCAGCTGCCGATTTCGTCTTCCGGCATGGACTTGGGCTGGAGGTGGGCCCCGCGCTCCAGCTCCTCCACCAGCGAGTTGGAGGCTTCCAGGAGCCTGTCGGTGTCGTCCGAGCACTGCGAGTCCAGGTCCGGCCAGTTTGCGATCACCGGCTCGGGCAGATCGTCGGCGAGGCTCGTGGGCTGCCGGGGCTGGTCCGCCGCCCCTCCGATGGCCCACAGGTGGCACTTCTGGCTGCTGAACTCCTCCAGGACTTGGCCCAGGTCTCCCACGGTGGCGGTGGCGGTGACGGGAGCGTCTGGGGCACAGCTCTGGGCCAGCCTGGAGACGTAGGTGAAGTAGGCCTGCCGCTTGTTGTCGGGCTGCTCCATGATCTCTCGGCGTAACCTCTCCTTGATGGCGCTAAAGTCCAAAGTGGCTCCGTCTGCTGGTGCGCAGGCAGCACTGCTGGCATCAGTGGCGTCGGTGGCGTCACTAGCCACGCACTCGGCTTCAGGCAGCAACGTCTGGCTGCCTTTGTGCGGGCTGGAGTCGAGCAGAGACTGATTCATCACTTCCTGTTTGGCTGGGCTCAGTGTCACTTCCTCCTCAGCCTCCCCCAGCGCCTCCTCCTCCTCTGCGTCGGTGCGGTGACCCCGACTGGCTTCCTGCCCACCGCAAACAGCCTCCAGGAAACCATCTGCTTCCTGCACTGGAGCTATTCCGGGCCCAGGGTGGCTGAGCAGCAGCGCGTCTGACAGAGCCTCGGCGCCCAGGCCGACTTCCTCCAGGTCGCAGACGGGCAGGCTGGGGAGGTCCCGGGTGGGGATGTCTTGCACGCAGGCGGCCTGCAAGCTGCCCAGTGGGCAGAAGGGGAGCTCGGGCGGCATCTGCAAGGGAATGACCTCGGGCGGGGTGGGCATGTTTTCGTTGATCCACCTCTGGACAAGATCCTCCCTCTCGATGCCTTCGCTGCTGTCGCTGAAGGAGTCCGAGTCCGAGTCCGAGTCCAAATCCTCAGCCGCCTCCAGGAGTGGAAACGCCACGGGACTTTCGGCACCGTCGCCCACTGGCTGGGCGGCGGGCATCAGGGAGTTGGTGAGCTCCGTCACAAAGTCCAGCGACTCGTACATATGGGACAGGCTGAGGTCCGTGATCTCCAGGAGGTGGTCTTGGGGAGGGGACGGGGAGATCCCCGCTTGCTGGCGCCTCTTCTGCTCCTCGTCGCCGTGCACACTGGAGACTTGGCTCAGGCGTCGCCTCAGATTGCGCAGTGCGGCCGAGGTGTCGTCGGTGCTCGTCGGTGCAGTCGGCTTCGCAGGACTGCTGGTGGCGAACTCCTCGAAAGGATTGGGCAGGAGGCAGCCGGCACGGGAGGGGAAGAAGCCTCTGTTCTGGCAAGGGGACTTGGCGATGGTGACGCTGGGGTGGGACCAGGTGATGGAGGCCGGCTGGCTGGGGTACGACGCCGGGTAGTCGTGGGTTGGGAGGTCCACCTCGCAGCGGGTGCGGTGGGTGAGGGGCAAGGACTGGCTCAGACGCTTCGCCGGCATGGATGGGGCCGGCGGGCTGGCGACCATCGCCCCATCCAAGTCGTCCATGTCAAAGAGGAGATTGGCGAGGGCCTCGTCCTCCTCGTTCCGGGCTCCATTCTGGCACCGCTCCTCAGTCAAAGTCACGTCCACCTCGCCCTCCCCTTCGTCGTCTGCTTCGTTCACATCCGCCTCCCCAAAGTCGCTGTCGTCGGAGTAGAGACTCTCAAGGGTGTCTTCCAGGACCGAGGACATGTAGCCCACAGCTCCGGCGTTGTACTTCCCGAGGTCGATCGGTTGGTAGTCCGGCGACACGCTGAAGCTTGGGGACTCCGATGCTCCGTGCCCCTTGCACAGGAGGACCGGCTCCTGGTCGAGATCCTCCAAGGAGGGCATGACTTGGGGCAGCTCCACCGACTGCGTCAGGAGAGGCTCGTCCCGGGGCGACATGGACCAGAACTCCAGCTCAGAGCAACTCCGGCCCCGGACCTCGGGCATGTCGGGGAGGATGCCGGCGTCCACCTCCGCCTCCTCCTCCTCCTCCTCTTCCAGCCTCAGCTGCTCCTCCTCCATTCTCAGGTAGGCCTCG
Organism: Luidia sarsii; assembly: GCA_949987565.1. Taxonomy (NCBI): domain Eukaryota; kingdom Metazoa; phylum Echinodermata; class Asteroidea; order Paxillosida; family Luidiidae; genus Luidia; species Luidia sarsii. The sequence continues at coordinate 9,417,546 of OX465101.1, read as the reverse complement.
ATCATCTCGTCGCTCAGCTCCATGATGTCCGGCGTCTGCGCCGGCACTGACTGGGCCAGGAGCTCCTCGTCCTCCTCCTCCTCCTCCCCTTTGAGCGGCAGGACGTCGTCAAAGGCAAAGTCGGCCAGGGAGACCTCCGAGGCGTCGCTGATGCTGAAGGCATCGTTCTCCGAGAAGGCTTCCCGCACCAGAAGGATGTCGTCGTAGTTGATGTCGTTGGCCAGCCGATACAGGACCGAGTCGTCTTGGGCGCCCGAGGGCCGATACACGGAGGTGCCGGTGGGCTGTGCGGTGGGCGACTGCTTGCTCTTGCCGTCAGCGCTGGCTGGCTCACTCTTAGCCAGATGTTGAGGTCCCTTATCTAATACAGTGTCATCTCCCTGTGGAAAAAAAAAAGGGGTTTCTTTTTTACTTTTTTTAAATGACAGTTTCAAAGGCAAAAAAAAAAAATTAACTGAAGCAAATAAGATTTGAAACTTGGTGGATGTGGTACAAGTAGGGTGTCTACCTGCCAACCTTCCTTATGCGTATTTTGAATTAGTACTAAAATGTTTATAAATGTTACTAAAACTGTTAACTGACTTTAATTTAGCAAAATGAAAATCTGAAAACAAGTTGAAGGATTTTTCTCAAAAGTAAAAATAGCATAATATTTTGTAAGCATATGTGTTTGAAAATAGCATTTAGCAATGCTTCATGTCATGTTTCAGCAAAGGGATAATTCCTTAAGTGTTTCAGATTGAGTTGAAGTTTGAAGTTTAAAATTGAATGGGCCTTTTGCTGAAAATGACTGTCGGAGGCAGGTGTCTGCCTTTGAGAAAGGACCTGCTCGGTTCTAACAACAGGTCCCTCTTAGCAATTCGGCTTGATTTCTCAACGCCTTACCTAACCCATCTTACCCTACCTAACCCATCGTACAAGTGATAGGCCATAATGGGTTCTGTACATCCCTCATTGTCTTGCCATTGATCGCAAGTTACAATTGGGTTTCAGGAAATCCACAACAGGCCGGAATGTGTGGTGCTGTGCATGCAGCCATGTGGCATTCAGTGCCCGCTCATGACTGGCAGGTTAATCACAGCTCCCGACAAGCCAGCCGCGGAAACACCGCAGGAGGAGTGGCACACCATAGCATCTGGCCAGAGTGAACAGCTTGTCTATAAAGAGCTCCCCCCCCCCCCCGAGTCCCAAATTCTGTCCTCACCTTGAAGGTTCTGAGTTTCTCCTCCAGGCTGCACTGCAGGGCCATGGCCTGGGCCTGGATGGCCTGCCACCGTCCCTCCAGCGTCAGCGCGGCCAGCTGCAGCGACTCCCGCTCCTTCTCGCTGGCGCAGGCGTGCGTGTCCCGCTGCAGGATGTCGCACATGTTCAGCACCACCTGGATGCCCTCCGAGTTCTTGGCCACGTCGGCTTGCAGCTCCTGCAAAAAGAGTCAGGCCGAAAGGTGAGAGGATATCACTGATAAAATCAGGTGGCCAGCCAAGGTAATGCTTATGGCTTCAGTGTTCGAATCTGAGTCAAAGACCACAGTCATCCGAGTCGATCCAAGTAGCACTACAAAAAGGTTGAAGCTCAACTCCACTCCAGCTCACCTTAACACTGAATACATTTTTACAAACGTATTTTAAATCAAAATTATTCAAACAACATTGAATGCAGTGATAGGCGTACTGGCACAGTATATCAAATAAAAGTCAAGCTGACCACCAAGAGAAAGTCATTTGATCATCCCAATACCCCAATATGAGTATGCAAAAGCCAAAAAGCAAATGCAGACAATTGCAAGCATGCACAAAAAATGGCATGGCCGACTTGGAGTCGCACATCCAAATCAGAAGGTCCGAGTCCGGGTCATCTGTCGTCGTCACTTGAGTCCCAGTCCAAGGCCGAGTTGTAGAAAATGTGACTCGAGTCGAGAGTCATGAGTCGTACAAAATCTGAAGCTGGGTGAAAAAGACCAGCAAAAGCGTACCTTGTGAGCTTCCAGACGCTTCTCCATCTGCTGGACGCTGCCCGGGCACTTGAGGCTCTCAGCGGCAAAGAGTTTGCGCTCCATCTCCGTCAGCCAGCCCTTGAGCTGAACGATGACCTCCTCCACCTCCAGGGTCACCGTCATGACCTCCTCCGAGCTGGCGAAGACGGGCAGGCTCGGCGACCGGGGAGGGGAGGCGGCGGCGGGGGAGACGGCGGACGTGGCGGCGGGGAGGAGGACAGTGGCTCCCGCAGGCGGCCACGGGGCCAGACGGGACTGCAGACTGGCCCACTGCTGGTTGAGGGCCTGCAGCTTGGCGGTGACGCGGTCCGGGAGGGCGCAGGGGGACGAGGAGGAGGTCTGACGGGCCAGGAGGCGGTCCCCCTTGCGGTTCAGCCGGGAGCGCGTGACCTCGCGGAGTTGTAGCTCTTGGTTGTATGCCTGGCAACAATCAGCAAATCACCAGACAGACATTATCAATCCATCCACAACGAAACTGACCTCCGTCTTTGGTGTGCCATTAAAAGAAGCACAGGCCGTTTTCAAAATTCAAATGTTAACATTTTCAGATCTTTCACGATCTCAAAATATTGTTGCCATGTCCACGGACTCACCAATCCGTTTTGCGCATGGACAATTTTGCACTAAGCATGGGTTTTTAAGTCCAAGGCACAAGGCTCTGTGTCTTTTCAGCACAGCACAAACAGACGATTCCTCCAGAAATGCCATGAATCGAGTAAGGAAATCAAAGTTTGCCATTTCAATCAGGCAACAACTGTAAGATTTGAGCGCCGTCTTTTTCTCAACGGTGCTGGGAAAAAAAAAAGAAAAAAAATCTAGACAGCCGGTCCAGTGCAGTCACACACACTGCATTAGGCCACTGCTGAAATCACTCGACTCAGTCCACAGTCTGGCGGATATATCGACCCCTGTAACGGGGAATGGAGAGTTCCCTCAGTTGTAGCAAGGAGTTCTGTTTATATGAGATAAGCTGAAATGAAACTCTGTGAATATTTAGACAGTGGATCGCTTGAAGTGGCAGTCAGAGATTGCTGGGCAGAAGCCATTCCTAGTCTCTTATCTGCAATAGCCACAGACCAGACACTAGTCAGGAGTGCTCTTGATCTGTTTCCATTTCCATCAATTATCGATTGTCTTACACCACATCTGCAGAGCATCACGATCGGCAGATATTCTTTTCTTTTTTAAGGGAGGGAGGGGGGGTGGTGAGGGAGGGAGGGGGGTCGTGCATAGGGGAAAAAATGGCGGAGTGAAGTCTCTTCATCCACGGGGATTTCCCACTGATTGAAGAGTGACTCACAGCTAGACTGGCCCTTCCGAAATAGATTGACAAGGCTTTGAGTGTAGAGTGCGGGGTCAATCACAAGGTCCCGCAATGATAGCAGCAAGCCATTTAAGGGTGCTTAAGGGGTGCCCTCCGAGTCAAACGGCAATCCCTGACCTTCCTCCACAGCTTGGTGTCCAGAGTCACAATAATACTGACACGCCATTGTTTAACGTCTCTAGAGATAATTGTGTGGAAATAGCAAAGATTCATACCCCTGTTTCCATTCAGATATTTTTTTTCTCCAGATGCAAACAACCAACTGCAGTAAACCTGGCTACAGCAGGTCGGGGATCACACAAAGTGGATGCAGCTTTTTCAATCCCAACTTTGACTGGACCAGAACTCGAACATGAGACCTAAATAGGAGACTTAGTGTTACAGTTCAGAGAGTTCCTCAAGAAACTACTCTTGAAAGAAAAAACCAACCCAAAACAGAAGAAGACACTTTCGTCACTCACAACACGATTACAACGAGTCAAATGCATTTCAACACGGGGAAAAGTGAAGATTACTGGCTGCTACTGGTATCAAAATGTACGTGCAATTTAACATTGTAATGCATGACTTTTATTTTCCAGTCTGTAAATGTGCCGTGAAACATGGAGCTGATCCATGGATCCGGTCGTTATCTGCGTCATCACCAAATGATGACGTTGCCATCAGACCAGCTGGCAGGCACGTCGTGCTTTGACGGCTCCTGACAGGAGCAGCCGGCAGCCCAAGAGACGTGAATCACTCCGGGTCTTGAAGTCAGTCCGAGGCTGAAGCCCAGGAAATCCAGACACGAAGGCATCACCGAAAAAAAAACCCCAAAAAACAACAACAACCAACCAAAAAAGAGTTCACCAAGTCACTTGACTCACCTTAAACATCTGCTCTGTCCTCTGCTCGGATTGGCCCTTCTGGCTGTCTGTCACGGCCATGTGTAGTTCGCTCAGCCAATCGGAGAGCTCCTCATACAGGACGTCAAAGTCCGGGGAGGAGCTACAGGAAGTGTCACTGCCTCCGCTCGACAACAGCCTGAAGACCCAAAACAAAACAAACACCATCCAAAGCCCATTCATTGAGGATCCAGAGCTTCTATGAATTTAAGCATGTGTTTTTGTTTTTTGTTGAGGGGGGTGGAGGAGGGGTCAGTTCTGCTTTCTCAGGAAGTCCGTAGTATGTCCTCCATATTGGATTTCAAATCATCTCTCAAAACATATTTGTTCGATCATAGTTTTCCTAATTAATAGTATATATAGTGCTTTTCTTTGATTCTGTATAATGTTGTTAAGCGCCTTGAGCGTCTTTGCAGACGGATTCTGGCGCTCTAGAAATGTCCGTTAATTATTATTATTATTATTGTCTTTCTGTCGATCTGTCTGGGGGTAAATGAGTCACTGTCCGGGGCTGATTCACGCCTACTGGGACTCTGAAAAACAGGAGGCGAAACTAGCAGGCTGGGTTACAAGGGGGGGAAGGGGGGGGGGGAAGTTTTCAACAGGTCTGACCACATTTCAACCAGTGGGGCTCTGGGTCAATTCCCACTCAGGCCTTGGGGGAGAGATGTGGACTATATTTAGGGACAAACCGGCCCCCGATTGAAGATAAGAGCTACTGCTCAGAGAACGTCAGTCAGTCTCAGCAGTCTACTGGCAGTAGTTACGTCAGGTCAATCCACAAACGAGCCCAAGACAGCAATCAAAAAGTGGAAGGTTTGTGGTGACACCGTGTAACACATCAGGAGACTACTAAACGGGCACAGTACACAAGACCCAAAGGCCAAAACGTTGAGTTACCGACTCTTCTCAGAGCCACACTTCTTCTTGAAGAAAAAGAAGTGTTACATGGTGTCACCGCAAACCGTCCACTGAGTTTTTCCACCATGCAAACCTTCAAGTCTTAAATAAAAAAATCCCATACGCATATAAAGGGGACATGGACTACAATGTACCAGTACTCCCCCAACCCTTTAAGAGGATACATACAGAGGATACATACAAAATACACCAGAAAGACACTTTCCAACATACCACACTGTATTTCCAAACAAACCAAACGAACTGGAAATCTGACTTAAAAGAAATTTATAAGCAGTGAATTAAAATAGTAAAAATATTGTCCAGTACGTTAAGCCAGAGGTCACTGGTTTAAATGCCAGGTCAAGACAACATTTTCTAGCTAATTGTATATGCTGTAATCGAGGTTTAAAGACACTTTTCCTTCTAAACCATTGAAAAAAAAAAAACCTCACTAGACACTTATTTCGATCCTAGCAGACAGCAGAACCAAGACAGGGCTAACCATTGAGAAGGGTCCTGCTACTAGGAAGACTGAAAGTTTTGAAACGTCCCGATTTGCATTTTGTTTAAAAAAAAAAGAATAATCTTAGTGGACAGTTCAAAAAGAAAAAGAAAAAGAAAAAGAGAGAGCCGGATGTTTCGATCCTCGCAGGATCTTGTGGGAGACTTTTTTTCTCTCTCTTTGAGGATGGATTCTGCAGGCTGGTGCCCTTGACGCATTGGTCACAACTTCCACAGGGTGCATACAAGTTACAGGCTAGTGGTAGCACTAGCTAACTTGATTCTTGGCCGTCTGGAATTGGCAGGGCTCACAAGAGACTGTGGCCAGGAGGGGGGGAGGGTAGGGGAAGCTGAGCTAGGTCAGGGTCAGGACAAACTAAGACCTTTCCCGCACGACCCCTTCCCCTCCCACCCCCCCCCCTAAACAGACCCATGACTCACGGTGACAAACGGTAAAAACGTTGGTTTTGGGGATGTTTTTTCAGGAAAGGGAAAATGGAGTCAGAAAGGCGGCACTAAAGAGATACAGAAATACATTGTATTACCAAGCAGCTTACTGTCTTAATTTGTAATTACTGGCTTAATTTGTACAAAATATACATGTAAAAAGCAACGATTTAGAGGGTCCGATGTTCCAATCCTAGCAGGACCTTCCTGCAAGGCAGCACAGCCAGCACCGCTCAATTTTGGTTAAGTGAATCTTTACCAAAATTGAGCGGTGCACTTTGTTAAAAAAAAATAAACAAATTATAAAGTAATGCTCAACGACATGTTTCGGAGTGTCTGACATTTTGATCCCAGCAGAATTTTTTTTTCTTAAAGGCGCAACAAACCTTTGAGCATGGTCCTGCACGGACTGGCATTTAATTCCCTGTGGTTTTTTATTTTTATTTTATTTTTTTAGATAATTTGCAGTTTGGGTCATTTAAGTCAGGGAGCAGTTTCCAACATTTTTGTATCCCAAGTGGGGAACAAACAAATCCAATTGAAGATAACCTATCTACTGTATGAATGGGTTTCTGCAAGTAGGAGGCTACACAATGTACATGTAGCTGCAAGCCAGTGGGGATGCTGTGTCGCTGTCATGTTGTGTGGGTAAGGGACAAAGTACAAATTGTTGTCAGAAAAGAAGACACAATGAAAAAGACAAGGAAATTTCAGATCTGTTTACAACTTTTTTTTCTTCTCATAACAAAGGGAAAAATGGAAAATTTTGACAATTGGCAAAGAAAACTTTGACTGGACCGGGACTTGGTCTTGGTCCGGGCCATTTAAAGTTTTGCTTGCCATTTTTCAAATCTGTTCTTTTTTTCCCCCTTAACAAACACCCCTACCCCCACCTATTTGCTCAAGAGACATTGCTGAAAGGACGAGCGATAGGCGACATAGACTCCACACTCTAAATAGAAGGCTAGGGACAACCACTCACTTGTTGGAGCTGTTGAAGGTGCCTACTTGCTTGTTCAGTGCCTTGATGTTCACCTCCATCAGCGAGTTGCGCCGCTTGCTGTTCTGCAGCCGCAGCGACATCTGGTCCACGGAATCCATGATCAGCTCAGCATCAAACGATCTCAGGCTCTGCGTTGGCAAAGCCGTAAAAAGAAATGCACAAAAACTGTTATCGTGTCTGTGAGTGTGGAATCTTTCCTACGAGCCGACGTATCAGCGATCAATTGTGGTATTTATCTCCTGGGTTCTCCCCACATACAAGCCAGCGCATCAGGCTAATACGTTATCATTTTTTGGGCCAATACGGTGCCAGAAATTCCTCACTTTTTTCCCCCATCCATCATGCTGGCCCTTTTAATACCTGCATAAAACGACGCTTTTATGCAGGTCCTGAAAATCATGTTTATCTCCGTACACGTTGTTTACTTGGCACGGAGATTACCCGTCGACATCCGTTGAGGACTTTGTGCTTTGCGCTCGCAGTTGACTCAATCAAAAGGCTTGCACACATGATTCCCGACCAAATCCTGGAGCAAACCCTGATCACTACCAGGAGCATGAGCGAGGTAACAGAGAGGCACGCTCCTTGTCAAACAAACAAAACCAGCAAAGAAAGCAGACGACCCTGTTAGCAAGAAGACTCTACTGATAGATATAGCCTGATGTTTGCGTCGAGGGGAATGTAATTCAATGAGGGTTTGCCCTGCTTGACGTGATTCAGTGCTTCGCCCAATGCCCGATTGAACAAATTCGTGGGTTCGAATCCTGTCCGAGGTGCCTGAAATTGTTTCATCAGGCGTCGGGCAAAGCACTGAGCACTCGGTGCTTATCACGTCGAGCAGGGCAAACCCTCACTCTACTGCCTTGACTTTGTTCCTTGTCTCCTGGCGCAGCATGGGGCTGTGAGCCTCTTTCCTCCTCCGCGCTCCTCTCTCTTGACCGGCTACCAGTATACCAGACTCCCGAGACTCACAACGGGCAGAGCACCCACTGCACAAAACACCCAGTCACTGGCCCTTTCCAGGGCCACACTCACTCTCACAAAGAAGATTCTTCTGCACACGGTGTCCGCACATGTAAATTTCTTCTTCTTTTTTTTTTCTTCCTAATTTCTTTGCATCCTGATTGAGAAAAAGGGCCGCGGGCATCTTCCCTCCTCCACTCTTCTCTGTACTGGCTTGTGCTATCTCAGTCCCTGGCCATGTTCAATACCCCACTCTTTCATTTTCCAACGTCTCTCCCCCAGTTTCCCTTTGCCCTCTGGTGCCCAGTGATAATCCAACTCCTGGTATGCAGTATGCAAGTTACTTGCCACTCTCAAATCCATTTCCATCTTCCAATCCATTTCCATATTCTACATGTACATGTACTCCTCGCCGTCTCACATACTGTTTGAATTTATGCTCAGGACAACGTTGCCTGGAAGGACAGGCGATCGGTGACATCGACTCCAACACTCCAAAGCACACTCGTCATGCACATCTGTCAGAACAACCATCCACCGAGTCTCTCAAATTCAAATCCCCAAGCTCAGACTCTCCGCTGATCCGGGGGGGGGGGGGGGATGCTCTTTCATCTTCCAATGGACATTCCGACGTGAGGAACGCAAGCAAATCATATTGCATCTGCTGTCGGAATTTGCCAGACCTGGGGGCCAATTTCACAATGCTGCTTAACACCGCACCATGCTTAAGTTTGACGAATAATGCCCAAGTCAAACAGATGAAGGAAAAACTTACTGGGAACCTCTTTGTAAAAAAATAAGGTACACACATGTAGCTCAGATGGTAAGAGCGCTGGTACGCAAAAACAAGAGATCTCGAGTTCAAGTTCAAGTCAAAGTTTTCTTTGCCATTTATATTATTTTTTTTTTTGGGGGGGGGTGCCTGTTTAAATGAGGTTGCCAGGTGAGGGTCCACAGTCATCTGGCAGCTGCAGGAACCAACAGATGTAAGCCAAAAGTAAACAACATCACATGGGGTATAACCCGACCCGGTCTGGTCAAGCAGCTCGAGTAAACTGCTGCCTGGACGGGTCACCATTCAAGCTGAGTACAGGAATCCAGATGGCTGTACAGCTCTTCTACAAGTCAACAGCGGATTCAGATGTATATTTTTCCAAGATTATTTCTCTTTCATGGCATACCAATTTATAGGCGATCAAAGATGCAGAATAAGGTCTGAACATTAGATCTGCAAGGCACTTGTTAGACGGGGGAGGAGGGGGGAAGGTCACACCATCCATCCACTGGCGAATGGCAACCCACTCATTCAGCCTCACCTGTCCGGCCCATCGCCTCTTTTTTATTTCCCCCCACGCCCCAAACCCAGTGACTCACAGTTGCCGCAACACTTTTATCCCTTGCCCATTCCGTATTTGTATCATAGGTGGTCGGCCCCAACTGCCTGACGAGGGGGGGGGGGAAGCGCATGCTATTTGAGTATGACCGGAAGGTCGTCGGGTCAAGCTTAATGGGCCAGCGGCCTTCCTTCCGGCCAAACAACGCCGATTGTGTGCCCTTGTTTTTCAGCGAGGGGAAGCTTGACAGAACTCTCCTTCTGTCCCGTTAAAATTATCAGAGCTGCAAAGGTACACATGTACACGTATGTATTTTGATGAAGCCCAGCAAGTGCGTGGAGAAAACGAAAAAAAAAAACCACCCGGGGGCTCAAATCAAAAGTGCTGTCAATGAGGAGACATCTTTGGCCCGACTTCCAGTTTTCCGGATTCCGTCGACTGAGACGGCTGAGAGTGTAGACGACAAGGCAGTGACTCGATGTAACTCTGAGCAGCAATTCGATGCGTGCGTGCACCCTGTTGCCAAAAATAGCCATCCCAGAATGGAGCCCTGATGTTCAGTTTCAGGGAACTTGCGTAAATCACAGACCACTGGACCCCATAGGCTACAAGCAAGCCTACGTCTGGAGAGCAAGAAGTAACATGAACCGAAAATTGCTACACTTTTAATATTCCGGAGTGTTCCGAAAAAAAACTCTCACAACAACTTTCTCAACAATCTAGAGGACCCGACATTTCGATCCTAGCAGGACCTTTCTCAAAGGTATTAGGGTAATAAGAGAAAAACCTTCAATTTTTACCAAGGTCAGAATAAGAATTTTGTTCAGGTTTGTAAAAAGATTCAGTTTACGTAGGATACGTTGCAGGGAATGGGACACATCCATTCAGGAAAGTGAGGCTAGCTCTATGGTCCAACTCGCCTAAAGAGAAAAGCCCTACATAATGTGTTTGTGTACAGAGAGTCGTAGAGAAGTACTTCCTTACCTCAGGCAAACAAAAAACGACTCTGAGCTTGAGATCAACTCATTAATTTGCACGGAAAGTCGCCTGAAACTGCCATCATTTTGATAGTGATGTCACACTGTACGCAGTGCACCAGACAATCAGATCCACAAGCACAGGTTTGTAAGCATCCATGTCACAGAGGCAGAGCACAACTGTCTACCATGTCCGTCACTGTCGGCAGCACAGGAACTAATGCTGTCTACAATTACTCGGTTGAAGCACAGTGCTGGTAGGCCAAGCAGAGTTGACTGCACACTTTATTGCGCACTGAAACTGATACAGTGTCAACAGTACATACAAAGCACCGGTAAAATGTACATCTACATGCAGTTCGCGGGCATTCAGTCCAGTGGGGAATACAGGAAGTTCCGTAATGAAAGATCCACAGGAAAAAACGCACAGCACTATCAGCGATGCAGTCTACACGTACATGTAGGACAACAGTTCCAAAAACACCAGCCAAACATAGCCTGGATGTCAGCCAACATCCCCCCCCCCCCCACACACACACAACTAAAATCCCCCAAAACACTTTGAGCGTGGGTGTGCCTTAAAAAAAGTAGCCGTTTAATCCACCAACTTCCCATATCTTCATCCACGCATACTGAGTGAGTTTACATCTGCCTCTCTTTCTCTCTCTCTCTCTCTCTCTCTCTCACTCTCACTCTGTCCCGGTGCACTGAAGAAAGGGATCCACAGCTCAGCCTGTGCATGAGAAAGAGTTCCCTTTTCCAATTCCGAAGTCTGAGAACCACAGAAGCCAGGCAGTATCGCCAACACGGCAATCCTACTCACCCCAACTCAGCTGAGCAGTTTGCGCAACTTGGAAAACGGCAGATTACACTTGGCATTCCTACATGTACACACAGCAGAGTGTCGTCGCACTCATTAAAGCTTTCCTTTCCCCTCCTCCACTCCCCGAAACAAACTGAGAGACAACAAAACTCGGGAAGGGGGGAGGGGAAGGAGGCGAGAAACCTTGTCTGGCATCGGCGCAGGAACCAGGGTAGGCTGAGTGACTCAGTGCTCAGACAGGAGGATAGGGGAGGAGAGGGAGAGGAGGAGGGGGGGAGTGGCATGATTTGTGAGGGTGACCAATAGGAGACGCAGAAAGCAGCAGTCACACACACACATACACGTACACACATATATGCTATAGTCCGCAAATACACACTCAGCGTTACCTTGGAGTCTGATCTGACATTCGTCTCGAGGGTGGACAAGGCTTCCTCCAGCTGCTCGTAGCGGCTGTCTAGCCTCTCCTCCAGACGCCCATACTGCGAGGCCACCAGATCCACGGTGGCCTCCATGTTGGCCTGTAGTTGAGGGCAGGCGCTGGCCAGCTCGCGGCCCCACCGGATCACGTTATCCTTGAGCTGCTCGTGGGTCTGCAACTCCATGGCAAATGCCTGCAAAGAAGTAGCCAGAATGTTGCCGACGGGAACACAATTACTTAAGTGACAAAGAATTGCTCAATCTCTCAAATTCAGGGGAGCCAGCTGTTTTGATCCAAGTAGGATCTTTCCCAAGGGATGCGCTATCCTTTGATCTTTTTAAAATGTTGATGGCTTAATGTTTCGATATTCTAGCAGGACCTTTATCAACGCCTTTCAACAAGAGCTTTTCAATCTTTCTCAAAGGTCCTGGTAGGAACTAGGAAAAGGATGAAAACATTAGGCCCTCTATATTCGATGCTTTAAAAAAAAAAACCTGGAAGGACCATTTCTAAAACTTCTCAAAGGCTTGTTGCCTTTGAGAAATGCCTTTTGGGAAATGCCCTCCTTCAGCGGTGGAGGAAGTTCCTGCTAGGATCGAAACATCAGGGCCCACCATGTTTGTACATGTAGTTTCTCCTGTTCAATGTGTCCCAAAAGCTAGGTTCGAAATGTCCTGGAGGCTCGGGCCTACCATGGATGCTGGCAGGACCTTCCTCCTGAGAGATACCTTTGAGAATGCCTTCCCTCTGCCTCGGAGAACATTCCTGCTAGGATTGGATCAAAAACCGAATCCTTGCAGAGAGCACACAAACACGACCCACTGGAAAACCACCCCCAAACCGAAATATCAAATCGTTCTAATGTACTGCACAATGTAGCCCTCTGTTTGTTTATTTCAGAACTGGGTATTTGAAGCTGTTGACTGACAACTGGGTTTGGAGCGGAGCCAAGCCCCACAGGATGGCAACATTACTGGACCCTTGTTAGCAAATGATGACGACGTTATTTTTTTTGTGGTTCCTTCCTCAACCTTCCCACTCCCCTCCTCCCTTCCACTGCTCCCAGCTACATAAGGAGACGAGATGACTCAGAGTGCATTGGGGAGTACACTCTGACAAATTCACTAGGATAAGGGATGTCAAGACTAGGGTCAAATCAAAATAGAGGTGGGTACATAGCCTTCACCTTGGGTGCATACGGTATACAGGATGCATCCGTTAACCCGACACGATAACTTTCCAGCACAGCACAGATATACTGTAATATAATTTTGCTTTGAGGAGAATGGAATTCAATGAGGGTTTGCCCTACTCAGCGTAATAAGAACTGAGTGCTCAATTCTGCAAATTTGTTTGTCAACAAGAATTTTTGGATTTTTTTTCAACAAAGAAAAACTGACTGGGGATTTTGTTTTGATAATCTATCAAAACAGCAAACAAAATCTTGCCAGTTAATCATATAAGTGATGGCAGGTCAAGGCTTTGAAAAGGGCATTTAAACACCGACACTACATGTGTACATAATACATACACTGTACATGTACAATGTACACACTGTACATCTACCGGTACACAATGTCTACATGTACTGTAAACTGGTATACATAGGTATGTGATCAACCCCTTTAGGCTTTAGGTTCTGATTGAATAGATTGACTGGGTTTACAGTAGCTTTTAAGTTTTGCAGTATGTTGTACTACAGTACACTAAAAGTGCATACATGTACGTAGCGGTGCCGGTACACATGTACAGTACATGCAGCCCATTACCGGTAATACATGCAGAAAGATTGGCTGTAAAAAATCTAGTGTTCTGAAACTCAAACAGTGAAAGCTACACAATGTACATGTACACTGTTGTGACAAATTGTTGTGATAACTTGTATGGACATAATTATTACACACACTGATGTGTTGTGATTTTCTTGTACACATACATACTGTACATAGTGTACATTACATGCATAATAATATACGTACACAAAAACATGTACACTGCACACTGTACAATATACCTCAAGTGTACATGTACATGTACATGTGTACAATATGCCCATGGACAAGTCACTGATGGATAGCTTGCACTTGCAGGCAATGGTCCTATCATTGGCTACTGGGGTCAATCTGATCAGGTTTACATGCTATTAACATGCACACTTTCTATACCGGTACATGTACACATACATGTACATGTACATGTACATGTACATACATGTACATACATACATGTACATGTACATGTACAATGTACATTGTATAGTGCTTTACTGTACATGTACATTACAGCAATACATTATGCACACAGCATGGCCTAGTATTAGTAATTGCATCTGTCATCCTATTCTGTGCATTGATTCAGTTTCCGACATTCTCAGTGCTGTACATGCTTGCTGTTAATAATAAGACCAATCTGCTGCACAATTCAATTATCTTCTCAACTGGCAGTGTGTGTACACACTTTGAGAAAACTAGATCAAGGTTGTGTACAGCATACATTGTACAAACTGTACATGTACATGTACATGTACAATGTACAGTACATTGTACATGTACATGTACAGTTTTTAATATCTAAGCACTATACATACATGTAGCAGGACCTTTCACAAAGGCAGAATGCAAGGGAAAAGGTCCTGCTTGGATACTTATCAGGGTCAGGATTGGGTCAGGATGCATTCTGCAGCAGTATGCGTGCATGTACATGTGTACACGTACTTTGTGACAAACTGCAAGACTTTTGTTGTGGCACTGGTGATGTACAATACATAAACACGTACGTGTACATGTACCGTACCTGTACATTGTGTATGTTTCACCAAACCTGGAAATGGCTTGGTTTTGGTGAATTTCAACTTCAGGGTTTTTACTGAAATTCAGTTCCAATGGACTGTATGTACAATGTAGGCCTACACATGAAATTGATCCACAATGTAAATGATGTGGGCATTGCCATACATGTACATGTACCCCAAAACCCATTTTAACACAAACTTGCTGGTCTTGAATTTAAGGACAGCAGTGACAGCGGTAAAAGTACCACACAAAAATTACATATTTTCAATTCAATGACGTCTACATGTGTATGTACATGTACATGTATACAAGTGTATATCAAAACACTTTGGCAGGATACTGAACACTATTCATGCCAAACGGTACACATATACAGTATGTACATGTACACTGTACATGTACATGCACATGCCATGTATTTGCAAATCATTCAAACAGGCTCAGTATGACTGCCTTGTCCATTTCTGACGACGCCACAAACAGCGGCCCACCACAGACAAGAGTCAAATCAAAATGAGTTGGGCAGATGGCACAGTGCAAGTACGTGTACACGATATGCATACACTGTACTGTATGGTTCACGGGATCAATATTAGTATTTTTCAACTAGCGGGGGCCCTGTGGCTGAAGATCACCCACATACCAACCACAACCATCTGCAATAAGCTGATAGGTGCTGGTTTGGCATTCACAGGGAATTCTGAGTATTCAAGCACGACCATTAGTACGTACAGTACTGTACATGTGCGGTGCATGTCCAAAAGTATAGTGCATGTACTGTACTGTACAAAGTACATACATGTACAATTGTACATATACGATACATGTATATTATACCTGTATATGCTGAATTTGTATCCACATACATGTAAAAGAAAATGCCATTTAATTTTACTTTTCAGCTTCATGCTGTATAGGCCTAATGTTTCAGAAAAATGAAATCGGATGATGGCTATGCTACTGGAAGAAAATCAATATTCTAGGTTCTTAAAAGAAATGAAAGGAAATGAAAATTGATGTACATGTACATAAATTGTAAATTGTATATACTGCTTATAAACAAAATTCCCAATCAGGTTTCGTTTTGAAGGGGGCCTGATATTTCAATCCCGGCAGAATCTTTCTCATCTACGTAGATTGCCTTTCAGCATCTTACAAAAGTCCTGATGGGATGGAAACTTCAGGCACAATTTGCATTCTGGTCATTTCAGTAAGTAGTAGTACCGGTCAGCAGTTTGCAACATTTTCTTGTTCATCCAATGAGGGTTTACCCTGCTTGACACAATAAGCACTGCATGCTCAGTGCTTTGCCCATTGCCCAATGAAAGCATTTCAGGCAGCTCGGGTGGGATTTGAACCCACAACTCCTGCTTTCGAGTGCAGATGTCTTCACCTCTTGAGCGGTTACCACAAGTGGTTAAGACGTCTGCATTACATTCTCCTCGACGCAAACATCATGTTAAATCTGTGAAACAATTTCTTAATATTACCGAAAGTTTGGTTTTTCTAGTCCTCCATTCATTTGAAAATACTTAGTATAGGGCCTTTTGTACATTACTTTTATTACCGGTAGTTGTTATCCTGTAGTATGCAGATAAGGGGACACCCGATCCAACATCACTGAAACCCAAAAGGTTTGCATGATGGAATCACAATTTGGAAAGTTTGCCATGACACCGCACAGTCACCTCTTTCGAGAATGAGTTTGGCTCTGAGAGCAGAGAATGAGTGTGGCTCTGCACTCATTCTCAAAAAGTGATTATATGTGTATAAAATACAGTACATAAAAGTATGGTGTTGTTAACTGCCCTCAATCAGAGCAACATTCATTCTTGAAAGAGATGATTTATATGGTGCTACAACCAACTTTAGGAAAGTTTGCACTGGTGCTAAGACAGGTAAATTTGTACGAAATGAAGACCTTAGAATCACAAACAAATCAGCTGCTTATTCTTTCATTTTGTTTATATAAATCGAAATAATTTTTAAACGTTGCAAACTGCTTAAATGACCAAAATGAAAAAATGAAAATTTTCCAGAGTCTGACAATTCGATACAAGCAGGACCTTCACCCTTCACTGAGCTAATCCCCTCACCAGGATCCCTCTCTACACTACATAAGCCCCACTCCCAGTTGGAATCCAGCATTCTCCTGAAGACGAGCAGAGTATACTGTTCGAAACGTCGAGTTCCTCCGGTTCTTTTCAGAACCACACTTACTCACAAAAGAGAATTTATGGTGTCCCCGCAAACCTATTTATCCATCAAGCAGGACCTTTACAAAGAAGGTCATCAGTAACCATACCCAAATAAATCTGACTCCTATTATTCTCCCATTGAACTTACAGTACATGTACCTCCTTTAATTTCATCCCTACAACTTGCCCTTCGCACTGATCTCACCCTAGTTTGTCTACGGTATATTATGCTCTCCTCCTTTGTCCATCTTCTGTCATCCACACCTTATAACTTCCCCCCTTTTTTTACGACTTTGTGTCAACAAGAATCAAATTCAATAAGTGTTTGTCCGACTACGTATGTACATTCGTAGTTGCACTAAAAGGCAGACAATCAGGCAAAGCATTCGGTTGCTAAATATACCTACCCGGTAGATATATAAATATACCGGTACATTGGATGTAGGGCAAACTCTCATTGCATTACATTTACACGTCCAAACTGAGCTGCCCGAGGTCAATCAGCATGATCAGGTAAAGCAAAGAGCACACAGTGCTATATATATGCCTTTGCCTTGTGTAGGGCAAACCCTCATTGAATTACATTCTCTCTTTTCATATCCGATTTCCTTATCATTCTGCCTTTGAAAAAGGTCATGGTAATGCAGGATCGAAGCGTCAGTTCCCCTATTTTTCTTTTTTTAGATTTTGCTCAGATTTCCTTCTTTTTTTTAGTTCAATCTACGGCAGGCTTTGAGCTACACAATGTATTTCTCATACATGTACATACCAGATACTTCTCGAGCTGAACTCTGTTGCTGAGGGTGCTGTTAGAGGGCGCTTTCCACTGCTCTGATTGGTCGATGGCCGACGTCAGCCAACTGATCAGTCTCTTCAGATCTTTGTGGAACTCCTGCAAAGTATTTGGGTCGACACATGCAGAAGATGATAAAGGGGTTGCTTCATTCATGTGCAACTACAGTAGCTATCCCCAAATTCACGAACGAACTTAGTATGTTCACTGTAAGAAGAGTAGAGCTCCTGAATATTAATTGGGCCGGTCCCACTGTTCCCCAAAAACATGATTATTTGGATCGCGATTTGAAATCTCACATTAGGGAATTGAATCACTATTCAGGCTCCACTATTACTAGCGTGACTTTTCGAAATAATCGCATTCATTTGCCATGCGGTGTGCGTGGGAACGCTCTGTAGAAATTGAAGTTAGTTTTTTTTAAATCCCACAATACACCACTTGCGCTCTGACTGACAGGAAACTCTGTGCTTGCTTACATACATATACGTATATATGTCTCCCTGCATGGGCCACCTTCATGGACACTAGCACCACTTGACCACAATTGCTCACCACTTTTGGCTTGCAATTTTTTGCATAGCAATTTGTTTGCATGTGTAGACGCGAGCAAAAGCAAACAAAAGTTGTTGAATCGCAATTCAAATTGCGATGATTTGCTCAGTGGGAATGGCACTAATAGTAATAGCACCAATCTGGACTGTGCGCTGTCCTTCATGGAATTTGGCACCACTCTTCTTGACTGACAGGCGATAAAGACTCCTGATAGGCCAGCTGTGCATGGGGACTAGAGGAGGGGGTCATGCCATTATGTCATAGCATTTAATGAGGCAGAGATCCTTGGAGGGAACAGACGGTAATACATGCCGGTGACGCATGTACCGGTATTCATTTCTGCCTTTCATTCATTCTGCCTTTGAGAAAGGTCCTGCTAGGATCGAAACGTCAGGCCCACTAAATTTTAAGATTCACAATACAACATGCAGAATGACACACAAACATCTTCAAATGGGTTTTCTTTCAGAGCCGCTGAGAAGAATCTATCCCATCTGGAACTGGAAGTATTGTTTTTCCATCTGAAGAAAGTCTCATCTTTGAGAAAATTGTACACAAAGCCAAAGCTTATCCTAATGCATCATATCACTTTCAAAGAGCCAAAGTTTGGCATGGCTCAACCTGCATTGAGCAAAAATTAACACATTTGGTGTTTCCATGAAATACTGTAAGAACACATTAAGGAACAAGTGTTCAATGTTTCCTACAACAGCAAAGTGACGGCGCTACCACCAATCAGAGTAATATCAATGCGGTATCAAACTTTAAACAGGTCTTGAACTGTTTAATAGCATTATTCAAATGGGGCAGAAATAATGGTAACAATACCGTGCCGCATGCACTGTCTGTCACCACCATGCTATTCAAGAAGGAAAAGCTTATTGCAGTTTCAGAGCAATTACTCTACACACAAGTCTGCCGCCCAGCCAAAAACAACTGAAAGTTAGTCTTGCTTATTATTGTCGGCATGGCAACCGCATCACTGACCTCAAAGGCGGCAGCTACGGCAGCCTCATCCTTGTCCTCCCTCTGGTTCCTCCTCTTGGCTGCCCGGCGACCGCCGGTATCCGCGGCGATGCCAAGGCGTCGCCGGGGGCGGGCCATCTTCTCGGCCGACCTGGGGGAGGGGCGCTTCTTTTTGGAGAGGGGCGGGGCCACGCCCGCCCGCCTCTTGGGTCGGGGAGAGGGCCTCTCCCCGACGATGAGGGATGACCGTTGCGACATCTTGGTAGAGGATCTCGGAAATCTGCTCCAACAAAAGACAGATAATTATATGAAGAGAGATGAATGACTGGTGAGTTAGAGAGTCCTACAGTTGATCTGTTGATGACAAATGAACACATGTACATGTACGTAAATTTGTACACATGTACACATGTACACATTGTACACATTGTACACATTTGTACGTGTATACATTATGCATATCACTGTACTGTACATCTTGGTATTTTCACAAAGCAGCAAATCATGTTCTAACATACACGCACGTACATGTACTGTACATGTACATATTATACATGTAACAATTGAATAAAGAAAAACCTTTTTAAAAGATGGAAAACAGAATCACTTCATGATGTTAACTTCATAGACTACCATTTCTCAAGAAACCTTTTACACAATTAATTTAAAGATGGGCAGAAATGCTTTGATAATTGTCACTAACTTTCAAAGGGCTATTTCTATAACCAACCTTTTCTGCTATCAGTACATGTACATACATGTACATGTACCATACATGAATGGATTGGCCAGTTCAAGAAAATAACAACAAATCAAACATGTACTGTATGTTCAAATTATGGAAGAAACTTGATCAATGAGAATAATATCAATAAATGCATGAACATGTATCACTCCAACTAAATAAATTGTACATACCGTATAGATAAAATAAATGTTCAATCCTGTCAACAGTCTACACAGTATGCGTACATGTACTGAACCTGAATACCGTAGGCATAGAATTTAGAATGTATAGTCACACAGCTGAATAGCACACTCAATAGCTCTAGTAATGCGGTGCGATTTAAATGGCTATACATGTACATTTCACACTGCTCCTCAAACCGCACTGGATTGGCCCATTTTGTGAACGTTTGCGGACTTTCACCTCCCACTGATGGTGACAAAAAAATCCAAAAAATGCCAGAGGCGGGGGCGGATTGGCTAATAGTCTGGCGTGGGGGATGCCCTATTGTGAAATGCCAGCACTGAATAAACAGGACCGATGCCAGACTTTGACCCAGACTGAACCCCTATGTGTTACTTATTAATTATGTGCACATGACTTAGATAGTGCACAGCATGCATACTTCCAGAGACCCCTGAAAAATGACAACTTATTGAGAATTAATGTACATGTAGTCATGTACCCTGTACATGTACATGTACCGTACAATGTACACTGTACATATATACATGTAATCCCATACGCATACGGTAGGCCTATGTGTTTGCATGCGTGCACGTACAAAATGTACCGTACATGTACATTGTACATAATGTAAAATTGTAAATGCATGTACATGTATATGTACAATGCACAATGCACATGTACAAACCATTCCATTTATGTACATGTATACACATGTACATGTACATGTACATCATGTACAGTGTGTACCATTGATTCCTTCCTCCATGCATGTACATGTATACGTGTACAGTACATGTACATGCTGTTCAAACCAGTACATGTACATGTATGTACTGTATGTACAATGTACAATGTACATGTAACATCTCCATTGACCATGACAAACTATCAATAAATGTGTGTACGTACGTATGTGTACATATTCATGTGCTCGGAAAAAGAAAATCAATCCAATTACCGGTACACACACTATTATTGACGTGTATTGTAAGTGTGTCCATTCATGTGGGTACGGATGTACTGCATATTTGATTCAATACAGAACCATAGATACCGGTACACGGTTCATATGCATGCACTTTAAGATTTACATGTAACACTAATGCTAATCTCTTTATAAATGTACATACATGTAGTGTACATGTATACCAGTACCTGTGTAGTACTGTACATGTACTGTACATACATGTGTACATGTGCATGCATTTTTTTTCTCTAAGGTACTGCATGGATTGGAAATTGCAGTAATGCGCTCCACCTACGTACATGTACGTGTACATGTAGATAAATAAATGATACACAATGTACATGTATCTGCATGTAGATTGAAGCCCTTGTAATTCAATGCATGTACAGCAGAACATGCACAGTGACGATGTGATGATTTGGTTAAAAAAGTGTCCATATCTACATGTAATTATCTATCTATGATGAAACCTACCGGTATGTACCGGTATATTTTATGTACTGTATGTACATGTACATGTACGTAGCTTCGGTAGCTACATACAATGTAAATGTACATGTACAGGTACTGTACATGTACAAGAGGCATTTTACTTTTTAGGGCGGATAGCTCAGATGGTAACAGCTACTCAAAATCAGAGGTCTCGGTTTCAAATCCTGGTCCATTAAAAGTTTTCTTTGCCATATATAGACAGACAACACCCCTATTGTTCACGATGAATGCATGGAAGATTTACTCCATTATTGTTTAATGCCAAACAGTGGCGACGAACTAACTGCAGTTCTAATCTTAGTAAATGCTCCTCGGCAAGAAATCCAAAGAAAATTAATTTGGAAGTACATTTGTGTACATGTAACATTGGGGTGCCCTCTCTGGCCTCATTCAAGAAAAGCAAAATGAAATGTCATTCGGCACAATTTGTGCGAGTGACGGACTTACTATACATGCTCATACATGTAGTTCATCAAAGTTTCCAGTGTACATGTATGTGTACATGTTTAAATGTACATTTACATCATATATTCATGCACTGTACATGTGTACACTGTACAGACGTACATGTACCGGGTACATGACGTACATGTACATGTACCGGCCAGGGTACATGAACATATACTGTACATGTACAGTACATACATGTACATGTACGTATGCTGTACATGTACATGAACATGTACATACATGTATGTAAATTATTAATTAGGAGGCCCTGATGTTTGGATCCTAGAAGTAGAACTTACACTGTACATGTAGAAGGACCTTTCTCAAAGGCAGAAGGTAGAAATTAAATATCATACTAGAAAAAAGAAAGGATATTTGTGGTACATGTAGTTACATAATATCTACCGGTAGGCATTTAAACGCTCAGAAATTATACAAGCCATACAAAGTATACAGATGCACAATGAGAATATACTGTACACAATGTACAGTACAGTACATGTACAATATACATGTCTGTGTGCCTATGAACTACCAGCACAAGTTGAACAACACACAAATATTCCTCCCAAAAAAGTGTCACAAAAGCATCATAATTACCAGTCCAGTGTATCAATTACTGTAATGTCCTCCCACTGGTCTGTGGACATGAGCTCCAAATAATAATCCGAACAGTACGACCACGAGTCTGATGAAATTCCTCAGACAACGAACAAGCGACGTCTGGTCACAATCCAGTGACAGTTGGATAATGTAGACACCGGTGCCCTGCACATGCACACACACGCATGCATACAGCTGGATCCCACTCTGCCGGTTCCACGCTGGAGGTTTTCCCAACCGATGACATCATCCCCTTCCACTCTCTTTTCTTCTGTGGCCAATGGCCATTATGCCTGCCAAGTGGGGCATGCGGACCGTTCCATGCAGCACAGAGGCAGAGTTACGGCTGTTTGGCAGTTGTGGGGTTTTTAAATTCAAGGCTGTTTCCACACAAAGTGAATATCCACCACTCTGGAGTACAAACCAAAACGTGCAATTTGACCTGGCCACACTCAATAAATTTGTCTACCGTACCGGTACATTGTACAGTGTACATGTACATGTATACGTGTGTATTATACTCTGAGAAAATTGAAAAAGTATGATCATGTTAATGCAGAGGGTGCATGTACGTACATGTGTTTGTACAATGACATACATGTATGTACATGCATGAAATTTGGTGTTTGATTTATTTTTATTCTGATGAAACAAGAGGAAAAACACATGTATACAGTGTACACTGTACATGTACTGTATGTATCTTCATGTGTACATCGTAAGTATCCTAATGCACCCGTACATGTACATGTTCATGTACATTGTGTACATGTACAGTGTGTACAGTTTTAGAAATTACAGTGTACCGGTAGTTTGAGCATCCAATGTTTTTTTATTCTTAAACCATTACAAGAGTCTATTTACACTAGGTACATACGAATTGTACGATAAAGTACCGGTACCATAAACCTGTTTTTCACTTGCACAGAAGCTACATGTATACATGTACAGTCAGTTGTACATGGATATATCTGGCAAATTGTGAAAATTAATACATATACCGGTATGTGAGAAAATGTGTGCACAGAACATGCATGCATGTACTGTACATTTTAATAGCACTTCTCTGGTGAGCAACAAAGTGCACAAAATGTACATTGCGTGTATGCTGATTCTCAGACAGCTGTGCAGGTGGATTCAATTAAGAGTCTGGTCAGTCCACCAAGGATGGGGATGGATCTGTGTAATCAGGACATGGAATAATTGCCAGCATGACCATTAGGAGACTGACTCATCTATCCATTAGACACCTACAGTACACCCTATGTGCGTGTGATGGAAGAAGGCATTATGAAGGCTTGGGGTTAATGCCATGGAGCAGTTAGGATAACTTGAATGTGCACACTGCACAGATATGCCACACAGTACCAGTATACTACTACATGTACATGTAGGTAGGACTCCTTGGTCTTATCATGGTCTTTTCCACTGTACATGAACTCCATGTGTACATGTACATGTACATACATGTACACATGTACATGAAGTACACAATACAGTACATGATGTTCATTCAGTACATGTACAATGTAACTGTACATGTACACATGTACACACAATGTACATGATGTACATGGATGTATTTTGTCCATGCACAGTATACAGAAATACACACAATAAAAGCACATGTATGGATACACTTGGATACAACATGGATACAACATGTACATGCACATGTACATGTACATGTACCTTTTTTTACATGTACATGTACACATGTACATGTACATGTATGGGGTACATGTACATGTACATGTACATGTACAGTGTACCTGGTCTATTCCTCACATTACGTACAGTAATAGTATACATGTACCGGTACACTACATGTACATGTAGTCATGCACACATGTACATGTACATGTACAGTACTGACTACTTTACATGTAGGCGCAAATGGCAAAATACAATACAGTTGGTGTATTTTTATGGTACAAACACATGTACATGTATGTACATGTAAATGTACACTGTACATACAGTACATGTACTGGACAGTATTATAATTTATATGTGCAATAAATGCGTACATAATGTAGCTTTCTTTCCCTTTCTAGTATACATGTAGTTCTACCACCCCTGCCCATTAATGGTATGAACCATACACAATTGTTGCAGGAAGTCACTCTCCAACCATGGTGCTCCAACAATAACATTGAGACTTCATTACAGCTGTTCAATAAGGATTATCTCACAACACAAAAGCACTGTACATGTACAATACATGTAGGCTAATCAATCATTCATAAGTACACCATGTACATGTACAGTGTACCTTACTGGTATATTCTAAGCGGCCTCTACCATGGAATACAACAGTACATCATGCACATGTATTTTTTTTTCCTGGAGCCGATGCTAAAATTTAATTTAGATTTCAGAGTAACAGTCTTTGAAATAATATCCACTAATATACACTAGATACACGTACCATCCATGCACATACAAACTACAAAGTAACATGTACATTTTTTTAGGGGTGCTTTAAAAGGAAACATTTTGAGTTTCAGCACAGTTCTCACACTTTGGAAACCAAACACGGAAGTACATGTACATGTACAAAGTACATGTACATTTTGTACAGTAGTATTTTCAAGACCCCTGTTGTATTTTGTAGTATTTTGGACACCCCTGTTGGGTATCACTTCAATCTCCCTGATTATTCGATATCAGATATGAGTGTACTGGGCATAGAATCACTTGGTCACCGTAGTAATGCTGTCCGTCTTAGCCGTGAGCAAATGTGGATGAAGCGTCTTCGGAATATTCAACCACATGGTCTCAACATCCAGGAGGGTAATGACTAACACCATGCAGCTTTCTGATAATCCTTCTTTTGTGTTCAGTCCTTCACACTTCTCTCTTTGATCTTTCCACCTCTTGTCACTAATCCCTACCCTACTCCTTGCCCTTCTCTTTGATCTTTCCCCCTCTTCTCAGTAATCCCTACCCTACTCCTTGCCCTTCCCTTTGATCTCTCCCTACCAGCTTCACTCTTTGTCCTTTGTTTCTCATCCGTGTCCTATTCACTCTCTCACCCCTTCCTTCGTGTACATGTATCTGTTTTGTCCTTGTCACTCTGCCTTTGAGAAAGGTCCTGCTAGGATCGAAACATCAGGCCCACTAAATTTTAAGATTTACATTTTGGTAATTTTAGTCAGTAAGCAGTTTGCAACATTTTTGTATATATCACCTTTAGTATTTTCAAGGTTTAAGAAATGTCAGGAATAATGAAATATTAGGGTGGGTTAAATTTTTAATCAAAATCATATTTTTTCTTGAACACCCAGGTGGGTCATTTGAAGTACAGTGGCACTAGCAGTCAGGGAGAGTAACCCGCTGACATTGACAGTTCACACTAGTTGCTTTTCCCTGGGGAAAATGTTAAACACCGGGGTTTTCTCCTTCTACCCTATTTCCGAGCAGGGGTAATTACATTTTAATACATGTACATGTACATGTATATTACTCAGGGAAAAAAATTTCCCCGGCGGGAATATCTTTGGTAGTGTGAACAATGAGCCAAGAAATTTTTCGAGAAATCCCTGGGGAATTTTTCAAGAAATCCCTGGGGATTTTGTCCAGTGTGAAAGCCCCTGTTCAGTACTGGCTTACCACCCAGTGACATTCTGTACCTATACATGTACATGTACCGGTACATGTACATGTATATGCATGAATGTGAATTTTGAATATACATTGTATACTGTACTGTACCGGCATACAACATTACATGTATACACTACTGTATGTTCATGTACATGTACATGTTATGTATTTGACTTCTCCCTTTGAGAAAGGTCCTTTGAGATCAATTTATATTTTGGTTATTTAAAACCCCTACACAACATTGGTTGAGGTCAAAGAATAGCATCCATACGTTGTCTCATCTAACATATGCATGAAATAGCACACCTGTGAAAATTTCAGCTCAATCCGCCAACCGAGTCTCGCGAAAATCTTGAAAACCGCTTCATTTGTTTCGCGAAAATACAGCATTCAGCGCCGTACTGTTCCGAAAAATAGTTTAGATCTCGGGGAGACGTAAACTATTTCTTTTACTCGTTTCTCCCAAAATACAACATTTTAGTCAGAAATATTTCAGTGCGAGGTTTCTACTATAAACATCCTCAAACTGTATAAGTTTCATGTAAATCTGTGAACATTTCTGTTTTTCGATCTTACCAATGTTTACAGCATTTTCTCTAAATTAATGAAAGTTTACAGAGCTTTGTAAGCATGTACATGTACAGAGTATGTACACATCATTTGAATACTGTGGCCGTGTGGCGCATGTAAAAGTACATCCGTGTTCCATATAAATGCACATAATGCAGAGCATAAAATGGGCTGATTCCTACAATCACATGCACTACACTGCATTCACATTCACATAATGTAGGAAAAAAGAAGTTTACAGTTTCCCTTTGACAATACAAACGTGCAACACAAAGCCATCATGTACATGTACATGACATGTACATGTGTGTTGTACATGTACAGTATACATGTACACTGTAGTAATCTGCACTCCACACCTGACTGTACTGTCTGTGTACAGATGGATTGTGAAAATAAAATTCCAACCAGTCAAAATTCAATATAATAGGTCCAGGATTCCAGATCGCTGCCTCTAGTACATGTATGAATGTGTGCCCGTTGCTGTTTGCTAATCTGCATCACAGGTTTTCCATATTTGGTGCAAAGGCTGACGCACTTTTTTTTCAGTCAACAGGAAATGCATGCAAGAGTTCCAGGAATTAATATACTGGTACTTGGCAAATTTGAGACCAAATTCCTTCTGACAATGACACATATCCGGAAATGTCCATGTCCATGTACATGATACACAGTTTTGTACATGGATATGGACATGGACATGGACTTTGTTTTATTCATTTAAAAAATGAAACATTTTTCTCAGTTAATGTACACACACACATGTAGTTGATACATACATGTACATGTACATGTACACTGTACCGGTACATGTATGTACATATTATGTACTGTGCATAACACCTACACATGCTGTGTACATGTACATTATTAAGTTACATGTACATGTGTACATGTACATTCATGTACATTATAAAATAAATATGAACATTTTCATCTGTACATGTACTGTACGCACGTTTCTATCAATTAAAAGTGCTGGTACCGTAGCATACATCATACATGTATATACATGTACATGTACATGTACATGTAGAACCTATAATACAATATGCATGAATACATATACCGGTAGTGCAGTATACAATATCAAACACTTTTGCTTATAAAAGCAATTACATTGGAAAGGCCTGCTGACTGCATTGTCAAAATGTCACAAACTTTCACGAGTACAGTACAAAGCAGACAATGGCAAAAGCCCACACAGGGTGTGTTCTTGGGAACAATTCAACTATGGTTCGACCAGCGCTACATGTACCGGTATGTCCTTCAAAAACATTTCTCAGCAATCCAGCGGTGAGAAAGACAAACCTGTGGTTTGCCAACAAATAGAATACAGAAAGTGCAACTTGCATACTGCGTATGTCAACAGTCAACACTAGTACCAGGTTAATGTGTGAGGGGCGGGCGTTTCCATGTTTTCTGTCCAAACAGCAAACAGGACAAGATCAGAACTCGCAGCGTACATAGTGGGAACTGATTTAATGATTGGCAAAGAAAACTTTGACCGGACCGGGACTCAGAACACGAGACCTCTGGATTAACGTACCAGTGCTCTTCCATCTGAGCTATCCAGCCCTTAGATGGTGGCCATCCCAAATAGTCAGCTAGTCTTTGCGGATGTGGGGGCGCCAGTCAGAGGCATTAGACCATTATTAACCATAGTGGGAACTGCTCAGCATTCTCACAGCATCCTGACTGCAAACAGCATTGCTAGGCATGTTGAGAAAGTGGACTTCCAAAGACACGTCGGACGGAATTTTTATAGAACATATTTGGCAATTTTTGTTTCAAAATACATCTTAATCATATTATTAATAACGCAGTGGCTGTTGCTACGGCAGTCGTCCATGTGGTTCCCTGACTTCACAGTATTTTGTCAGGATGTTTAGCTCCTGGAACCAGACTATCAGATAATAGACTGGTTCAACGGTCAACCAGCCTGCAATTCTGACGAAATACAATCAAGTCAGGGAACCACACGGACGACTGCCGTAACAACAGCCACTGCGTATTAATAAAAGAGGTCTCAGTCACTTTCTCCACACCACAGACTATTACTAATAGTCTATTACTAATAGTATTAGAATAATCATAGAGAAGGTTGATCAAGCCTGTCACTTCCGTAAGATTACCCGGTTTTGTTGACATCCGCGGCGCACCGCGCAGTAAGCACCGTGACCTATTTTCGTCGGTGGTGTTTAGTAAGGTGTTCCAGTGCAGCCAAAACGCAAAATAAATTCTTAAAATAACTAAAAATGCAGTGTGGCACTGTAAAATTCTTCCCTGTATGTTTTTGTGTGTTCATCTTTGGGTTTTTTTTCGACACTGCTTCTAACACTTTCCTCAAATCATTCATAATTTATGCTTAAAAAGTATTGGTCTGGTTGACGTCTTCTTCTGTGACGTTTAAAAAAAAATCCACAATCCTCTTTCTCACTGCTTCTTCAGTTATGACCTTTCCCAATTTCACTCAAGATACACATTTCCTCCTTCTTGGTACTTCCTTTAGCTGCCTTTTTATTTTTTTCATTTTTTATAAAAGCCTATTGGGCCATGTTACTTTTTTTTTAATTATATAAGCGAGACGCCCTATAGGAGCCTCCTCCAGTTTTTACCCAGAACAGACTGCCTCAAGTTGTGTGATATATTTTTTTCTACGGATGTTGGGGTTTATTATGGTACACTCAGATTTTTTTAGAACCAACAATAAAGAAAACTGGAGCTTCGAAGCAACTGCCAAATTTGTACCTAGGAAAATAGGCCCCAAAAGAGCAACTGTTTGAATCACACGAGTTTGGCCTACTGGAAAAGCCTTAACTTTCCACATTTTCGGTGAAGGACAAGAGCAGGAAACCAACTGTAAGATACGAAGTCTGAGATCGTTATACGGAGTTGTTTTCATCGTGCGATGTGAGTTACATATGTAGAAGGCCAAGCGTCGAAAACGTGTACCGTCGAAAACGGGGGTTCCCACGATACACGTGCAGTCAGTGAAATGGCACATGTATCTGACATGATCATCAAATCATGTGCATTTCAATACCTAAAAAAGCCAATTGCCATCGGAATGTCATTGGTTTCGAATATTATTCGGGAATAAAATAACACATCGAGTCATCAAACATCAATGATAAATTAAACTGTATCTTACAGTTACAGCCTGACTTACCAGAATAAGGTCAAGATGCCGGATTTCGAATGGATAAAGAATAAAAACCGAAGTAATTTCACCGTCCAAAAAGTCTTGCACCGTTACACCGGTAGTCTTTTATCAGTGAACAGTGTTGCCAATAATCCAGCCGTCCCCCGTGTTCGTATACACTACAGTAATCTATGGTCTCCTCTCCATACGGTACTCTACACCGCATACGTAAATGTACATGTACACGTATGTACGTCCGTACGTCCGTACGTACGTACGGAGCGAGGATTGTGGGAAAAGTTTGCATTACAATGTAGGGCGCCCTCTATAGACAAGCAAGTACATTGTGTACATAAAGTTATGTACGATACATGTACATGTGTACATGTACATGTACATGTAATGTATAATTTTATGTACATGTACATGTACATAATTATACATACCAATAACATGTACATGTACTGTGCATGTACCGCACACAGACATAGTAATACCTAGGTTATTAATCATTATTATTTTATGTCTGCGTTAACGGTAGGGCCTACCGCCCTCAAGATTGTTTGGGGGCAATTGCCAGGCTTTGGTTTTTGTTTCCGAATTGTTTTGAAAGTTTAATTGTTGGCTTGATAGGTGCAGGGTATCACCCAAGAAACGGGACCAAACGCTTGTTTTTAATTTTAGATGCCTGTGATAATCTGATATTATATTTATAACGAGTGAGATAAACAATTATGACCGAATTAGCCTAAGCCCGAGCCTAAGGCGCCTTCATTTGGAAAACTGCCTTTAATCCCAATACATTTGCCGCATGGTGGGGCGCCTATCCGTGTTATCTCCAGGGATCACGCACCCCCCCCCCCCAAAAAAAATGGTTGTAAACCTGGCTTCAGCAGTTCATGTGCACAAAAGTGGATGCAGCATTTTAAATTTCGATTAAAAAAACCAATGTAAACCTGACTGGCGATTTGATTTTCTTTCAAAAAAAGTTGAAAAAGGAGTACGCTGCTTTGACTGAGATGAAGCATGATTGAAGTTGCAGCATGGAGGATTCAGTAACTGAGGCTGACTAGTGCACGCTGGGATATGGGGGGCATTCCAGCTACAGTAACTGTAACCCCTTTACTCCTTTTTCAAAAAAAAATTTGAAGTAAAGGGGCTTACTGCACCATCACGATTCCATGAATTGCTTCGGCTGTTTCTGTTTTTCTTGGTGGAGTGGTGGAAAAAAGTGCACGTCACCACCTGATATCATTCCAACCGGAACAAAAAAATTGTCAGGTAAAAATACTTGTAGGATTATAACCAGTCGAACGAATTCTTGGTGTGGCCGTGTGACGTGAGCGCCGATGGCCAATTTATAATTATCATGATAATAGCCGGCGGCCAGCCAGCGAGGCAAAGGGAATCCCGAACCCGTGACGTCATTATTTATATGACATCATGGACATGGTGAATCGGCCGCCATTTTGAAGGGATTCCCTCGTCTCTCTCGATGGTGGGCCGGAACGGCCAACCTTTACTAATAGTAATACTAGTTTGAGAAATATTAAAGATAAAAACAAATCTACAGACCTAGAATCTAGACTGCAGTCATCTAAAAATTGCTAAACATGGCTGACACATCGGTGAATATTTTCGTGGGTAACACCAGCTTCATCGACCCGGAGGTTTATACACAATGGCTGGAGGGACACTCGTGTAAGTTTCATTTGATTTGTTTACTATTAATTATTAAGTATTAGTACCCAAAAAAAAAAAAATTGAAAAATAAAATAAGAATGAAATAAAACAATTGATGTACATGTATCTGTTTTGTCCTTGTCACTCTGCCTTTGAGAAAGATCCTGCTAGTGCTAGGATCGAAACGTCAGGCCCACTAAATTTTAAGAAAAAATAAATAGGTAGAAATATGATTTGTATTGAACTCACCCTAAACCTCTGCTGTTTTTATGTATTGCTTAGGTCTACATTTAATTAAACATCAAAAAGTAGGATTTGAACTTTTTGAAGCTTCTTTGTCAATGTCACTGTCAGTTTGTGGTTTGTGTGGTAACTAAACAGTACTGCTACAACAGTACAACCACTACAAGTGCTAGTGCTATAATGGGCTTGTAATGTTGTATCTAAACAAAGTTGTAAATTGTAGGAATATCTCTGCTAAGAACAGGTTGTGAAGAGAACCAAATAATGAGTGGTAACTCAGCGTCAGGATCCATCATGTGTTTTTCTCTAATTTGCGGTAGTCCGAGTAACTTGGACCCAACAAGTCACCCTTTTTTTATCGAAATTTAAAATTTGAAATTTTGAGGGTCTGGTGACAGTCACCCGACCCTCCAAATTTCAAATTTCGATAAAAAAGCCTGGCGACTTGTCGGGTCCAAGATACTCGGACTAATTTTGCAGTAAACCCATGTTCGCCATCAAGAAAGAGTTACCTTAACACTGGCTAAGTTACTGTCTCTCCTCAGAGCCCAAAGGAATTATACATTCGGTGTGGTTACCTGCACTTCTCAGAGCCCTTCTCCTTCCCGAAAGAGATAATCTTGCATGGCGTCACTACAAACTTTGATTCCGCCATGCACACTTCAAGGCTTGTCTCTTTAGTCTTATCTTGTTCTCTCTCTCCCCCTCTCTCTCCCATGCCAGCATACGAGGCCTCCTCCATTCGCTACCAGAAGCTGTCCGCGGAGATGCCGGAGCTGAAGTTTGATCTGCTAAAGAGCGACACCACGGACAACTACCGGATGTTTGTTGCCATGGAGAAGCACCTACGCAACCCCCTGACCCTGTCCCACCAGCCCCTCTTCCAGATCCCTCCAAACATGCGACGGATGCTCGTTGAAAAGTAACCATGACAAATTATACGATTCCCAAGTTCATCCGGTCGTCCTCTTACAGAACACAACAGATGCTATTCAATGCAAGGGTTTGCCCTGCTTGATGTGCTCGGTGCTTTGCCCAATGCCTGATGACAAAAATCATTTCAGGCAGCTCAGGCGGGATTCGAACCCGCTACTCCCTTTTTTTTTAGTGCAGACGTCTTAACCACTTGACCACCGAGCTGGTCGAGGCCGTGTGGCTGTAGATGCTGTATGAGTGTACGCGTAACTAGAACACACAATAATTGGTGTCACAAAATATTGAGTCCGACTCCAAGTCACATCTCTGAGTCCTGAGACATCCAGGTTGAGTCCGATCCACGAGTCACAAAGGTCGAGTCTCAGTCGCGAGTCATGAGTCATCTTTAGAGATAAAAACTGGATTAGAAACAAATCCCTGTCTTGTTAAACTTGAATCACATTTCAGAAATTAAAGATGATTTACATTGAAAAAGAGTTGATTCACATTGTGTCACTGACAACCTTCCACTACGCGGACGTTGCATTCCCTAAGGATCTCTTTCGCGTGTGTTGTGATCCAGGTACTATGAGCTGGATTCTCTGGTGGCCCGGGAGGTGCTTGGCAAGAAACTCTCCAGCAAGCACCGCAAGGACCTGGACGAGATCAGTGACAAGACCAAGGTCTCCCTCAAGAGTTGCCGCAGACAGGTACGGGGGAAGAGACTGAGAACCGAGCTGGGAGTAGCTTACCATCTGCCCAGTCCCTCCTGTATTTAAACCACAAGTTGACCTACCCTCCCCCTCTGTCTTTCAAGCCGTGGAATAAGAAGTCACCAACCCCCTTTACAATCTGTTCAAATTTTGATTTATTTCAATCAACCAGAGGTCTCGGGGTCAAATTCAAGTCCAGTCAAAGTTTTCTTTGCCATTTTTTCAGTTTGTTAAAAGAGTTCCCAGTCAGTTTCTCATTGATGGTTTTGACTTAAATTACCGGTAATTTTGATTGTTTTTCTTTTCTTTTCGTAACGGGAACAAATTGTTTTCCAACTGTCCACAGTACGACAACTTCAAGAGAGTTTTCAAGGCTGTTGAGGACATGGAAGGACCCATGGTGAAGAACATCCAAACAAATTTCAAATTCTCGGAGCAACTGGCAAAGTAAGAGCCTGCCCTTTCTCAGCACACAAGAAGAAAAAAAAGCCATTTATCTTTGAGGAATGAATATAAGATATTTAGTGAATGCTGCACTTTATAAGGTGGAAGCAAGGGTTATAGGATGAGACATGTTTCTGGTAGTCTGGTAGTCATATACAAGAGAATTTGGTTGGAAGCTCCCACATCTTACTGATTCCAAAAAGAATAAGGTTGAAGGATTGATTAAGGACCGAATCTGTGAAAGCAAGGGCTGCTGAGTGCTGATTCTGCAGTACGAACAAGGTTCTTGAGATGGCGTTGTTTGTGAACTATATCTCTCTATCCATTTCTCTCTGCTTGTCTCTGTCTTATCTCTCTCCATCTCTCTCTCTTTCTCTCTCTCTGGCTCTCTGTCCCTGTCTGTCTCTGTATCCATTTCTCTGTGTCTTTCTCTTGTCTTTGTCTCCCTATGCATCTGTCTCTGTCTTATCTCTCTCTCTGTCCCTGTCTCTGTCTCCATTTCTCTCTGTCTCTCTTTGTCTATGTCTCCCTCTGCATCTGTCTCTCTCCATGTCTCTTCATCGGTCTGTCTCTATCTCCATCTGTCTGTCGCTGTCTTTCTCTGTCTGCGTCTGTCAATGTCTGTCAATCTTTTCACTCTCATTCTCCCTCTCTCTCCGACAGAAAGTATGCAGCGATTGTTTTCTTTGCCAATAATCGGTTTGAGACAGGCAAGAAGAGGCTTCAGTACTTGACCTTCTCAGACTTTGCATTCTGCGCCGATGAGATGATAGTCAGCTGGACGGCGGGCTCCATCGGTATGTAAAGGACGAGGAAAGGAGTTCAATGGCGGCTTGGCCTACTTGATGTAGACACAGCACTGAGTCTGCCCAAAATGTGTGCTGCAATATGCAGGCAGCTCGTGTGGGATCTGGGCTGGATTTCACAAAGCCTTACAATGCATCGTAACTCAACTTAGGTCGTAAGTTTTCATAGATCATACGGTTTCTGTGCCTCTCCCATCGCCTTTCGATTGATCGTAAGTTACGATGGGTTTGGTGAGATTGACGCCAGATCCCACATTTCCCAGTCTCGTGCAGACGTCCACACAACTTGACCACCGGGTTAGTTCTAAGTTGAGGACTTGTGGTGGATTCGAATCTGTACCACAGTGGGAAGTTCTGCATTCAATCACAGATGTATGATTTTTGGGTTGGGAAGAGTGGAATTCAAAGGGGGTTTGTCATACCAGTACTAGACGTGTAATACTTAGTCACGTGTGACCAAAATAATGAAAAATTGGGGAATGTTGCTGTGTTATTTCAGAGAGCGTGGTATTTATATCAATTTTATTCTACATATAACTTGTATATTTGTTCAATTGTGTCAGGTGAACATATATACTTGTGACATTGGGTTTTTTTTAGGTTAGACCGTTACAGGTCAAATGATTGGTTATGTGTCATTACACAGAAACTTTTTTTTTTTTCCCATCATACAAAGCCTATGAGTTCTAAAGAGCAAGAATGTTCATTTTTTTAACACGCACATTTTATTTGATGTCTGGTCACGTTTTTGTGGGTTCTTCTTTTTAACTAGATTCCAGGAAGGAAGACTTAGATGCCGATTTCGACCGGGAGTTTCTGCAGGAGTTAAGAGAGCTCAAGACGTTCATTAGTGACAGGGATGCCAGCGACCAACACAAGATGTAAGACAAATTGACATATTGTACCCACCATGAATCTCTTCTCCTCTTAGGGGTTTGTCAGCTGCACACAACAATTTCCAAGGCGGGAAACTAAATCTTTGACCCTAGGCCAGAGATCTCAGCTTCGGGGGCCAGTACTCTTTCACAGAAGATATTCCTGATTTGTGACGAGTGCAGCACCCAAATAACCTTCCATTTGGGAAACGTCTATCTCCATCTTTCTTTAAATCGGATATCCCGTGTCAATTTAACACACCTTCGGACAAGACCTTCACAGATTGGGAAATAAAATTCAGTGTGCTTATTGGTCTCCTTGAGAAACATCAGAACCAAAACTATACAAAATTTGATCCAGTAGTTTTTTGAGGTGCAGGTTGAACTTTGAACTGACAAGCAATTAGTGTAATGTATAAAATGAAAAGCACCTACATAGATAAACCGAAAACATAGTTATTCATGTGTGGTTATTTGAAGTATATCAGGAGCTCTTGCAACTTACTGGGATGTAATGTATGTAGCTTTTATGGTTTTATAATACACTGATCCAGTAGGCCACGCCAACCATAGCAACGGGCAAACAACCGTGCACATGCACACAACGTGTCACGATCTCCCACACTGCCCGCGTGCGCGTCCACTGCATGCCCGCAACCACCGAAAGCACTTCTCTTTAGTTTTGGAAAAGGCCGAAACTAATTTACATTTCCTCTCTTGCCAGGGTATCGAGAGTCACAATTACAATGAAAATATAAACACCGCTTGACCATGGTTAAGGATGAAACTCGGATTTGCAAAGGAATTGCCTGGTATATACGAAACAAAAGTAAACACAACGAAAAGTGTGTAGTAAAGAGTACAAACATTTAGAACGGTATGTTGGACAAAATGGCGACAATTTGTCGGACCTTGGTAAATTTGTCAAGGGGCGTGGCCTACTGGATCGCTGTATTGACTGTTGTCATTGCTATTTGTGAAAGTTTCCAATTACACCCTTCCCTTCGCTTTTAGGTTAATTTCTGGCATGCTGAAAGGGAAGATATCAGAGAAGGCCAGTGCAGATATTGAATCCAACTTCAAGGTGATGATCCTCTCAACCCTACTTCTATTTGTCAGTCATGCTCCCTCTATCCAGTGCTCGTTGCAAGTGCTGTGTATAGATTATTCCCGGCCCTTTGGGCATTTCTCTCCCACACTGCTGAATGAGAATTTTTTCCTCACGCAGTTAGGCCAACCCTTGTTGAATTAAATTCTCACCAATGCAAATAAACCAATCTTCTTATGATGAGCCTGGTACCTGCTGCTACACAGATTCAAATAAACCACACGACCTCGGTCAGCTCCGTGGTCAAGTGGTGCACCAAAACAGGGGTAGCTGGTTAGAATCCCAACAAAAAAGAAATAACAATTCAGCAGGAAATCGTGCAAAGCACTGAGCACTCAGTGCTGGTAATATGTCAATCAGGGCAGACCCTCATTGAATCACATTCTCACAAAATGTTCTCTCCCGAGTACGGCCAGACTATCCGGACTGAAAAGTCCTGTTCTCACTCACTGGGTTCTTCCCAGAACCTCGCATCTTCCAAGCGAGATCTTTACATGGTGTCTCCACTAACCTTACTCAGTACTGGTATATACTTGCTGACTAGTGTCCACCATGCAAACACATCAAATCTCTATTATTGCGCTTCCAAATAAATGTGTTCATTGTCTTTTTTTCTTCTTTTTTTTTTTAAAGAATCTTTCAAGGGCCATCATCAACATTGCCAGCGGGATGATACATTCCAGGGAACTGCGGGATTTCTTCAACGATGTGGTCGAGAAGGTGATATGATAAACGCTGTCCATGCTAATAGGAAAACCACTAACCAGGCTGCCTTTTGTCACCCCCCCCCCCCCCAAAAAAAAAAATCAATTTTTTGTTTAAACAAAAATAGGAGATTTTCACTAAAAAGAAAACCCAATCTAGAGGGCCTGAGGCTTCGGTCATGGCAGGAGCTTTCTCAAAGGCAAAGGCAGACTCACTTTCATTCTGCCTTTGAGAAAGGTCCCACTGGAACCAACCAAGGTTGATGTGGTTAAAACCAAACTATAAAATTGGCTACCCAGAGACTGTGTAGAAAACCTGTCACATTCTTACCAATAGGTGCTGCTTCATGTAGCTCAAGAGTCTGAAATTTGTACACTGACACACTTGTTCTTTTATATTCTTTGTTCTTTTTAGATCATTGAGCCCACCAAGCAAGCCCAGTGGTCCGGCAGTGACATGAACCTGTTTCTGAAAGCGTACACCTCTTGTAGCTACCAGATAGAGGGAATGGCAAGGTAGGTTTCTTGTTAATTGGATGAAGTACTTAGCAAGTAGCACTATTCATACTTCAAGCTGGGCAAACCCTTCATTGAATTTTAATCTAAGCATAAATCAAAAATTAGGAGGATCATTCTCAAAGGCAGAGAAAGGTCCTGCTTGGATCGAAACGTCAGGCCCTCCTAATTTTGATATTCACCTTTTGGTCATTTTAGTCAGTAAGCAGTTTGCAACATTTTGGCGTATTACTTGATATCTATTAAAGCATGTTATATATATGAGTTGGTATATGGTATAATTACGATATTTGATTTTGATGGGTTTTTTTTCTTTTCTGCAGACACAGCCGTATGCAGGCAACACTAGATCGCTACATGACAACACTCACCAAGTGTATCATGAGAATGTATCACAGCTAAGCTCAGCACGACACACACCTGCAGTGGAGTTACCAAGGACAGGGATTCTCCTTTGAAAATACATTTCTTTTTTTCAAAGGCCACATCCACTTTGTGGTGTCCCCTGATGGCTGTAGCCAGCTTGACAACTAATAGCAGTTTGCATCTGTATGAAAGAGGGAGGGAGGGGGGATGATTCATTTGGATATACGGCAGCTACTGGTTGAAGGCCTCTGACTTGCACCCAACCCAACCCCACCCCAGCAATGATTGCTGACAAATTGGTCCGTTACCTAAGGGTTGGATAGCTGAGGTGGTAAGAGCCCCCAGGGGTTGATTCCACCAAACTCGTACCATACTGCCCAACACATTTCATGATGGGATATCCATCGTGAGTTGAGTTATCCATCGTCAGGCTTTGTGAACTCCACCCCAGGTATGCCGCACCAGAGGTCTTAGGTTCAAGACCCGGTTTAGTCAAATTTTTTTTTGCCATATTCACAAATACTCATAATGTACCTCCACACGAACTCCACCCATTCCTTGGTTTCATTACCTTAGTGGAGTGATCCTTCTGTAGCAATACTGACAGCGCCATAATGTCTAAATACCAACAGCCAAATCTGTAGGGTTGATCAGCGAAAGCTGATGCGAGTATGCACCGGCTTTTTCTCCATTTTCTTCTGGGAAAACAAGCTCTTGTGAGTTCAAGGTGGCAACCAATTATTTACCCAATGACCTATGGCCTTGCTAGCTTGATGTACCATGGGTCCAAGTTTTGATAACATGAGTCAGGATAAATCCTTTCTACAATACTATATGCACACGCTGAAGTGCTTTTGCTTTTATCCAGCATGAATCTGACCCATGAGGTGCAAATTTTGGGGGACAAATGAACAAAATGGCCCAACAAAGTAATGAGAAGGGCAACCTCATAGTTTGATATATGCAGGGAAAAGTTTTCTTGTGAAACTGAGTGATACTCTGTACTGATTGAAAAAAAAAAAAAATTAGTCAAAACCACTTGTTAGAGTAAAGTGTGGGCCTCGAAATATCAAACTGAGATACTCCACTTTCCTAAAATTTTAATTCCTCTCCACTTTGGGGGAAAAAAAAAGAATGAGATCAGAAAAGTACATGTTTGCATTGTAAATAAATTGTTTATATGTACAGTTCAGAATTAAACA
Organism: Luidia sarsii; assembly: GCA_949987565.1. Taxonomy (NCBI): domain Eukaryota; kingdom Metazoa; phylum Echinodermata; class Asteroidea; order Paxillosida; family Luidiidae; genus Luidia; species Luidia sarsii. The sequence goes on along the minus strand of OX465101.1, from coordinate 9,378,342 downwards.
CACTATCATGTGTAACTGTTCAATGTGATTTGAGCCATGACCGGTGTGATCGTGTTTTGTGTCTAGTTAAAAGTCAAATATGGACACCGATATAACTGCCCCCCTCCCCCACAAAAAGTCCCCCAATTATGATCATTTACAGTCTTTTTTCCCCCTTCAAAATCCATATTGTAAGCTTACACTCTGACTCAATGGCATTGGAAATGTTCCCTGTGACTGCAGTCTATATTCATATGTAACCCCTGTACCTCAACGTCACTTCTACATTTTTACTCCAGCTCAAATATGACTTCGGTGGTGTGGATTGTAAGATTTTTCTTAAAGAAACCAAACTGACAAAAAATGCTGAAGGTGCGACACAACAAAACAGCAGGCTTTGAATTCCATTCATTACAAGGCTATTAGTTATTATGGTGCCACTGTGCATCTTTGCTCAGCCCTTGAAAGTAGCCCAAACACATCATAAAATGAAACTGCGCGATACCAACGGCTTTTATCTGGAAATTGGCTAAAAACGGGAACACAACTGTTGCTCAGATTAAACTGATCTGGGCTGGGCCCATAGAGTTGCACCAGTTCTATTATCGGGACACAGTATGATAAGAGTGATGCCTCTTGCCACCAAATGCTAGTAAAAAAACCTGCATGTCCCAGTGGCAAAACTCTTGACACAGCACCATAATGAGATTGTAGTGGCCTAACACGGCCACAAAAAGAACTTTGTGACGGGACCTCCGAATTCGGAGCAGCGATGGTGGTGCTGCTATGTGCCGGGCCCTCCGAATCCGGGCACCACTATTGTCCCAAGTTTTAAAACAAAGGCTCTTTTCAGCCTACTACAAAACAATATGTAGCGCGAAAAAAAAGCAACACAGACGACAACAAACAGCCAATTTTGAAAATGGCACATCCAACCCCAACTCGACTTGAGCTCCGTTGAGAAATATCCTTTACACAAGTTGCAAAGTTGCAGTGCTGGAACCAGTTTGGCAGAAGGATACAGTATACAGCCAATAGGTAAGCCAGGATGACTCCAGCACCTAATCAAATGTGAAGCTCGCGCCAAAGAACTGCCGCGATTAATTCCGTTTCACAGCGAGGGGGTCCGTAAACACTTGTGTTTTAATCAAATTCGCGTCGCGCTGGCAGGAGATCAACCAGCTGTTTGAATCGCGACTCTTTATGAGTCGGGATATAGGGCATGCAGGGAGTGAGAGAGACCCAGTACTACCTAGATACGTTTTGACCGGTCGGCCCCCTGCCCCCGGTGGCGGGACAGAGGTTGAATTAAGCTTGCAGGCGGGCACCGAGTGTGTGAACGGACAGGGGAAAACCCTGGGAAGGAGGGTGAGCATCACGACACAGGCTTGGTGACAATGAGGACAGCCGATGGTACCAAACCTGCACAGAGACATGCAGAAGAAAACAGAAAATACACAAATATTCAAAATGCACATTTTTGAGATGAGGACATTCATGAAAATAATCCTTCCAAATTCAGTTTCTGACAAATAAATACCAACTATATCATATAATACTATATCATATAACTATGACTATTGCAACTGTCATCAGATTGGGAAATGTGCTTCTCGCAGAGTATTGAAGTTGAAAATGACTTGTGGCTCAGACTCAAGCTTTGTGACTTGGGACTGGACCTCATACTTGACCTGGATGCCTTTAACTTGGACTCGGACTCAAGAGAAGTGACTCAGACTTAAGAAATATGACTCAAGACTCTAGACGTGACTCAGACTTGAGAGATGTGACTCGGACTTGAGAGAAGTGACTCAGACTTGAGAGATGTTACTCAGACTTGAGAGATGTAACTCAGACTTGAGAGATGTGACTCAGACTTGAGAGATGTGACTCAGACTTGAGAGATGTGACTCAGACTTGAGAGATGTGACTCGGACTTGAGAGATGTGACTCAAACTTGAGAGATGTGACTCAGACTTGAGAGATGTTACTCAGACTTGAGAAATATGACTCAGACTTGAGAGATGTGACTCAGACTTGAGAGATGTTACTCAGACTTGAGAAATATGACTCAGACTTGAGAAATATGACTCAGACTTGAGAGATGTGACTCGGACTTGAGAGATGTGACTCAAACTTGAGAGATGTGACTCAAACTTGAGATGTTACTCAGACTTGAGAGATGTGACACGGACTTGAGAGATGTGACTCAGACTTGAGAGATGTGACATGGAATAGAGAGATGTGACATGGACTAGAGAGAAGTGACTCGGACTCTATATTCTGTGAGCGAAATTCGAGTCTATAAGTTCAGGGCATCTCTGCTCCCCATCTCCACCGTCGGCAGACTTACCCAGGACCCTGAGCGGCTTCTCCATGTCCTCCTCGGTGAAGACTTTCTTGGGGAAGGTGGTCATGAAGGTGAAGGGGTCCATGCCGCCGTCCTTACGGTTCTCCTGGACAAAGACCCGGACGGCAGCCAGCTGCTCGCCGACCCCAAAGGCATGGGTCAGAGCCGAGCCGCTGGGCAGTCTCATCTACGAGCAGAATAACAGCCGATATCTATCTTAGTGGTTACCATGTGAACGGTGGAAATGTGATCCCTACTACTATTGTAGCCCGGTTTCAAGCAAAACTGTTGTTTTCATTCAATGAGGTTTTGCCCTGCTCGACGTGATAAGCACTGAATGCTCAGTGCTTTGCCCAATGCCTGATGAAAAATTTCAGGCAGCTCAGGCAGAGAATTACATTCTCCTCAATGCAAACATCATGTTATATCTATGATGTTGTTTTCATCTAAATGAAAATGGGAGGTATCCAGATACCGTACCCACAATTCAATGAAAAAATCTTCTTCTTTTTTTCAAAATTGTTCAAAAGCGTTCTCATTAAATTTTTACTTAATTTGATTGACATACATGTAAATTGAAAAAGCTGCATCCAATTTGCCCGATCCCTGAGCTGCTGTAGCCAGGTTAACAATCGGTTATTTGCATTTGAATGAAAACAGGGGGCATGATCCCTGGAGATATACGACAGGTAATGGATGGATGCTTCTGACTGGCGCCCCCACCATGGAAAAGACTAGTTGACTATCTAGGAAGGCCAATGCCTAAATGGTGGATGGCTCAGATGTAAGAGCACTGATATGTAAAAACCAGAGGTCTTGGGTTAAAGACCTGGTCCAGTCAAAAGTTCCCATTTGTTTGAAAAGCGTTCCCATTAAATTTTTACTTAATTTGATTGACATACATGTAAATTGAAAAAGCTGCATCCAATTTGCCCGATCCCTGAGCTGCTGTAGCCAGGTTAACAATCGGTTATTTGCATTTGAATGAAAACAGGGGGCATGATCCCTGGAGATATACGACAGATAATGGATGGATGCTTCTGACTGGCGCCCCCACCATGGAAAAGACTAGTTGACTATCTAGGAAGGCCAATGCCTAAATGGTGGATGGCTCAGATGTAAGAGCACTGATATGTAAAAACCAGAGGTCTTGGGTTAAAGTCCGGGTCCAGTCAAATGTTTTTGTTGGCATTTTTCAAAATTGTTTAAAAAAAGTTCCCATTTGTTTGAAAAACATAAGAAATGAACAATGAAACAAACTACCGAGGTATCAAAACAATCAATATTTTCAACAGTTCCTCTGAGTCTGATATATCTACCAACAAAAGCGTTTTGGGTTAATGAAAATGAAGCTAACTCTTCACAATGGTTGCCAGAAGAGTCCACCCTAGTTTTCAATAGGTCCCTTTCACGAAAACACTTTAACTTTTGAGGATGGGAAATCAATGCAAATGTATCTTTCGTAAAAAGGAAAAAGGATACTTATGGGGGGTAATAGAACCTACAGAATTGAGCCAGGTACCCATTTACATTTTAGGTAGCCGGTTCATTTGCCCAGCCCTACTACAGAGCCGAGGTTTGTGTCGTACCTGCAGCCTGGCTGTGTCGTACTCTTTCTTGGGTGCTGTTGCTCCTGCGGCTGCAGCAGTGGACGGTGGCGTGGGCTGACCGCTGGGCCGGGACTGACCGGCCTCTGCACCAGGCGCTGCCGTGGGGGACGAAGCCTTGGCAAACTTGGCGGCCCGGTCTCGCTTGTCGCGCTCAATCTCGTCCTTGACTCTCTGCCTGAGGCGACCGACGGCACGACAAGACAGAAGGGCAACGAGGAGTTGGCCATAGTCAACGAGGAGATGGCACTGTAGGCTCGATGCTTGGCCCGTGTGCCTGGTGATTGGCTCCAGTGAGAATGCAATTCAACTGAGGGTTTCCAAAGTCTCCCCATTGCGAGCACACAGACAATCATAACAGAGTGCGCCGGGACCTCCGAATTCAGAGCACCATTTTTGTCCCAATCTGAAAACTTCCAAGCAACCATCAGCATGACAAACAGTTGCCATAATTGAGATTTTCTTAATGAGAACTGTCTTTCCATCCAGTTTGTATTTTAAATTCCTTGTCTTTACATTTCTTATGGTGCCAATTGTTAATTTATGAAAAAAAAATTTGTGTGGTATTAAAATTCAAAAAAAAAATTGGCCATTTTGCCGCGAATTTTTTTTTTTTTTAATAAACCAATATATATATAAACCAATAGTTTCTGATTCTTTAGCGGGTTTTGAAAGCGGAATATTATTAAACAAACAATTGGTGTGGCGGTCATGGGCACTGAAAAACAAAAAACAAAAAACCACAAAGAGCAGTTCAATGGAAAAGAAAAACTGATGACTCACCTCGCCAGCCGCTCCTCCATTTTTTCTCGCTTCTTCAACTCAGCCAGCTTCTTGATTTCATCCATCTGCATTCTGGGTCAGAATATCAACAGACAGTGCGTCCTGAATCGGGCTAAGAATTTCAAGGAGTTTTGAAAAGGTTACATTTCCAGCTCATCTCATCCGTGGAAAGAGGCTGTGCATGGTGCCGACGCAAACTTTCTGCAACTCTTAACATTGGATCGATATGCTCTTATTTGTTTTTTCAAAAGAACGCAGAGGGCATTGATCCTTGCAGGGGCATTGGATGACCAGTCAGTCTGAACTTCACAGGGGTACCATAGTTGGAGTGCGAGGCAGCTTGAGCCCTGCTAGGTTGTGTGGTTGATGGGGCAGAGGAGGGGGGGTGCTTACTTCTGCTTGGCCTCAACCAGCTCCTTGCCCTGCTTACGACGCAGTTTCTCCCTCTCCACGACCTCCTTCTTCTCTTGCTCCACTTTCTCCTGTTGGCGTTGCTTCATCCGTTCCTGTAGTCTGTTGAGGGGGGAGGGGGGAGGAGGGAGGAGGGTAGAACGTCCCAAGACTACCTTGCCATCAACTGAAGCTGTTAGGAGCCGGAGTAAGTGGCATGGGTATCTACTAATGGGCTGCCGAGGAAAACCATTCTTCGGGGGGGGGGGGGGGGTTGGTGAGTTTAGGCTGGTTGTATGGGGCCTCATCAGGCAGTGGCAAGCAACTGGTGTGAAGCAGTTCACGCAATCAAACTGGATAAATTCAGACTGGGATGCATCCCATATCCCCAACCTTCATCGAATTCGGAGTGATATAAAAGAAAATAATGGTGCACTCTCCTTCATGACTTCAGAGGGCCCAATGAAGCAATCCTAGCAGAACCTTTCTCAAAGGCAGATTTTCAGAGGGAGGAGAAGTAGGAGGAGATTGACGGGGAGAGCAGGGGGATGGGAGGGGAGGAGATTGAGGGGAGGGAGAGGGAGGTGAAAGGGGGGGAAGGGGAGGTGGAGGTGGAAGGGGAGGGGAAGGGGGAGGTGGAGGGAGAGGAGGAAGGGGAAGAGGTAGAAGAGGAGAAAGGGAGAAGAAATGGAGGACAAAGGGAGGGGAGGAAGAGGAGGAAGAAGGGGAGAAGGGTGAGGGAAGGAGAAAGAGGATGAGGTAGAGAAGGAGATGGGGGAGGGGAGATGGGGAGAAAGAGGTGGGGGAGGAGGAGGGGAAGGAGGTGGGTAAAGGAAGAGGATGAAGTTTGGCAATACTTTAAGAGTTGTTCTTGCTTTTCCTCTGTCGTGAGCGGCTTAATCTCCTCCAGCGATTCAGAGAAATTCTCATGTCCTGTTCTGGCTGCATGCATCTGCCAACATCAACAGCACAGATAAGAAATAGACTAAATGAGACCATACACATGCACCTCATCACCACACATCATCACCACATTTTAACTACACAGATTAGCCATTAGTCCATTAGCCTGTCCTTTGTTTGTTTAAAGCTGCATCCACTTTGTGTGACCTCTGACCTGCTGTAGCTTGCTTCAACAATGGATTGCCGTTGGCATCTGGATGAAAATGGCGGTGTGATCCCTGGAGATGTGCAGCAGCTTAATAGGTCAGACGCTTCTGACTGGTACCCCATCCCACGACAAAGATGGTCAACTAGTTAGGGCTAGGTCCACGGCTGAGAGCTGGATAGTTTGGGTGGCAGAGTGCTGGTACAGAATGCTGGATTTGAACCAATGTCTCTGCCCTTTGGTTGGCAGACCAATGCTCTGACCTATCCAGCGCTTAGGCACTAGGCAGGGCCCTGCCCAAAATAATAGTCAACTGTCATTGCCGCAGTTACTTTTCATCTATAAAATCGAGTACTTACTTGGACATCCTCAGGCCTTCTGAACTTCTTCCCGCAACTAAAAAACAACAACAAACAATGGCCCTGTCACACCATGACAATTTAGCCAGCGCATGCTAACGTATGAAACATTTAGTGATTTTTAGTGAATACGCTAGCGTATGTCAAATACGTTATGGGTACGTTACATTTTGCATAAGTTAAGAGCATGCTGAAGCACACTGGTAAACGTCGTAGTACGGCAACGTCGTCCAAAAATGTTGTGGATGCACAAAACTTATCGACGTATGCCATAAGTTGTAGGTAGGTCATGCGCTCGTTGACACACGTTATTTCTAAGTTACTCATAAGTCGAAATGCGTCAAGAAAAGTTCCAGCGCGCCCAAAACATATTTCTAACCTATGAGTAACGTGCTTGGAACCTATATCGAACTTACCTGCATATTGACAAATGTAGACATATCTGACATTTTCCGGATGACCACAGAACTTACCGAACGTGTTTCTAACTTACAGCTACCGTATAATGGCGTATCGGTAGCATTTAGGCAAACTGGTATATAAAAATTGGGGTTCACAGGAGGAACCCGTCAGTACTCCTCAAGACTCCATGGTGAGCAGATGTCCATATCATCGAAGAGAAAACGTGATTATCGGCGATATGCTGCCACGTGCTATGAATAATTTAGACTATTGTTGGGCATAAGTTGTGAACACTGGTAAAAAGTTAAGTATTTGCTGGTTTAAGTTATCTATAAGTTATTGAAAAATTCTATATAAGTTAATAATCTTATTATCACGCTATTTATACGCCTAAAATTGAAAATACATCAAGTTCAGCATTGAATTACAAAATACTTACTCGTCGCATTTAAGCGACTTGGCCTGGGGTGCTGCGTCTGTGTCACCCTCTGTCGGCGGGCTGTCGCCTGCGTTGCCGTCGTCACCGCCTTCCCCGGTACCTGGCAAAAGCACACAGAAGAATCTAGCTCAAGGTGAAGTCCGACATGAATACATTAATTACCTGAAAACAAAAAGGTGGATCACTTGACGTCCAAAATGTGGTGCTAGCTGATATAACAGTTTGGCAACTTCACGGGTGCTTCTCAGATCAGCGCCTCAGCGGCAAGATGTCAAGCAGTAAGAAGAATCCACTCAGGGGTCACAATCATGCTTGTTACACCAAAACAATAGCGCCCTAGCCAGTGCAAATGTTTCCTTGCAGTCCTGAATGTTTCTACATGGACATGTATATTCACACGCTGTGCTTCAGACTCATTCCCCATACAGTCTGATCATGAAACCTCAATATATAGCGCATCCACAGTGTACCAAAACCGCATACACTCATTACACGGAGCAACAGTGAGCAACTTATCGGTTGCCACCTCAGACGTGCAAAATTCCAAGCGAAACCCACACATACTCACAAGGGAGAATTGACGTGGCGTCACCACAAACCTGCTTTTCTCACCATGAAAACCTCAGGGAAGAGGACTTGTGCACTCCAGCCACGCAGCATGGATTTAGTTCTGGAGTTGCATGTATTGAGCGACTACTCACCCGTGTTGGCCTCCTCCCCCAGCTTGTGTCCCTTGGGCGCCTCAAACGGCTCGTCAATGTCCGGGTCATCGCTGTGAGCAAACAGCCTGTTGGTCAAGGGTCAAGGCCCCCAAGAAAAAAAAAACCCCGAACAGCTATTGAAGAGTGTGTTCAAAGATTTTCCATGCCTTTTTCCCTGCATGAACCATGTGCCAGGACAGCTACATTTATAGGGAAGCAGTTCAACTCAGTGTATCGGTCCCATCTTTCTATCACTTGCTACCAAAGCTTGGGCACTCTTCCCAACTGGTTAGTCTTTGAGAGCTGCCCTTTTATCATTAACACATGAAACAGAGGGATGGGGAAAATAAACTTGCACAACCTGTTGCAATCTCATTACTGACTTAAATGAAAAACTAGAACAGCGAAGCTGTCATGGCTCGCTATGGCTATGGAATTATTACGGCAATTAATGGTTGAATTGCTTCAGACTGGCGCCCCCAACCCGGCAAAGACTAGTTGACTATTAGGGAAGGCCACCATCTAAGGGCTGGATAGCTCAGATGGGAAGAGCACTGGTGCGTTAATCCAGAGGTCTCGGATTCTCGGGTCCAAATCCTGGTCCAGACTCCAGTCAAAGTTTAATCTTTTCCATTATTTTATTGGCAATATCAATATATATGCTCACAGAGTATCTGAATGTGTGACGTTGAGAGATGGAAAGACCAGAGGGAGAGACAGGTGCTACCTTCTCACTAGAGGAAGTGTGCAAGGGTTGTTACTGTACGTAACACACTGCACGATGAGCTGACAGAGGGCGCCCACAACAATAACACGTCTTCATGCAGCCACATGGAATTTGGCGCCAATCTTGAGTCTTGACTAACGATAACGATAACGATGATAATGAAAATAACAACAACGACTCTGACAGGTCAGCTGTGGGTTGGCTGGAGGGGGGGGGGGGCATGCTATCGTATTCAGTGAGGTTGAACTCGACTTGGAGTGAATTGACTGTAGTCATGTTGAGTTGACCTTGGCATTGTGACGTAATGAAGTTTGACAGCGAATAAGCTTACCAATCCATGGCCACTTGAACAGATTTGTAGTTGGTGGCTGCCAATGCTCTCTGCCTGTTAATATTTAAACACAGATCTCTGGATATCAGTTATTGTTAAAGATTATTGAACTTTTAAAGATATTGAACTTTTGAAACGTCGTTACTTATGAATGCATTTTTAGTAAAAGCATCAATCCTACCCAAGGTTCTTGGCTTTGAGCTACCTGAATTCTTTCTTTCAGCAGGCAATCGGACAAAGCACTGACAATGCAGTCCTAGGCAAAACCCTTAGCAGTATATGTAGACCTATAAACAGGGCCCAGATCGTTGATCCCCTATGATACTGAGCCCTGACCTACAGACCTGTCTTTCCAGTTTCCGTCATCCCGTACTGGTAGATCCGCTGATGATCCATAGACTGAGTCAGAGAGTATTGCTATCCTAATTATGCTGGTATATTAAATAGGCTACTCACGTGGAAAAAATCATGTTGAGTCCCAACCAAAAACTTGAAAAGACTTTGCCGTTCTCCAAAATTATTATTGAGTACCGGTACTTTTACTAAAATTATCATAAATTAAAATAATGCAGTGTTTATGACTAGTCCGAGTAACTTGAACCCCTACAACCGCATTTTTTTTAAAAGGGCGACTGTAAGGGTCCAAGTTACTCGGACAATGCTCGGACTAGTTTATGACAAGAGCCTGAGGCCAGTGAGTGAGGGCGAGAGGCAGAGGTATTTCCTTTCCTTAGTAATACTATTAGTAATAGTAGTTGGCACTAGATTAGTCCGAGTAACTTGGACCTGACAAGTCACCCTTTTTTATCAAATTTTGAGGGTCGGGTGACTGTAAGGTCCAAGGACAACGGGTAATACTAAATATCCGCTTGAACTGGGACAACCCTTCCGAAATCCCCAGATTTCCCCGCAAAACACCCGTAAAACCGTCCCACGTGCCCATTGAGGATTCAGTAAGAATCACAGATTCCAATACTGGTCATTTTGTTTTACTCACGGTGCGGAGTGGTCTGCGGAAGTGCACGCGCGCTTGCACACGTTGAGCCCTATGACTGTTTCCTGAACAGCAGTGTAAAGCAACGTCCGGAACATCCGCGCACACACTTCCGCAGACCACTCCGCACCCGGACCTGGTGACATCATCTAGTTTCAAATCCAAGATGGCCACCCCAACTCGGCTTGACGGTCCATTCTCGGTCAACTGAGGGGAAATTTCTCCCTTTTCATTTTCCCAAACATGAGTAAAACAAAATTACCAGTAATAATATATTGGAATCTGTGCAATTCTCACTGAAAACTGAATCCTCAATGGGCATGGGACGGTTTCACAGGTGTTTTGGGGGGTAAATCTGGGGATTTCGGTCGGGGGTATTCAAAGATGACATTACCACAATGCATAGCCAGTTAGCCACCATTCTTGAACCCTACACTCACCCGTCCCTCAAAATTTCAAAATTTGATATAAAAAGGGTGTCTTGTCAGGTCCAAGTAACTCGGACTACACTAGATGTAGGAGCATGAAACTAAATATCTACAGGGTGCCGGGGATTTAGGCCCTGTCTCTAGTATTGATTTATTAGCAGGATAGGAATAGAATAGGATTTTATTTCGTCCCCACACAATCGTATCTTAATAATAAAGATTAATTTTAGGCCAAGTTGCTTGGATGAACACACGCAGACGATTTACGACAATCGGAGTAAAGTTCAGTCTAAAAATGCAAGCAAGCCATACTTACGCTCTGTTCTCTGGAAACCCCATTTCCATCAACATTTCCACGTCTGTCGGCATCTTTGAATTTGTTTTCGACAGCCAAAAGAATTGGCCTTTTGGGATAATGATTGAAGTTGAACGTTGGATAAAATTTATAAGTTAATATACATAAGGAGAACACGCGTGCGCTGCAACCAACTTCCCCTCACTGCATGTGTTATAGCGTAAATAATGCGGTTGAAATGCAGAATTGTAATGCGGTTCCCAATTGAATCACATCATGATCACATGCAACACAGGGTTGTCAAAAGAGAAACAAATATTATTCACTTTCAATTATCACCCTTTCCACTTATCTGCACCACCGCGATGAACAACCCCTTCATTAAGTTCATTTCTATTATAAATTATTCACTTAAAATAAAAATTTGGATCACTTGAAAAACCAGTGGACAAGAATCCATTATTTTCTGAGGGAGGTTTTGTTTTTATTACTGGGGCATAACTAAAGAACTTCCCTTCCTCCATGCTATAAACACCAGCCCCAATCCCCAAAATGTCAGAAAGAATGTCCATGTTCAACCGGAAATATTCACACCTGAGTGGGTGTAACCATGGAGGAAGGAAAAATGGTGTAACCACCTCTACCTCCATGGTGTAACCACGGTGGAACATCATGGGTGGAGGAACCATTGTGTGTGGTTAACACAGAAGGGGTGTAACTAAACAAACCATGACCTTGCTACACCTCGCTGGGATTTGTTTCCCTTCCTCTTTTTTGTGTGTGAACAAGAAAAGCAGTCACTTAACCAGCCAGGCAAGCTAGTGCCCTGCATTTCAGCTGGAAAATCCAGTAAAGTAAATAAATCGCTTGACATAGAAAATACACAGTCATGGTGATTTCGTTGACACAAGGGGGGGGGGGGGGGTTCAGCAGTCAAAAGAGGCACTTTTTGTACCCTACTTTTGGATATTACTCTGTATATCATCAATTTATTTCGCTAAAAGGGACCGCTGTGATTTCCCCCAAAACTTATACCTAAAAATATCTTATACCTTATATCTAAAAAAAAAAAAATAATAATCTTTTTAGACTAGGGGTGAAATTCCACTTATAACACACGATCGAGAGACTTTATAACACTAGGCTTTTCCATTATGGCCATTTGTTACTCTCTTTTTTGGGGGGGGGGGGTTGGTTATTGTGTGCCATGCAGCTTCACTTTCATTGATTGTTATCCTGCAGTAAGGCAATGTACTACTCTGCTTTCATCAGTTTATTATTCATTTCAGTTCGCAGTCTAAAACACTTCACACAAGTCACTCAAATTCAGAGAGCTGAGAGTTGATCCATTATCTGCTTCATAAATACATTAATATACTCAGACCAAAGATAAAACAGTACAAAACAATCAATCCTTCATCTATATACACACAAAATTTGTCCCAATCAGTCCTGTGAAGCAGGTTTACAAATACAAATAAAGCTTTGAATGTACATATAATTATGCAATTATCATAAATTTACCTCATGCTCAATAAATTAGTATTAAGGTTTTTTCAGCAGATAAGTTAAGGCTTGATTAAATTATTAAATTTTAGTGATAAATATGATACATAATATCACCATTTTGCATGCATAGCATACATGTAACAACAAAATGGAACATGAGTGGCTTATCTTATGGTTTTTCGTACATGGTGAATACCGAATGTGTGCGCAGTAAATCATCCATATTCTTTAAGTAAGGTTCTTCCTTTTCCAGTCGAGTTCTTTCAGTTTTACTGGGGCTGGATTTGAACCTAGGTTCACCCTTTAAATGTACAGTTGCTACTCTCTTATTGGATCTGGGGTGAGAAGAGAGAATTTTGCTCATGAAGGCATCACAGGCACAAGGTTATAGTGAAGTTCAGTCTCCTATTCTCTCTCTTTTTCCACTTTTTGGGGTGGGTTTCCATTTTGATGTAATTTCCCTTGTACAGTATTTCATTTGATTTGTATATAATTATGTATGTAATCAGTTCAGTTATAGTCCATAATTGTTTGTCCATCTTGAGTGCCAGTTGACAAGCCTAATTATTACGGCTCTCATAAAATTGTATAAATATTTAATTTCCAACAAGGGAATGCTAACCATTTCTAACCAATCTTAACGATTTTCAAGAAATCATATTTTGTTTTGAATTCAGAAGAAATAAGATGGAAAATATGTTCCTCCTGTGAACCTTTGGCACGTAAGGTTGAGTCTCCTACACATTTCCCCATCATGACTTCAGAAGATCACACAAGCCACGATGAATCCAGAAGGTTTTTTCCGCCATAGTGATGAAGATATTGTGGAAAGTTTGTGGTAATACCATATACATACCCACATTCATTTGAGTATGACTCTGAGAAGAGCTCGTACACCATGTGTATGATCTCTTTCAGTAATGAATAATGGCTCTGAGAAGAGCCGGTAACTACTCCATATGTATAATCTCCTTCAAGAATGAGTGTGGCTCTGAGAAGAGCCAGTAACTACACCATGTGTATAATCTCCTTCAAGAATGAGTGTGGCTCTGAGAAGAGCCGGTAACTACACCATGTGTATAATCTCCTTCAAGAATGAGTGTGGCTCTGAGAAGAGCCAGTAACTACACCATGTGTATAATCTCTTTCAAGAATGAGTGTGGCTCTGAGAAGAGCCAGTAACTACACCATGTGTATAATCTCTTTCAAGAATGAGTGTGGCTCTGAGAAGAGCCAGTAACTTCACTATACATATAATCTCTTTCAAGAATGAGTGACGATCTAGGCTACTAGAGTCTAGGAACTAAGAATGTTTTGGACAGAGATAAAGATGCTCTATTCCGGTTGCACACTGATGATTTTCTGTTTGTCCTCGTACAACCCAGTTCCATATTGAGGCAAGGGCAAAGGCAAGAAGATACCAATTTGCCAGTTCTTGCCAAACGTGTCCGACCAGTTCTCCCACACCGTGGTCTGGGAGCCCTTCGTGCCCCTGATCGCCTCGTGACTGGTCAGCCCCATCACCACGATGAACATCTGCCAGGTGAAGAGAGCCAGGCTCCCGATGGTCGCCGTCAGGCAAGCGTAGAGGAACATGGAGAGGAGCAGCTCCTGAAGCTCCACCGTCCCCTGGAAACAGCCGTCCATGGCCGACGGGAGTAGCGTGAAGAACGTGAAGGCGCCCAGGAACTGAGTGCCAAACGTCAGGTTCAGGTACAGCGCCACAATGACCAGAGAGTAGGATGCCCCCAGGCCCGTGTACATCATGCAGTAGACAAAGTGCTTCTGGTTGTGGTAGCCGATGCAGCGGCCCATGATGAAGCAGTGGTGGTCCCGCTTCAGGATGTACTGCCGACAGAGCTTGCAGTAGTGCGTCCGGTACGGGATCTTGGAGTGCGAGTCTTTGCGGCCCTTGGAGAAGCGGCGCCGGCGTTTGACGTAGTAGACGCCGCGGAGCAGGACGAGGAGGTAGTTCCCCAGCGCGTTCACCAGCAGAAAGAGCATGAAGGCGCGGTGGTTGAGGAGGTGAATGTCCAGCGCAAGGGCGAGTGCCGGCAGCACGATAAACCACAGCATGACCGCGCCGTAGGCGACAACGGCCATGCAGCCGCAGATGCCGACGGTGTTCAGGAGCCGCTGGGCTCTCCTCGTCGAGAGTCGGCCGCAGCCGTTGTGCTTCATGACCTCCACCAGGCTCATGTCGTATACTGCGCTGCGGAGGGGACCATCGGACTGAGAGGCGTTCCCGCAGATGAGGCTCAACATGGCATCCAGAACACCCGAGCACACGGCACCCATCAGTTATGTGAGCATCCAACAATTCGCCCGATGATCTTGAGGCTGTCCCTACCACTACATGCCACCGCTGCTACAGTGAGTACTACAACCACCACCACCACAAACCACACGCAGATGAATGAATATTACCTGACAGTAGCAGGCCCCAACAATGCACTACACGAATTGAAAACCTTTTGGCCTTGACAGAAATGGGAACTCCACCTATGCGACGACTCTCACCAGTTGATAAACCACACAGAATACAGCGTCAATTCCCAGCACCACCACATACCACCGTCTCCCTCCAGTCCGTACCAATCACAAAGGGGGAGGCAGGATAGGGATACAGCCAGCCTTTGTGCATGTACAGTTGCACACAACACCTACACGTACACTGTACGTATGTACATGTTGGCCCGAAACCTGTTGAGTCTATTCAGTGCTTGGGAAGATATTAGTATTATAATGAACATCCGCCACCATCTCCTTGGCAACGGGTCACTCAAGGTCAGCTCTGATGAAAATGGTGCATGCTGCATATCCAATTTATATGAATGGCTGAGGAAATTCCTTTTCAATGTATCATAACAATCATCACGTCTCCTCTCCCTCCCCTATCTGCACACAGATTCCATTTAGAATAGGCTGCATTGTGTGCGAGTGTGCGATCAAAAAAGAATTGTTCAATTGCAAGCGAAATGGAGATTTCATTCAACCACAATTGTTGTACAACGCCAGCATTGACATAATTATTGCTTCTGCATCAGAGGGAATGTAATTCAATAAAGCTTTGCCCTACCTGATGTATTATTAAAATTATTAATGTGCACAGCAGGCATAGTACCAATTAAATGAATTACATTCAATTACATTGAATTACATTCTCCTGACCATATCTATTATTACATGTTCATTGAATTAAACTCTCCAATGCAAAAGACATTGTTTATCAATGAAGGAATGTGGTATACAGATTAGACGATTAGCGATGCGCAGAAACATACTATATTACTATACCACCTACCACAACATACAATGGGTTATCCATTGTCAGTTGAGTTATGATGCACCGTAAGGCTTAGTGAAATTCATCCCCGGGAGGCTTGAGTTTGAATCAGACCAAAGCTGCATGTATGTTTTGTTTTAATCAGTAAATAAGACTTGAAGGTTTGGCATATATCAGTAAGCAATCAACCAAAGCACTGGGCATATACGTGCAGTGCTAACCGTACATCAAGTAAGGCAAATCTTCAATCTTCATCATGTCACAGGACTGTTCAATTAACATATCAATTGATTTTTGCATGTTCATTACAAATGATCAGCATGAAAAAATTCCTAAATTGATTTAGGCAGTCACACAACTAATAGTACTGCTGTTTCTCTTGACAGAACTCCACAGAAAAACGGAAGGACAGATACACCTTGTACTGAATAATTCTGGTTTGAACTGGTCAATAGCACTCTTCCTCACTGAAAGCTTACCATTGAATAGATGGAATGCAGCAAGGAAAAAACTAGCCATCTGGAGTAAACATTCCAATTGGCCAGCGCATGCTAGGTGACAATGACAAAATCTTGAGTAAGAGAGGAGCTAAGCATTCATGAATTGTTACTGAACCAGTGCCTGGCATATATTCCTGGCAGGAACTCAAAAAGGGAAGAAAGTGAATAGGCTACCTGGGTCCAGCAGTACACAAAAGAACCATTTTGAATAGGCATGGCTGTATAGTGATTTGAAAAAAGCAAGTGGAGTGGAATTGATGCAGACTTTAACTGAAGAGGTGATTAAGAAGCTAATGGCCTGATTCCTTGACTGACTGTTCAAAGAAAACAAAGTAGAAAAATTAGATAATGCCAGAACAACAGCAAAAAGATATGAACAAGAAAAAAAAAGGAAAAACCAACAAAAACCAAGGAAAAACCAATAAAAACCACAGAAAAACCAAGGAAATACCAAGGAAAAACTAAGGAAAAACCAATAAAAACCATGAAAAAACAAGGAAAAACCAATAAAAACTATGAAAAAAAACATGAAATACCAAGGAAAAACCAAGGAAATACCAAGGAAAAACCAAGGAAATACCAAGGAAAAACCAATAAAAACCAAGGAAAAACCAAGGAAATACCAAGGAAAAACCAAGGAAAAACCAAGAAAAACCAAAGAAAAACAAACAAATTCTATATGGGAAACTACAAACCATGTTTGCTTGGAAAGGCCTAGACAAACTTGAATCCTCCCTTTTTTTGATGCAATTTCACTTCAATAAAAGATTTGCAAACTGCTTCTGACTTTAATGACGAAAATTATACAAAGTCCATATTTTTGGAGAGCCTGACATTTTGAGCCAAGCAGGACCTTCCTCAAAGGCTTTCTCAGAGAAATGTCCTCCTACAATCAAAATGTCAGCCCCTCTACATTTTTCATAATTTGACACACTCTTTTCTAAAGAAATTGAGGTTGGGCTAAAAAGACATAAATTCAAAGTTGCATTATAAAGATGCATTTTATTTGCACAATAGTTGATATTTTTTTCTGAGTACAAAATGTAAAACACAGCAGCACACAGCATTAACACAAATAGACACATGACCCTGACACTGGCTTAAAGCAATGTGTCACATGAGGAAATTTACAGGCAATTCGTTCCAGACAATTCCCAAGAAATTAACTCGTTGATATGCACAGTTTGGATTGATAGTTTACACCATGTACATGTATATATATATTGTACGTGTATGCTTGGAGTAGGGCTCTGAGAAGAGCAAGTAATTACACCATGTGTATAACCTCCTTTGAGAATGAGTGTGGCTCTGAGAAGAGCAGGTACCTACACCATGTGTATAACCTCCTTTGAGAAAGAGTGTGGCTCTGAGAAGAACTGATCACCACACAATGTGTAAAATCTCTTTCTAAAATGAGATAACATTATATGGCTGTATGGGGTCGCCCACAACATTTCACATTCTGCTTCCACCATGGAAACTTTCAAGTCTCATCAAAACTCTTTGATCATCCATCCAAAACATCAGATTTTTTGCTTGGGCCTGAGGATAGTCAAACACTCCCATATGCTACAGAAATGCTCCTTTTTGCATGCAGCATAGTTGGTTGCCTCCAAGTTGCCTGCGAAAAATAGCCTCATGTGACATGGACTTACAGCTCACACTATGGCTCAAGCACTGGCTGAGACTCTGGCTCAGGCTCAAGCATTGGCTCAGGCTCTGGCTCAGGCTCAGGCTCTAGCTCTGGTTCAATCTCTGGCTCCGTTTCAGGGCAGTTTCTGAGAAAATGCTTTGATTCAAGAAAAACACATTTTGGAGGGTCTGAGGTTGGTTTCGATCCCAGCAGGACCTTTCCCAAAGGCAGAATGACAAGGACAAAACCAGATAATTGATGATAATTGGCAATAAGATATTGATGACAGAGAAAGGAAAAAGAGGGAAACTGGTCCGAAGACTATAGCTGTAGGGTGAGATCAAAGAGAAGGGCAAAGAATAAGGAAACTAAAGAGAAAAATAGAGGGAGTGAACACAAAAGAAGGAATACTAATAAAAAAGTTACATTTCTCAATGGAAAACCAGTTTTGGGGGGATTTGTGTTACAGGGGACGAAGCCAGAACCAGTTCTACCAAAATCCATGTTTTCATACTGAGCCATAAATTCTCTGAATATAACAAATTTTTACATACAGTATGTGATATATACACAGGACATGTACAAAGAGTTGTCTGTAGTTATTTACAAATGTCTATTTAATCCATTTGCTAGTACCTCTATTCTAAACCTTACATTATACATGTACATGTAACTAAGTCTTGGAGTTGCGATGACCAAAATGCTGTCTTCTATTTTAAAACAATTGTTAAATATCTAACGTGAAGTCAGTGAGTACTGCAGTACTGAAGTATGTACAAATATGAATACCCTAACTAATACCGAGTGTTTGTTTGGATGAAAATGTGTAAACAAAATTCAATAAATTTCTCTATCTTCTCTATCTTCAATCTCTTGCACACAATTCAAAACATTGGGGGTTGATTTTAGTTCAAAGAATTGGCATCTACATGTAATGTAATTATGCAAACCTTTCACTAGTACTGGTATGTACATTCCACGTCAGTAGCAAGGTGGAAACCATATTCTCAGCAACTTCGGGGGAATCGCAAAACAAATCTTAGTACACACAGTTTAACAGGGAAAAGTTACAGATCTGTGAGGACTGAAATCAATGAAATCCTCCAGAACAAATTACTGGACACACTTGCAAAAATTAACCTACACCAAGGTGTCCAATTTTTTTAATTAAACCAGAGGCCAATTTCATAGACTGCCCGCTTAAGCACCAAAATTTGATTAAGCATTAAAACCCTTGCTGAACAAAATTAGGACCAATGCCAGCCAATTAAGTTCCATTCGTATTTTATGCTGAGGGAGTCCCACCATTGGAATACAAGTAGGGTGCAGCAAGTATCCAGTCAAATCTAGGTTAGCAATCTGGTATTAGACAATAATGAATTGTCACGCTAAGCAGGTTTTATTTCTTAAGCGGATCTATGACATTGGCCGCAGTTAAGTTGGTCTATATGCAGTGCTCACAAACACTGAGCAAATGCAACAAATTCCTCATTCAGCAATTTATAATGAACCACATAAAGGAAATCTAACAGTGTAATTCTAAAACAATTTGTGAAG
The DNA here is from genome assembly GCA_949987565.1 of Luidia sarsii. Lineage (NCBI taxonomy): Eukaryota > Metazoa > Echinodermata > Asteroidea > Paxillosida > Luidiidae > Luidia > Luidia sarsii. The sequence goes on along the minus strand of OX465101.1, from coordinate 9,358,964 downwards.
AAGAGTAAAGAAAATTTGACTTCGATTGCAACTCTTGTATTGTGGGAACCATCACATGACATGACAATGAGAGAAAAAGGTGTAGGAACTTAAAATGACATTGGTATGCTGAAGAGAGATGCAGGACTTGACAGAGTTAAAGAGCTGAGGACTGCCATACTGGACAGATTAGTGTTGAGGGGATTCGTTCATGATGCCCGAGTAGGCATCGGCTACGTTCCTCTGCACTTAGTAGTACAGTAGTAGAAGTAGAAGTAGATTGCTACTTGAACCCAACTACTCGAGACCTCTGCAGCCTGCACTCATGCATTAGACAAGAGGTCTCAAGGAGTAAAGGGTAACAAATCTTGGTCCTGTCAAATTTTCTTTGCTATTCTCACAAATCATGCTACATAGCTATTGCTTCCTTTTTTTATGCCACCTTTGGGCTCAAAAGGGAAAGCACCTGCCTTGCCACAATCAAAAGGTGAGATGGGGAACAAGTCACCTGTGATTTCTAATGTGGGTGTTCCCACACGACTCTGCAACTCCATGAAGCCGCAGAGCTTGAAACCTTGCTAAAAAAAAAACCTTACACAGTACATAGATCTGAATCAGATGTTGAGCAAGCGCCCCTTCGGTAACTCTCATCTTCTTGGGCCTGTTCCACAAGATTCTGTCACTTGTAAATTTCATGTCTTCATCACCATCAAAAAGAGCAACCTTGCTGCAAGGTTGCACTTTTTAGTCAGATGGAGTGTAACCTGCTTTCAGTATTTTCTTGCTCAACTTAAATCACCAATGGAATGTGCAACGATGCAAAAGTACACATCCCTATGACGGAGACGAAGCGTCCTCTTCAGTAACCCTTGATTTCCTTGGGACCATGCCAGACAATGCCGTCGCTGGGCAGCTTCATGGGCACGGGGAGGAGGAAGGCCAGCCACCAGTGGCCGCCAAAGACCTCCTGCAGGTTGCGGGCGGCGCCGCGGCTGTAGGTGGTGACCTTGTAGGCGGCCTCGTGGCTGGTCTGGCCGGCCAGCACCCGCTGCATGTGGAAGTAGAGCAGGCCGGCGCTGCCCAGCCCCAGCACCAGGCTCATGTAGAACAGGCTCAGGACGAAGTAGGCGTAGGAGTCCACGTAGCCCAGCAGCCACTTTGCCGTCACCACGGGGTAGAGGTAGTTGTGGATGCCCAGGGAGAGCACGGGGGCCAGGTGCTGATCCAGGTAGGCCAGGAAACACCAGGCGGCGTGGATGCCGGCCAGGCCGGCGTAGAACAGGAACACCAGGAAGTGGCGCTGGTTGGCGTGGCCCACGCAGACGCCCACAAAGTAGCAGTGCACGTCCCTCTTCAGGATGCAGCGGCGGCAGACGGTGCAGTGGTAGGCCCGGGGCGGGGTGTACTGCTGGCAGGGGACGCAGTGGCCCCAGCCTTTGCCGAGAGAATCGCCCGCCTCACCCCCTCCTCCTCCTCCTCCCATGGGAGCGACGTAGATGGACCTCTTCCGCAGGCAGAGGAGGTAGTTGAGGAACATGCTGGCGGCAGCCAGGGCAGAGAGCCACCAGTGGAGCCAGAGCCAGAAGGGGTCGTTGTCGTCGACGCCGAACACGCGCGGGACCACGCTGAAGAGGTTCACGTAGGCAACCACCAGCGAGACGATCCAGAAGTACAGCACTCCGAAGACGTTGACGATGTCGTCCAGCTTCTTGTCGCTGGGCTGCGTGAAGTAGGACATGAAACTCTTGAAGCTCGCTCCGATGTCCATCTTTGAGGCGTCTGGTGAAGGAGACCAAGGAGCACTATCATTTTGGTTGATTTCATTGATACTGAGCCTCCCGCAGGTGTCATTGAAATGCTTGGCAATGGCCATGAAACACAGTCAGCTGGGCGATCTCATTAATGCAAATTCATTGAGTGACATCTAGAAGGCCTTAGTTTTTTTTCATTTTAGCAGGAACTTCCATTTTAGCCGTAGCGCCCAGAGCACTCTACAGACTACAAAGTGGATTTGGCGCATTATAAGTCATATCAATTATTATTATTATCATTTAATATTATAGTGCCACAATATTCTGCTTTTCAAGGGCCAGTTCAAGGGGGTACAATATGCAACTACAGAGTAGAGTTACTACAGCTAAAGACAGTTTGTAATGATACTGGAAACCTGGAATCCAAGTAGTATCTAAATTCACAGGTCTAACCTAGACCAGTAAACAGATCGCCATCAACAGTTCAGTTTCAGATCAAAGATGGCCACCTTTTGGCTCGTCGGACGGGAGAGAATCTTCTCGATCAACTGAGGAGAAACTTCTCCTTTTTCCCCAAACGTGATTAAAAAAAAATAATGACCAGTAATTATTGAAATCGGTGATTCTCACTTAATCCAAAGATTGGTGCGTGGGACGGTTTCACGGGTCTTTTCGGGGTAAAATCTGGGGTTTCGGTCGGGGGTAGTCAAGGAGTCGAAACAAATATTTATTTAAATATTTGCTCGTGTTTTCCTGCTAAATCCCTTGGACCCTCCTACTACTTAATAGTAATACTATCGCCCGACCCCCTCAAAATTTCTTTAAAAAGGCGATTGTAAGGGTCCAAGTTACTCGGGTTACATTCCTCCATGGTTACTCGGACCATGGAGGTAGAGCCCTCGCCCCTCGGACAATGCTCCGACTACTCTGTCAGGAGTGTCACAGTCACGTGTCAGTGCACATACAATCCATCAATCATAATTCATACGCATGCGTAATTCATAATATTCTACTTTCTAGTACGAGTAACTTGGACCCTTAGTTGTTTTTTTTATTTAAAGGGCAATTGTAAGGCAAGGGTCCAAGCTAGTTGCGGTAACCGTAACCCTCATCCTCCCGAAGGTCGGAGACCTGAGGGTTACGGGAACGTATGTACAAGATTATATGCGAAGTTCTTGTTTTTACCATTTTGGAAACACCACTGTCCCGATCGGCCCCTTTTTCCACCCTTTTGAAAATCGCCACACACAATCTAAGGACATGCACTTGATCCCAAATGTATACTGAATGTGATCAGATAACTCAAAACATCGTGGGTAAAATACTTTTCCGAAAAACGGGCAGAAACTCACCAAAATACTGTCTGTAAATGTCCCGTCAACGTCTCCGCCAGGTTCGGAATCCGACCTTCGGGAGGATGAGGGTTACGGTTACCGCAACTAGGGTCCAAGCATGGTCCAAGTTCCAAGTTACTCGGACTATTACTAGGACTTACTCGGACTATTACTCGGATTATTACTATGACTCTGCCTTTGAGTTTGAGAAAGGTCCTGCTAGGATCGAAACGTCAGGCCCACTAAATTTTAAGATTTACATTTTGGTAATTTTAGTCAGTAAGCAGTTTGCAACATTTTTGTATACCACCTTAGGACTATTACTAGATTAGAAATGCAACTTGACTTGTACTTGTAGTCGTAACAATGCAAGGCCTAGTTGCGGCATGGAGGAATATTCCTCCATGGTTGCGGTAACCGTAACCCTCATCCTCCCGAAGGTCGGTCTCCGACCTTCGGGAGGATGAGGGTTACGGTTACCGCAACCATGCCGCAAGTACAAGGCCAAGAATTGAGAAAGAATCCTTGTCTGACACTGAAGTGATACTAGTTCATTAATTGGCATACTTACCAAATCAGAATATAGAGGTCAAAACTGTAAGGAAATAAAAGATGCCACCTTGTTTTTATTTGTTTTTATATTATTAGATTTCGTTTCACTTCAGACGGCTTTCCTTTCCTCTTCCCATTATTTACTTTTGTACTCAAAAAGTAAAGAGCGCCCTCAAGCAGTGCATTTCGACACCCAGACGAAGGCGAGCGCAAATGAACGACTGCTGCATCCAGATACCCGACTAACTGCAGCAGCCATTAGTCTTTCCCATATGCAGCCACGGACGTGTATACACGTCCGTGTATGCAGCATGCACGCTGAAGCGGAGTACATGATTCACGATCTTATTCTTGAATCTTACTACTACTAGTCTGCAGGTAAAATTAAGAATGAAGACAGAAAGGATGTCAGCCGCACACTGCAGAACACTGTCATCTTAGGTGACAAAATACCATGGAAACTGAAATGAAATTGTAGTCCTTGGCCTGCGCGCACACTGAGACGAAGAATGTCAAGGTTGCGGCCGAGTTACTTAGTACTCAGAGGGGGTCTTTTTTTCTGAACACGTGAAATCCGACAGGTCTAGGAATATTTAAATCTATAGGATGTCAGCAGACTCCCTGTACTCTATGACTGTGTCAGAGCAGGAAAAGACATAGTTTAATACATAAACCCATTATTAAAAGGGTGGGAACAAAATAAAACAAAACCAAGCCAAAAAAGCCTTTAAATTAAAACAAAAGGCATTAGGTCCCTTACTGGCCTTAGCCTTACATTTCAGGGGGTCGGGCTTCAAAGCCAAACTGTGAAAGTACACTTTCTGCCTTTGAGTTTGAGATAGGTCGTGCTAGGATCAAAACTTAAACTATAATTAATATAAAGCCCCCTTGCCTACATTCCTACATGGTTGTTTAGTCCGAGTAACTTGGACCTGACAAGTCACCCTTTTTTTATCGAATTTTGACATTTTTGTTTCGGGTGACTTTCACCCGAAACTCAAAATTTCAAAATTCGATAAAAAAAGGGTGACTTGTCAGGTCCAAGTTACTCGGACTAATGGTTGTTGGAAACTGAAAGAACAACCTGGGGTCTTGCACTGTTGCAGTACTACCAAGCATGAGGAATGTGCAGGGACTATTGAGTAAATTGTCTCTGCCCTACAAAATTACAAGGGCCTGACGTTTCGATCCCAGCTCAAAGGCCTTTGAGAAAGGTCCTGCTAGTGCTACTGCTAGGATCGAAACGTCAGCCTCTCTAACTTTTGAGAATTATGTATTGCAGGTCATTTTTAGTCAGTGAGCAGTTTGCAACAGTTGTTTTGTATTAACTTCAAAACGACAAGTGAATATTATTGTAATGCTACTGCATAACATGTACCACTAACTACGTAGATCGAAACCGCAAAATTTATATAATCATTAAAAACCTTGCATGAATTGTTTGCACACAGTTATTTTGGTGTCATATTAAAATCAAAAGAGATGCTGCAGATGGTGAAAGAGACGCTCGGGGGAAAAAGACCTAAAAAAACAAATTGTCTTTGAATTTTATTTTTCCCATCAGCATGAATCTCCAGGCAGCACGGCTACTCCACGGGGCTTCCAGAATGGCTTGCCCTTGCCAGAGGTCCAGCGCAGTGGCACTACCGTCCCGCCAAAGGCTCCGGACTATCGCCAGAGTGTGTCGGTCGCACTGCACTTCGGTCTGTCCGCGGGACCCGGTCGGCGCCGATCCTCCGGCGAGTGGCTCGGCGAACCCCGCCGCCGCGAACCTCGCCGCGGCGGCACGCGTCCATCTTGGCCAGCGGAGACTGCGCTACAGCACCGGGAGCACTCCCGACGCGTCCGCGGAAAAGCCGGAGGCTTCGGACTCGGAGGTCACCGAGCGGACAGCGTTTCCCCCCGATGGGTCGGCCGGGGCTGGGTCTGGGTCCGGGTCCGGGTCCGGGTCCGGAGGGTCGAGGAGAACGCCGCAGGGGAAGATGAAGAGCTACGTGCGGAAAGCGTCGGAGGCGACGGAGAAAATGAAGGAGAGAGTGGCCGACACAGTGAAGGACATGGTAAAAAGGGGTACTCGCATAATATCGTCAGCATCTTTAAGAACTTAAAGTGATATGCAGAAATGTTACTGACTAAAATTACCGAAATGCAAATCTCAAAATTTAGTGGGCCTGACGTTTCGATCCTAGCAGGATTTTACTCAAAGGCACATGTGGACTACATGTGTATGTGTTTTGTCCTTGTCACTCTGCCTTTGAGAACGGTCCTGCTAGGATCAAAACGTCCAATCTGTAAGTACTGGCGTATAATTTTTTAGGGTACCAATAGACCGATTGCGCGACCACTGTTTAAATGCCATCGCGTGACTTTTAGTGGATATTTTTTATCTCAATTGGTGCAGAGCAGCGGTGGAAATGTACCAAGAAGAGTGTGCACAATACGATAGTCTCCTTTGCTCATAGCCGCTCCTGTTTTGCACCAAATGAGGTGCAAAAATACCCAATATAACTCACATGATGGCATGTAAACATTGGTTGCGCATTGGTCTGTTGCATAAAAAACACGGAAATCGTTTAATGTTGTTAATCTCGTAGACCATTAACCATTAAAAGACGGGTGAAAGAAAGAAAACAAGATTTTAAAAATGTTAAAAATTAGGAGGGCCTGGTGTCTCAATCCCAGCAGGACCTTTCTCAAAGTCAGAAGAAAAAAACTTGTAGTGATGCTGTCCGTCTTATCTTGGAGAAAATGTGGATGAAGTGTCTTCAGACTATTCAACCGCATGGCCTCCAGTGTTATAGCTAGGGTATTTTTAGTGGTGGTTCAAATTTCACCAACAAGAAGTCGCTCTCGTGAACGAAGCCTCACGATTAGCGACTGCGGTCAAAATGATAGCATGTACTGTTATTACATGTACTGTTAAATTAAATTAATTAATCACATAAAAATGATTAATTAATTAATCAGATTAACTTTACTGCAAGTTTTGTTGTTAGTCATGTACAGTGTATAAATAATTTATTAACAAGTAAACTGAACAACAAAACTTGAAGAATAATGTACATGTACATGTTTGAATTGACTGTGTGCACTCGGTACATGTGGAATGATTAGTAGACTTTCGCCAGCCCTTACAGTTGTTTTCTAACAAATAAACTAATGTTTATTACAGTTATACTAGCGATGTTTCAAGTTTCGCGGTCAACTAAAGTGTATTTTCCAAAATTCTGGAAAATTTGAGAAGGATTTCAATTTTTCATTCATTTCTTGAGATATCGGAAGTTGAAATCTTTAAAATCGCTCCGTGTGGCCGCGGTAGATCGAGCCAAAATGACGGAGAAAAAAAGAGAGTCAAACTAGCGTTTTTCGACCGCCGTCCAAATTTGTCAATTTTACCCTCAACTTGAAGCCTGTATTCTCTGATTTTTATTCATACATTTTGTACCACTATCAAAATTAATAACGAAGGGAATAATATTAAACTACGCGGAAACAACATTCGGAGACAAACGATGAAAGTAGCGTAATTTAGTTATGACCAATTTCCATTCGCAACGTTACCGAGGTTGGCAAGTCTAGGTGTGGTTTCCGCCTCTAGGTATAGCCATAGCGACACTACAGGAGCAGTAGGGCCGAAACCAGCCTACGCGCGGCACATGTGACATGACACAACACGTCTTTGCACACACTGTATACTGCACAGTGCACGTGCACAGCGGCCACATGGCTGCATGCGAGTTACGACTACGATCACGCTGCGCTACTCAAGCCTGATCGGAACTTCCAGAACAAGTATTAGCGAGACGGTTACGCTACAAAAAAATACAATTTATTTTACTACCGAAACCAAACATAGATTGGGGTAATAATGGGGTGAACATAGTGCCGGTCGGAAGCATTGTTTTTCACCAGGAGTGGTGGACGGAAATTATCCGTGGTGGTCGGCCCCGTCCACCGCCGACCAGCGTAGCTATAACACTGATGGCCTCAACATCCAGGAGGGGAATGATGACTAACACCTTGCCTGATCACTGATAATCCTCGTTTTGATGCGGGACTTGAACCCAAGAACTCTGGTTCTGCATGCCAGCGCTCTTACCATCTAAGGTATCCAGCCCTTGCATGATGGTCTTCCAAAATACATGTAGTCAACTACATGTGTAATGTTTGCCGGATGGGGGCACCAGTCAGAAGCATTTAACCAGATTTCCATTTTTCATGAAACTCGACAGAGGTTTGACAATCGATTTGAATTGTGTTTCCATCAATTTTATACTTATTTCTGTCAGAATGAGAATTGTTTGTTTATCACGCCTAACCTCCTGTGCTGTCCAACTTCACTGATCCTATTTTCATGCAACTCGGAACAGGTCTGAAAATCTGGTGTTTTTTTTTTTTTTTTCAACCCTACCCTTATTTTCCAATCAGAATGAGAACATTCTGACTGTGCCCAACCTGTTGTCCACCACACGGCTGGTACTGTCCCCAGTCCTAGGTTACCTGGTAATCCAGGAGTGCTACACGGTCGGTGCCTGCCTATTTGCAGTTGCCGGGATCACAGATTTGGTGAGCATCGTATGTGTTACAAAAATTCCTCATCGAGTCCGAAGCCGCTTACCGGATAACGGTTTAATATTTTTAAAAGGTTGAAACTCACCATACCACTTGCCAATGCAATTGGACTTACAGTATTCCCCCCAAAAAATCATGATGACGTGTATGTGTCAACCGGACGATGGTCAGCAGTGCCAGCACGCAGCTGTGTACAAAACATGCACTTTACTATTCCTGCATATGCGCCACACATACATGCTACAAAATCACGATTTTTTGGAAAACTGCAAGTCCATCTTTTATTTTTTTTAATTATTATTATTATTTTTTTTTTGGGGGGGGGGGCAAATGGTTGTGCCAGACAATGTCTATTTTCTACATAATAATTGGTCCTAGGTCTATTGTGAATATACATTTTTCCCCACCCTTTTACAGTGAGGGTATGAAGCTACAATCTTACCTGGATACCGGTAATCAGCAATGGAAGCTCCCTTTATATCATGCATGTAACCGGGTTTCCCTGTGGCATTCAGAGGGCTTGGGCTGGCAGGCAGTGATTTGGTGAATGAAGGCGTTTGGTCTATCGTGGATGTTCTAGCCGGACACTCTATGGATCTTACATCAGAGAAGTGATGAGTGGAAGCCTCCATAATGCGCATTTGCCAGTATTTGGAAGAAGGAAATAGCTTTGGTTTGCTCTAGCTAGATTACTGGAGGGGGGGGTCTGCTTTTCTTAGGGACGTAAGACTTCCGGAAATTTCCGTATTTCCGGAAATGGCATGATTTTTTTGGGGGGGGGATTTTCGGTAAATGGCATGATTTTTTGTTTATTTTTTTTATTAATTAATTTTTTTATTTTATGTCATACTGGTATCTCAAACTGCGCAATTTTATCTGTTAAAACCCTAAAAGCTGAAGGGCGCCTGCACCCTGCCGTGAATCTCGCAATCACATCTCTCGGTCGCGTAAGCGCATACTCGCAGTCGCACAATTGATTGGCCCTCAGTAGTTTTCAGGAAATGACTTTGTTGGTCACTTACATCCCTGGTTTCTGTTTCTAGCACAATTTTTACCACTGACATAGAGCTTGGCAGACAAACACCTGGGATGCTCCATAAAAGTGGTGGGGACTGGGGAGAGGTTTGCCACCTCACCGTTCAATACACGTTGGGGAACCCTGATATGTAGGTGCATGTAGTAGGCAGGTACTTTCCCTTTGGATTGTAAACCAGAGTTTAGTGAAACCCTGGTTGTCTGAACCCCTTGAAAATGTTCCACTGTTCCTGGATAAAGTCTGTATGCTTTTTTTTTCTGCTCTCCGCACCAGCTTGACGGTTTCATCGCCAGAAACTTCAAGAACCAGCAGTCGGTCCTGGGCTCCATCATTGACCCCTTGGCGGACAAGTGCCTGGTGGCCATCCTGACCCTGAGCCTGACCGTCAGTGGTCTCATTCCAGGTGACTCTCCTAACTCTGTGTCCAGCGGCCGATGCCTTTAACCGTCACTAACCCTCCAGGAGTGGATTTTTCACAAAGCCTTACGATGCATCGTAACTCAACTTACGATGAATAACCTGTCGTAACTTTGTACAGGCCGTATGGTGTCTGCATCACTCATCGCGTTGCGATTGATCGTAAGTTATGATGGGTTTCATGAAAGCGACCACAGGAGTGGATTTCACAAAGCCTTAACGATGTATCGCATAGCTGCCAATGTTCCTATTTTGGAGGAATCATTCTTCTTCTTTTAAAAAAAAAAGTGTACCACTTTTTACAAGCTCTTGATAACAGATTCCGATTTTTAGCTTGGAAATACACGTGCTATTCCTATGTGGTTTGCTCCATTATTCCTCTTATTTTTAGCAGGAGTACTCCTAAATCTTCAAACAACAGAATATCTGGAGGGGGAAAAAAGAAGAAGAAAAACTGCTGCAACCTTTAGCTTCGATTTAGGGGTTAAGGAGCTTGACGTATAGTTAGCACTGTACGTTTAGACTCAATCCTTTGCCTGATTGTCTGCTGAAAGATGCCAGGCAGTTCAAACCTGTGACTCCTGCTTTCTAGTGCAGACATCTCAATCACTTGACCACCTGGCTCATTGAGGCTGTGTGGTATGTATGTGTATATGGCCTTCAATCGAAGATATAAACATTTGGGTATTCCATAGAAGAAAATGCATGTAGTTGACTGTTTTTTTCCCCCTTAACCTTGCTGTTCATGTTTCCTTCCTACACCCTGCAGTTCCCCTGACTGTCCTGATGGTCAGCAGAGATGTGGGCCTGGTGGGAAGTGTCTTATACCTGCGCTACCAGTCCCTGCCTCCGCCCAGGACCATCTCCCGCTTCTTTGACGTCACCCACGCCACCATCCAACTCAAACCTACCGCTATCAGCAAGGTTGGTGGACCAGCAAACCACCTTTTGCCGATAATGACTATGGCTCTTTCGAGAATGAGTGTGGCTCTGAGAAGAGCCGGTAACTACACCATGTGTATAATCTTTTCTGAGAATGAGTGTGGCTCTGAGAAGAGCCAGTAACTACACCATGTGTATAATCTCTTTTGAGAATGAGTGTGGCTCTGAGAAGAGCCAGTAACTACACCATGTGTATAATCTCTTTCAAGAATGAGTGTGGCTCTGAGAAGAGCCAGTAACTACACCATGTGTATAATCTCTTTCAAGAATGAGTGTGGCTCTGAGAAGAGCCGGTAACTACACCATGTGTATAATATCTCTCAAGAATGAGTGTGGCTCTGAGAAGAGCCAGTAACTACACCATGTGTATAATCTTTTTCAAGAATGAGTGTGGCTCTGAGAAGAGCCAGTAACTACACCATGTGTATAATCTTTTCTGAGAATGAGTGTGGCTCTGAGAAGAGCCGGTAACTACACCATGTGTATAATCTCTTTCAAGAATGAGTGTGGCTCTGAGAAGAGCCGGTAACTACACCATGTGTATAATATCTCTCAAGAATGAGTGTGGCTCTGAGAAGAGCCAGTAACTACACCATGTGTATAATCTTTTTCAAGAATGAGTGTGGCTCTGAGAAGAGCCAGTAACTACACCATGTGTATAATCTTTTCTGAGAATGAGTGTGGCTCTGAGAAGAGCCGGTAACTACACCATGTGTATAATATCTCTCAAGAATGAGTGTGGCTCTGAGAAGAGTAGGTATCTCAACATTTTGTATGCTCATCTGTCACGGCAATGTGTGCACTGTCCATTTTCAATTGATTACCGGATCAGATGCCCTAGGAATCCCGACTGCCCAGTCTTAGCATCGCACGCTGTGGCCTGCTCTCACTGCTCTTTGCTCTTTTCCTTCCAGCTGAACACAGCCGTGCAGCTGGGCCTCGTTGGCTTCACCCTGATTGCACCCGTGTTTCACTTTGTGGATCACCCCTTGCTCCACGCCCTCTGGTAAGCATCGACATACTCGCCGATTCTCTCCGCCCCCCGTCGCTAAATGACGGTTGAAATTGCCCCCGGGGCCAGTTGGGAGCCATCCCCAGCTAGCTTGACCGGTCAGTTGAGGTTAGGTTAAAATCGATTGCAGAGGCCATGCATACAAAAACAAAACAACGATTATGGAGTATTTAGTATTTCTCGGGCTCCATGAATGTATCCTCTCCATTCTAGCCTTCACAAGTTCTTCATTTTCTTCATTTTTGTCCACATATGATCCCTTGTATTCACCATGGAAATTCAAGTTGTTGGGTTTTTTTTTCTTCTATCTTTTCATGTCCCTTCAGGTACACCACAGCAGCCACCACTATTATTTCAGGCCTCAGCTACGCATTCTGCAAAGATGCCTTCAAGTACCTGAGGAAAAGATGAGAGATTACGGATGCTCTTATGTGCCACAGCGCTTTTATAAAAAAAACTTTTGAGTGACAAAAAAATCCAAACTGAATCCTTTTTGTCAGTAATTGTTCGTCTTGAATGCTTTTGTTTTAATCCACACTGAATCCCAGGAATGAATGAATGCAGTCGGAATCCATATCACAACTCCATATACGTAGGGCAAAACCCACTTTGAATTACATTCTCACCCACCCAAAATCATTATTGTATCTGTGATTAAAGCATGTCACCTTAGTACTGTCTACTACTATCTTCTCTTCATTGAAATGGTGTACATCAATTATTGATTCATTCAAAAGAACCTTCAAAATAGATTTGTATAGATGCGCGCGGACTTGCAATGATCTTGTACAATGCCACGTAGAAAAGTTTATTGTTTGATAATTTTTATTTCAGTGCATGAAAAATAAAAGACCCCAACAACATGCAAACTATTCTTACATCTCTGTGCTTTATTCTGTTAAAGTAATTTCATTATACTTTCAAGTCTTAATGATTTTTTTATTATTTTACAAGAACATATACATGTAATATTAATGAACTGTCAATCATTTCATAACAGCTGTACTGATCTGAATTTACAGAGGCATATTTCCAAGGGAATAAGTTGTTTCAATTCTTTGATTTTCTTGGCGGCTGAGAGCTTTTCTCGAATTAACCAACTTCCCTTTTTTTAATATATATATAAAGCAGCATTATACAGTTGTCACTGTCACTTGGATCTTTAGCATTCACTACAACAGTAAGCGCGCAAAATGTCCCGTGGAAACGAGTGCTTACAAATGGTGCAATGCTTTTGTGTAATAATGCGTACTGGCGAGTGGCGATGCGTGCATTTTGGGCAGCATTTGAGAATGGCTGTGAAATTACCGGAGGCAGTATAAAATGTGATGGACACAACGGCAGGGCAGTCTATGAAGTGGGAAAAAACTGTGTGCAATAGGGCTGCGAACCAGATGCATGGCTATGGCTCTGGCTTTGGGATTCTCTTGCTACAATGTTGCTATTCACAACGGCCAAAGCCAAAGTCATAACCATTAGTTGTGGATCCAGCTGATTTATATACACCCTTATCTTCTAACAGGACCTACCGTGTGATATGCTGGAAAAAGGGTATTTAGCCTATTCAATGCTTGTAATGCTTGTCAAATACTTGCAAGAAGGACTGTGATTTGGAACGCGATTCGAATCGCGATGATTCTTAGTGGGATTTTAGCATCCATACACGAAAAAAAAAATTGATTTTGGAATCGCGATTCAAAAATCTGCTTCTGTGTGCAAGTTAAAACCGGAATTAATGCTTGGCTCTTTGGCCCCCTCATGTCCGGCCCCTCTTCCTCCAAAATGAATAAGGCTGGTTGCTCCGCTGGGCTGATAATACTCAAACGAGGAACAAATATGAACAAGAAAAGCGACAAAAAAGAAATTCGTAAAGTTGTGCAAGAAAATTCAAAGGTTAAAACAACATTTAAAAATCATACACAAAAACAATAACTGTACATGTACATGCATTTGAATACATGTATAAAACATGTAGAGAGAAAGGAAACTATGTTTTTAAATCATTTACAATTTCTCAAGACACTTTGCCCGCAGAGCTTAATCTCATGAATGGCAAAAGTAAACTTTCAACTTTGAAGAAGAATGACTGATTAGATTAAGTACTGATAATACCTAATTGATCCCTCCATGCAGCCACCACTTTGGCAACTGTTAAGTTAATCCATTAGAAAGTCTAGGTAAAGGAAGCATTAAAGGCTTGTTCACACAATCATTTCCGGGGTGGGGGGGGACTTCCTGGGAAATAAGAGAGAGACCTTTTCACACAACAGTCTCTTACCCCAGTGATTTCCCCAGAAAAAATTCATAACCCATGGATTTGCCAACCCAGATCGGGAGTGCGCTAACCCCAGGGCTACCGGGTATGTGTATTTCCCTGGGAAAAAAAGGAACGAGTGCATATTCTAGCTAGCCCCAGGTTAGTGTGCAGTGGCCCAGACAGGGCAGGACATAATAGGTTGGACACTTTGGTGACCGGAGAATTCCCGGGAAAACAACCAGTAGTACTGTGTAAATCGACAGAACCTTTTTATACCCGGGGAAATTGTTTCCCCGAGTGAGAAAATGGGTTAAGGAAGAGTCGGTGGGGTTAAGTTTCTCCCCCCAAAAAAATATCCTGGAAATAGCTGTGCAGTGTAAAAAGCCCCGCATTGGTGGTGATTGCAACAATTTCATAGGCAATGCTGTTTACACACCTTTCATTATTGAACAGACAATCAATAAATTCCACAGGAAATTGGGTGAAAAAGTACAAAATGAAACTGAGAAAATAATCTCAGTGAAATACAAGTGAAGAAAATATCTACGAAAGTCAGCCTTGTTTTATTCCGATTGCGACAAAGATGGGGGTGCATGACCCCATCTTTAAAAAAAAAAAATCACCCCTCCCCTCCGACTTAATTCTGGCGCACAGACGGGGGGGAGGGGAGGGACCTTTGATTTTGACTCCAATTTGGTCTGCGAGTTGGCCACTCTTCTTACAAAAAGAAGCATAGACGAGATATAAAAACTCTTGTGGTTCTAATGACAGTGCAATTTGTTACAATTGAGATTTGAAAATTTGGGCACCACGAAATACTGTGCAGTAGAACGCTCGGTTGGTGCAATCATTCACAAGTCGATGAAGAGGTAATTGCTGTTTGGTCAACGGAGCCGCAAGCCCTTCCCGAAACAGCAACACTGCCACAGTCCTTCAGAGAGGCGCCTCGTTGCGCCCACTGAAGAACCGGGGCAGTTAAAACTCCTCCCAAAAAAACTGGTTGGATGATTATCAAGCACATGCGGTTTATGCTCACAATACAGCCACATACTCACATCGCACACGCACATTTTTTTATCAATGCTGAAAGTTGAATGTCTATCGAGTCACATCTCCCACAGATAGTCTGGATTTGCTTTGGTTTGTCCTCGGTGGAATTAATGAGTCAAGAGTGAGCCAGTTGTCTAACTTTTAGACACGCACAACAACAAAAAAGAGCACCCTCCTCAGACAAAGATGGCCTGACCCCCGGGACGACATTTAGTTGACCCCGGGTCAGCGGTTGAGCACTTCAGCGATATCTGGCAGGACGTCATGACACTGCTGGAGTCAAGGCTGTGACATCAGGACATTGTTGTCTCTCTGCATGGCTGCAGCATTTTCATAGCCTAAAAAAAACCAAAAAACAAAAAACACCAAACCAATACAATCAAGTAGACTGAAGCCGTGTTCCCATTGAACTTTCTTTCTTCCGCATCCACACAGCACTCAGCATTCTGGAAAGTAATTCTACCGTGCGTTTCCACTTTGAAACTGAATACCGGTAAATGTTTATTTCCTGTGAATGGCTGGAAGAATCTCATGCACCGTGGGCGCTGTTCTGTGGCTGAGCGGAGAGTTTCCGCGACCGCTTTCGACCGGTTAGTTTTACATCAAGGCCTTGGTAACTTAACATGGATGACAGCTTACCTTGCAATCACTTTTGGGTTTAATTTTGTGATTCTTTGTAAAGGTTGCAGTACTTTGACCAAAAAAAGTCCAAGGACTTTATAAAGGTAATAAAAACAATTAAAACGGCAAAGAAAACTTTCACACAGTAAAAGTTTTCTTTGCCATTTTTTCAATTGGTTCTAAAAATAAAATCCCAGTCAGTTTCCATTTGTTTGTTTGACCTAAGAAAACATGTTGCAAACTGCCGCCTGATTTCATTGGCCAATAGCAGACCACGTAACATAGCTAGGCCCTACCTTTGACTTTGACCTTTGACCAAGGTGGACGTGGGACCTTTCTAAAGTAAAAGGTAACAGAAGGGCCCAGCAGAACCACAGGGAAAGGTCCCTGCTAGGACCAAGACTTCAACCTTTCTCAATTGTTAAGGCAAGGATAGAGAAGGCATACTTTTTGCAGGGCAATGATCCAGGACGAAGATGATTTCCTGGAGAAATCGTCGGGGACAAAGAGGAGGAGATCTCGCAGCTCATCGATGTATCTGTACTTGATGGACATGGATGCAATGCTGGCATTTCCTGCACAAAGAGTCCACAGATGAAAACAACTTGGCTGTAAAACTTGGCTCGGCTGCAAAACATTGCTCGGCTGAAAAACTTTGCTCAGCTGTAAAACTTTGCTCAGCTGTAAAACTTTGCTCAGCTGCAAAACTTTGCTCAGCTGTAAAACTTTGCTCAGCTGTAAAACTTTGCTCAGCTGTAAAACTTTGCTCAGCTGCAAAACTTTGCTCAGCTGCAAAACTTTGCTCAGCTGTAAAACTTTGCTCAGCTGTAAAACTTTGCTTGGCTGTAAAACTTTGCTCAGCTGCAAAACTTTGCTCAGCTGCAAAACTTTGCTCAGCTGTAAAACTTTGCTCAGCTGAAAAACTTTGCTCAGCTGTAAAACTTTGCTCAGCTGTAAAACTTTGCTCAGCTGTAAAACTTTGCTCAGCTGTAAAACTTTGCTCAGCTGCAAAACTTTACTCAGCTGTAAAAACTTTGCTCAGTTGCAAAACTTTGCTCAGCTGTAAAACTTTGCTCAGCTGTAAAACTTTGCTTGGCTGCAAAACTTTGCTCAGCTGTAAAACTTTGCTCAGCTGTAAAACTTTGCTCAGCTGTAAAACTTTGCTTGGCTGCAAAACTTTGCTTGGCTGCAAAACTTAAGTATGTAGCAAAAAGGTTCCTCAGCTGCAAAACTTTCCCCAGCTCAAAAACTGTACTTTGCTGAAAAACTGCTCAGCTACAAAACATTGCTCAGCTGCAAAACATTCATAATATAAAAATAATACATAACCTATAAAAGGCACTTAATACGGCTGTTTCTAAGTGCCCCATTGTCTGTCTACAAATTACAATCAGAACTTGACCCAACACCAGAATCACGAATCAGAACTCTCTCAAGAAACCATACATGTACATGTATAACAATGCTAACCAATGAGGTCAAACATACAAGAAATAAGATGGTGTGCACCTCCCTCGACCGACACACACAACTGAGCTCAGCTTCAAAACTTTCCTTGGCTCCGAGACGTCGCTCAGCTGCAAAATTGTGCTCAGCTGAAAAAGTGTGCTTGGCACCCACTTTCCGACAAAGTACATAGCTCCAATGAAAGCCAGATTCTTGAACAGAAGAAAAAGAAGACAGGAAATTGGGTGAGGAGGCCCCCTGGAGCCCTGAGGCTACTCACTCTGATTAGTCTCGTTGCCGCTGGTCTGAATCTTGACGTCCTCGATGCTGGTCAGATTGACCGGGTCATGGATCCACTTGGACGGCCGGTTGTTCTCCTTGTCCGGCTTCTCCTCGCTGAAGAGCAAACTCCTGGGCAAAAAAAAAGGAAATAAAATAAACGACAACAAAATGAAGTAAATATACAAAATAAACCTGCTTACTGACTCATATGTGACCCGGCACAGCATAATGAGGAATAACTCCCACTTTTGAGATTTTGAGATTTTCTAACGATGTGAAAGAGTATACCATTAGCTTTCAAATGATATCAAATTTATTTCCGTGTGAACTTTGTTGTGAATAGTACAAGAAGACTTCGCTCGTTCATTTGGTACCAAACACAATATAGCAGCACCAGTCTAACTCCTCGAAAGCGGCCATTCAAAAAGGCAGTAACTTTACATTTTCATGAAAACAGTACACAAACACTCCCCCGAAATCCTCATTTTTCAACATTTAGAGACGGATATTGGAAAAATCCTTTGGACATAATATCCTCCAATACATTAACTTTCCGAAAATACCCCCCCAAAATTTTTTTTTTTTATCGAATTGAGAAGATACTTTGACTTAAGGCGTTGTTTACTTGAAAAGAGTTTTGGTGGGATATTCCTCATGCTACTGTGCCGGGTCACATATTCAGTTAAATAATTTCAGAGGGCTCGATGAATCAAACCTGATCGGTAACCTTTACAAAGGCAGAATTCAAGCCCTCCAAATTGTTTTCAACTATGATAGCAATATTAATCAAAATGCCAATCGTTAGCATTCATCCCATCCGATGAGAACTGCCAATTTTACAGGAAAGATCGGACTCCTTTGAGTTGGATTCCAACCAGCAACCGATGAAAGAAGTGACAACCAATGACAGAGATGTCTCAGTCAGTCCACTCTCTCTTCACCCATCTTTCTCTTCTTTTCTTTAAAAAAATAAATGCTTTGATGCTTACTCCTAATGTCCCAAAATGCTAACCGACTAAAATGGCAAAATTTCCATCTTAAAAATGAGACAGGGCCTCACCTCCTTATGACAGATATCAATATATGTTTTATAATCTACAACATAACCTTGACCTGCAAGTGGCTGAGACAACTGCACAGGGGGTCATAGGTTGAAATCCTCGGTCAACTGTGATGTGCACTGCACGTGTACCGTATGTGTATTGTGTACTACAGTCTACAAGCCGTGCACACTTAGTTGACCACACAGGGGAAACACTGAGGGTCGGCTTACAGTACCTGTGGTTGCTGGCAAGATGGCAGAATGCTTCCATTTTGTGGTTCTCCAGCTCGCTGCTTTTCAGCGTGAAACTGCTCCCTGCAGCCAGCAGAAAAATACACACACTCCACGGTAAAGGGGCAACTGTACTAATAATGGAATTCCTATGTCTGTTGCCATAGCAGAGCGCAGGACTTTCCCTGCGTAGATACGTGATTCAATCTGTGTAGGCGTCACTTCACATTCTGCATTTCCGGCGCAATAACTGGAACAGTCTACCAGGTTTTGAGAAGCCACTGCATGCAATGCACGGCCGACTACGTGTGCATGTAAAGCCCCTACACAACATTGGTAAGATTGAACAACAGAAATGTTCACAGATTTACATGAAACTTATACAGTTTGAAGATGGTTATGGTAGAAACCTCGCACTGAAATATTTTGGCCTAAAATGTTGTATTTTGGGAGAAAAGAGTAAAAGAAATTGTTCACATCTCACCGAGATCTGAACTATTTTTCGGAACAGTATGGCGTTGAATGCTGCATTTTCACGAAACAAATGAAGCGTTTTTTACTATGTTCTCGACACTCGGTTGGCGGATTGAGCTGAAATTTTCACAGGTGTGCTATTTCATGCATATGTTGGATCAGACAACGTATGGATGCTCTTCTTTGACCTCGACCAATGTTGTGTAGGGGCTTTAAGAGGGCGCTTTGCAATCACACACTGAATAATTTCTCACACTTGACGGCAATAGCATCCATACTGTGTGGGAGTTTGAAAGTAAAAGATGCAGCTCAGCTGGTAAGAAAATAGAATCGCTGCTGATTTTATGGTAATAAAGTCCTCCTTATGTCTCCACCTAACATAATGCAGAGACTGTTGTCGTTAAACTACAGTTACTACTGACCACCGACAAGAAGCTTGAGCTGCTTGTCGTAGAACTCGTTCTCCTTCTTGGAGACGATGGCACACTCCTCGCACATGCGGACGGGGTCCACAAAGTTCATGCGCGGCAGGGGCACCTTGGAGGAGCAGCACTGGCCGCAGAAACACTTGCCGCATCGTCGACAGTGATGCTGCGGGGATGAGATGGAGAGAAAGGGGGAATCAGTCACTCAGGTCAAGGCACAACGTGCATGCTGTGAGCAATGGCTGGTCACTTTCTACACACATCATACTCTTTGTGAGCGCCACAATGTATGGCAAGAAGTGTCAGCAGCCACTTGCGGCAAACCCATCGTAACTTGTATAATGTACGATCAATCGCAAGACGATGAGTGTTGCACAGAAACCATACGGTGTATCACAACTAATGACGGGTTATCCACCGTATTAAAGTTGAGTTACGAAATCCACCCCTGAAACCATACAATATGAATGTTGTGGTCAGTGACTGGCCTGTACATGTACAGTATCATAATGTACGATCAATCGCAAGACGATGAGTGTTGCACAGAAACCATACGGTGTATCACAACTAATGACGGGTTATCCACCGTATTAAAGTTGAGTTACGAAATCCACCCCAGATTCCATACAATATGAATGTTGTGGTCAGTGACTGGCCTGTACATGTACAGCACATGTACAGTATCATAATGTACGATCAATCGCAAGATGATGAGCGTTGCACAGAAACCATACAGTGTATCACCAGTGTATCACAACTAATGACGGGTTATCCACCGTATTAAAGTTGAGTTACGAAATCCACCCCAGAACCCATACAATATGAATGTTGTGGTCAGTGACTGGCCTGTACATGTACAGCACATGTATGTCCTGATGACAAAGTACAGTGTATGTTAAAAGTGTCAGAACAGGCACCCTTCGCATGCTCTATCTAGAGCATGCGAAGGGTGTGTATACAATGTACCGTTCATGCTTTGCATATACAGTATATACATTACCATGTATAGCAAGATGTATTTTATAGTAGTACATGTGCAGTATATGTAGGTCGAGCTGAATGTTCTGATGCTGCACGTACATGTACTGTATGGACTATGTTTATGTTAGTACATGCACATGTACATATGTACATACAGTACATTATGATGCTAATTGCCCATGTACACTGTACTGAACATGTATGTTCTAAGGTGTCAGAAAACTTATGCTCTACATAAGGGCTTTTTCCATTGTCCAAATAATCATAGATTTGAATCGCGATTTAAAAACCTTTTTTTTTGCAATGAGTGTTTGCCCCGCTCGATGTAATAGGCCTAAGCACTGAGTGAGTGCTCAGTGCTTTGCCTCATGCCTGATGAACAAATATCAGGCAGCTCGGGCGGGATTCGAACCTGCGACTCCTGCATTCTAGTGCGATTCGGAGGTTTTAGGCTCGTGATCACACAGGCCCCCCCCCCCCAATTTGCAGCGTAACAAATCGCGAGCTAATTGTGGTCAGCAGTTGTGGTTGAATGTTCTTCAGGGTGGCCCGTGCAGGGAGACAATTAAGCACGGCACTTCCTGTCAGTCAGAGTGTGAGCAGTGCATTGTGGGATCAAAAAAACTGGTGCAAAAAAACTCAGCAGAGCATTCCCGCTTCCCCACGCATGGCAAATAAACGCGATTATTTAGCAAAGTCTCACAGATACAGTAGTGAAGTCAGAATCAAGATGCAAATCCCACTAACATCGCATTTATTGTGTCCACACACACACAAAAAGTGGAGCTTGAATCGTGATTCAAAATTGCGACCCAAATAACCGTGCTTATTTGGAACAGTGGAAACGTTTCTAAAACTTCCGTGCTCTTTGTGTCCTGCGTGGATCAAAGCGTCTGGCCCATCCAATTGCTGACAGTTTACCTCTTGTTACTATCACTACTGCATGGTTGCAGCGATAGAATTTGGCGGTGTTTGTATGCATAGGGGCTAAGTGATACTGCTCTGGATGCATTACGGTATGCAGTGTGCACCGATCCTTGTCCAGCAGAGAGCCCAACAAGATGCCTGAGGGAGAATTGGAAGGATGCTGATCTGGGAAGGGGTGTGTGTGAGGTGGGAGGGGGAGGGAGGGAGGGGGAGGGGGTGAGGGGGGAGGGCTGAGAGAGGGGAGTGCTGAGAGAGGAGGAGGGGGAGGGGTGAGAGAGGGGGTGTGAGGGTGGAGGAGGGAGGGGATGAGGGAGGGGGTGAGGGAGGGGGTGAAGGAGGGGAGGGGAGGGGGTGAGGGAGGGCTTGGGAGGGGAGGAGGTGAGGGAGGGGAGGGTGAGGGAGGGGGTGAGGGAGGGAGGTGAGGGAGGGGAGAGGTGAGAGAGGGAAGGGGTGAGAGAGGAGGAGGGGTGGGGTGAGGGAGGGAGGTGTGGGAGGGGGAGGGTTGAGGGAGGGAAGTGGTGAGGGAGGAGGGGGGGAGTGGTGAGAGAGGGGGATGTGAGGAGGGAGGGGATGAAAGAGGGGGTGATGGAGGGGGTGAGGGAGGGGAGGGTTGGGGGAGGGGAGGGGTGAGGGAAGAGAGGGTAGGGGAGGGGGAGGGGTGAGGGAGGGGAGGGATGAGGGAAGGGAGGGTGAGGGAGGGGGAGGATAAGGGAGGGGGAAGGATAAGGGAGGGGAGGGATGAGGGAGGGGAGGGGTGAGGGAGGGGAGGGGTGAGGGAGGGGGAGGGGTGAGGGAGGGGGAGGGGTGAGGGAGGGGGAGGGGTGAGGGAGGGGGAGGGGTGAAGGAGGGGAAGGGGTGAGGGAGTGAGGGAGGGGGAGGGTACGTACACAACGTACAGTAGTGTACAACCACAATCATACAGTGTGGCCGCGAATCTAGTGCCTTGGAAAATTTTAAAGGTGTATAGTTCTCCACAAGGTTTTCACAAAACTGGTATTTAGAAATAACTCAAAAAAGGGAAATTTGTGATGGGTAAGAAACTGTCGCAAATTGAAGCGCTACATATACTGTATAAGGGACATACGGTCCAAATTTCTACCCAGGAAGGTGAATGTAACTGAAATGGGGGATTTTTTTAAAACATTGTTTCTCATTCGGTTGTATAGAGCACAAGAACAAAGCAATGTCTCCACAAGGATACAAAAATGAGTACCGTATGTGTGTACACAAGTGCACAATGTACAGTACATGTACGATTGTACGTGTACAACCACACAAGCCTCTAAATGGATCTCCCAATGGCTGAGATGCGGTTGGCCAAGGACAAATGGAAATATTGGCTATGCAGCGTGCCAAGCCTCACAGAGAATGAATTACACAATCATTACAAAAGCATTTCCTACGCAGTTTGTGTGTACATGTAATTGTATTGTACGTGTAGAGGCTAGGGCTACAATTTATGAAATTGCAGGGCAGTGTATTACAATACGTACATGTATGTATTACGACCATGTCTGCAATGTATGGCCTTCAAGTCTTAGGATCTGATTAGAGCTTGGGTCCCTCTCCGAAATACAACATCACATGTATTAATTAAAGAACAGGCTTTTCTTGGCCATTTTCTTGGCAACACTATGCACTGACAGGGAAAAAAAAGTCGTCAAATTAAATGATCTAACCTGTGGGTGGTTGTTTTTCCCCCGGGGGTTTTGTCGCATAGGGACCAAAGCCTGCCATTTTAGTCTTTTGTCTACATGCAGTGCATCCTCCAGCACAGAGCATTGGACATTATGATTATCAAGTACCGTCAATGTAAGGACTCAAACAGCATTTTAGTCAGCAATATGAATTTCTCCAATGATAGACCTTCAGTCAATACCATCCGAGGCTCCTAATACAGTCCAATGGTTCTAATCAATTCTAAAATCAATCTGACATTGAATGAATTGTGCATTTCGCGGTCAATGTTGTGTCTTGTTTACCGTATTTTCCAAACGGCAATTGTCGTACACTGGGACCCATGTACATGTACCCAACATGTACCATACATGATACATTACTGTGTTTGAGCATGGAGGACAAACATAAACAGTATATTGTACATGTACACTCTTACTACATGTACTGTACACATACATGTATGCATGCTCCTAAACTACAGTCAGTGCACATGTATATGTACTGTACGTAATACTGTAGTGTACATGAGATGTACATGTATGGACATGAACATGTTTGTGCTGGTATTAAACTACACTATCAGTCAGTACATGTACGGTATGGATTACAGTATGAGATGTTATCATGTACAATGTATAGCATATAATGTATACAATGTACATGTACATGAACATGTTTATGCTGGTACATGTATACATTTATATACTGTAGTGTAGGCCTACATTTAGCAAATCACAATCTTGGATTTACACTTTATGGTTCATACCGTACTGGTACACATAAAAAGTGCCATCATTACAATGTATTTGTGTAGCATACATGTACATGTACATGCTGCACACATCATAATGTTGTACAAAAGGATGCTCTACCGAGTCTACCCTTGCCTGATCAAATGTCAGACACATAAGGTCATGCCCTTCACTGAAATGAGGAGGAAAGGAAAATAAGGCAGTAATCCCTTCACTGACTGGAGTCTCCAACATTTCCATACATGCATGTACAGTGGAACGTCGCTATAACGAACATCCCGGGATGCATGAAAATTGTTTGGTATAGCAGTCGTTCGTTTTAGCAGTTGCGGCCGCATATCCACGGACGTAATATCGGGGGCCAAAGGTCATGTTCGTTATAGCCGAATGTTCAGTATATCGCCGTTCATTATAGGAACGTTCCACTGTACATGTACAGTGTGATCTTTTCAAGTGGTAAACATACATGTATTTTCAGGTGCATTAGTGCAAAATTAGTGCAGGGGAAAGGATGGAAAACTACTACATGTATAAGAATGTTGCCAACTGGTCACTGACATAAATGAACAGAATAAAATCCAGTTCTTAAACCTTCCCAGGTTTTTACACGCTGGGAATAACATTTAAAGCCCCTACACAACATTGGTAAGATTGAAAAACAGAAATGTTCACAGATTTACATGAAACTTTGAAGATGGTTTGAAGATGGTTATGGTAGAAACCTCACACTAAAATATTTCTGCCTAAAATGTTGTATTTTGAGAGAAATGAGTAAAGAAATAGTTTACGTCTCACCGAGATCCAAACTATTTTTCTGAACAGTACGGCGTTGAATGCTGCATTTTCGCAAAACAAATGAAGCTGTTTTCACCATTTTCTCGAGACTCGGTTGGCGGATTGAGCTGAAATGTTCACAGGTGTGCTATTTCATGCATATGTTGGATCAGACAACGTATGGATGACTCTTCTTTGACCTCGACCAATGTTGTGTAGGGGCTTTAAAGGTCAACTGCTATGCATTTTTGAATTCTTTTTTTATTATTTCAAATAATCCCACAGTGTCAGTAGAATACATCAATGCATTTTTGTCTAATGGGAGTAGCCACACCCCCATGGCCCGTGGAGGCTGTCCTTGGCGCCATTATGAGGAAGACTCGGTTCAATACTCTTGTTGGGGAAGTGTTACGTCATTGTACGTTCGTATATGATAAACAATCAGTCAGTGCAAGTTTTTCGAGAGAACCCATTTCAGGAGTAAAAGTTGACATGATTGACAAAATTGACAAAATTGACAAAATTGACATGATTTGTTGTTGAAGATTGCAGTGGTGGAATAAACATGTATTTATTCCTTGTCGATCTCAGAATAAGCCGGGCAATTCCACTGTGACTGACATTACATTCTTTAATCATTTTGAATATCAAATCAAGTCTGGTGTCTTAACAATTACAGCTACTCAAACAATTTTTTGCCTGGAGGTTACTAGGTCCTAAATACAAAATGCACTCCTCAAATTTTGAAATTTCATGTTCAGCTTTTCCAACTAGGTTGGTTGTTTATTGCCGTGACTGACGTTACAATTTGCGACGCAACCTAAATATTGCTATAATGTTTTACAAATTTCTCTTCAAGTTAAAGGTGCTACAGATGTGAAGCTATATGAACATTTTAGCCCATGCAGTAACAAATGCATGAAGTGAGAGGAAAAACCTTTGAAGACTTTTTTTAACAAAATATGCAAATTAACCTCTGTGACTGACATTACCGTGACTGACATTACGCATTAGAATCATAACACCTGCTCAAAATAGAAACAATTAATCACTGAAATTGTAAACTTTCTGTCAAAAAGAGAAATATAAATTAAATTATTGTGTTATATTTAAAGAAATAATCATAACTCTAAGACATTTAAATGTTAGAACATATTAATTAAATGTCATGTAATGTACAACTTACTTTTACACAAGGTGCATGTATAACAACGCTAAACATACAATGTATACAGTCACTTTACAAGTTGCCTTTATGTCATTTGATAGTCAGTTATGTGAACAAAATGGAGAAATGGTGCTCCCCGTTTTATGAAATAGTCTGTTTCAGATGTTGCTTTTCACATAATAATTGACTCACTAAAAAAGACATGTACGGTACATTTGGAAAGCCTTACTATTTCAAAATTGTCAAGCACTGTACATGTACACTGTATTGTAACTTGTCTTGGAAAGACCACTAAAAATACAAGCTTTCCCATTCGCATATACAGTGAGATTTGGCTCCATCAATTTACAGGGCACCGTGTGGTATTTACAGCTACTGAGAAAATCTCGTTTGTTTCACAGAATACTTTGATTACTTTATAGATCTTTAAACAGTGTACTTTAATAGTGACAACGGTCTTTTAACTATTTCTACTACTAACAGCAAAATAGGCACTAACACTGTCAGAAACAGTGTAGCAGTCGGGTTCCAAGAAACATTAAAATCCACTCTTCCCAACACCACTTAGTATATCATGTAAATTTACAACTTTGAAGGAGATGGATTATATATAGATGATTGTGCTGCTCTCTGCTTCTTCGGATGGCGACACCTTGACACCTTCTGCATTTCTTTCCTTGTATGCATCATACAATCCCCTTTATTTTAGTTTTCTCCTCCGTTCAGCCTGTCTCTCTGCTGTTGTCTTTGACATCCTTCTCACTCAATTGTAAAGCTTGGGACCATTGAGTTTCTTGTAATTGCACAGGTATATGACTCCTATTACAAAAGAACAAAGTTGTCTAAAATTACTTTCAATTCAATCAAAATCAGTCAGAAAGTGTGCCCTAAATTGTGTACAAAAGTCCCATAAATCATTCACCTAAAGATAGCTTCTGGATGGATCCAAGAGCATTGTTTTAGGATGAAGTTACATTATATGTATGTCTAGACAGGCTGTCAGTCCATCCACTGTTCAAAATTTCTATCATTTACCATGGTGACCGGTGCATACGACGTGACTGACATTACAGTATCGTGACTGACATTACATGTGACTGACATTACACTTTTGTTTAATTGACCAAATCTATAAAATAACAATGATTTCCCACTTGATACCATTATAGCACTACCCAGTCCCCATACCAAGAAAATAATGAAAGACAGATTTCAATTGTTATCCTGTATGCTTTAATGGAAAAAATCATCGTTTTTTTGTGACTGACATTACGTTAAGCCTAAGCGTTGTTTTGATGCCACCACCTGGGGATCTAACATTTAATATAATCTGAATAAAACTAATTTTCCCCAAAATAGATACTAGGAGTTGTTATTTTAGCACAAGAATGTATTACATAACAATTGATTACTGAAAATACCAAAATAATTCAATTTTGTGTTCTTACCTGTGATTGGCAGCATAAATGTAGCCACATTTTCAAAAGGCTATAACGTTTGAAATAGTTGGCCAAAAACAATTGTTTTATTATTTCTAGAAACTACAACATCCAGGCTATCAATTTTGCAAAAGATATTTAACAAAAAGTAATTTTGAAATTTTGACCCTTGTGTCGCACTTGCGTGGAATTGCCCAGCCGCATTTGTCACGCCCGACCTGTCAAGTGTCCATTTCGAAGCTTGCTTTTGCGGAGACTATTCGCTATTATTCATGTACACGTTGCCATCGGAAAACTGCTTTCAGAATCTCAATCCTTGTAATCAAATGAGAGTTCATCGGATTCCCCCCCAACAAAAGCTGGAAAAAAAATGTCTCGGCCAACACATTTCTCACCTTTTTTCGCTGAGGTGCATTGGAAGGTGCATAACCCAAAAAGTTGCATAGATGTAATTACCCACTGAACGCGTCAAGGAACTACTCCAATTATGTACATGGTGTGTAAGTGTATACGGCCTTTGTTCAGTGTTCACCCCATGATGTAAAGAACAGCGCCCTCAATAAATACAGGCATTTTTTTTTTATTAATTGAAAAAATCTTCAAATAAGCCTGAAACACAAAAATTATGTTTGATCTGGGATTATAATATGCCATTTATAGTGCCAAGGAGCATACATGTAACTGGATTTTTTAAGTTTTTGGACTTCAGTTCACTTTTAAACATTGACAAGACCTGACTTTTTAATCTTGCAGGACCCTTCTTGCACGTCTGTGAATGAATTTCCTTCAACGTTTATTGAGAAATTTGTGTGCATGTACTGTAGCTATATAATAATTAATAATAATAATTTACACATTTATACTGTGTCCTTACCATAAGGAAATGATCAAAGGCACATTACAATAAAACTGTTAAAGGAAAGAGAAAAGATAGCAGTGAGAAGCAGTCTAAGAGGGAAGATAAAGACAGGTTTTGGGCCTTGTCAGTGCCCAAACCGCAGTATGGGAATACATCTGTCCCACCAGCAAAGAGGAAAAAATTAATTAATATACATGAAGCATTGTATCAAATGCGTTTGAAAACAAATCTGCAGCAATAATCAATTTTGTAAAATTCTGGCAAAAACCTCAGACTCCATTCCCTCCCATGAGGAGAACTTCTTTTCTGTTTCTCTCACGCAAGCAGTTTGCGCCATTTTTGTGTCGCATCATTTTTCGTGGTTTTTTTGTGAGATTTGCAATATGGGGTTCACTAGAGGTACCAGTACATGTAGCAAGCAATTTATAATTATTTTTTTTATATCCCTATCTTTTTCTCATGTTTCTTGGCTACATGTATTATGTGCACGTACATGTACAAAGCACATGGGAGAAAAATGACACGGATAGATGGCTTTCAATTACATGTATCTCCGGTCTACCACAGCATGTTAATTATTCAAGAGGGAATTGATCATTTCAAAGGAAATGACAGCCGGTCTGGTCATGAATTCAGTGGCCCAATGCCTAGAGGCAGTCAGGCCAGTCCCCCTACATGTATATGCCACAATATGGGATTGCTCACTCACTGCAGGGAAGGGGCACATGCGTGCACATGTATATGGACGAGGCCCTGCCCTCCCTGGAGACAGGAAATCAAAGCCGCTTCTATTAATTTGCCGGGAGGAAGGAGTTGGGGAGAGGGGAAGGGAGAGAGGGAGGGAGGGGGAGAAGACAAGGTATCTGGCAGACTTAATGGCCCACAAGGGAACCGGCCATTGAACTCTTTACCGCATAATGCCACAAATGGTTGTCATTCAGTTGTAAGAAGCAAAAAAAAAAAAACACCAAAATACCAAACATCAGAATCCCACTATGCAGTCAATGTATAGGTCAAAGGTCGGGTCAAGGGTCAAACTGCATGGCATCGCACTTGGCTCAACTAGCACTGCACTGCACTTGGTAACTGGAGAGGGAACGTCAACAAAGATTGGGGTCAGACTGAGCACAAGCTCAAGCAATTTTTGACACAACAAAAGGAAGTGACTTGTAGCGCAGCAATACAAATACAGTGTACGTTGAAAACTGCTTGTAACTGTCACCTACTCAAAAGACCCAAAATGCAAATCATCTTAATTTTTTGTTTGTAAACATTCGGACTGAAAGGTCCTTGCATCTCAATCCAAGCAGGGCTTTCTCTCACGGAGTCACGGGCAGAATGATTCCGCCGAGGAGAAAGCTCCTGCTGGGATTGCAACGTCACGCCCTCTGAATTTTTCTAAAATAAGAAAGCGCTCCAGGGTGAAGAAAGATCTATGGATTTCACTGATACCAATGCAGGACCTTTCTCCAAGGCAGAAATGACACGGACACACATTAAACCCTACTGTGTCCTTGTCACTTCTACCTTTGAGAAAGGTCCTGCTAGGATCATAACGCCTGACTGCTCGGGCCCTGTTCATTTCTTTGATGGTCTGTGCATTGAACAGGCAACAGTGGGTTTATTCCTTTTTATTTCACATCCCAATGATCATTGATCATCTCCTGCAGGCGTCACTTAGCAGTAGCACACAAATCAACTTACCCTCCGTTTGACCAGATCATATTTGCAGCCACATTTAGCACAGGCAAGGCACTGGAAAAACAGAAAGTGGAAAGAGATTACTGAATATCGTACTTTCAAAAGTAAGTCTGAATACATGTACATGTATGTATGCACTGCCTACTACAGTACAGTACATCTCAAAGTAGATCTTGGTGTCAGTAAAATGTTTACTGCTTAAATGTACATGTATGTACACAATGTAAAATCAAATGATGTACAGTATGTACAGTACTTGCAGTGAAATAAGGTGCGGTCCCACAAGGAAGATTATTGGACAAGGCCACAGACAGAGCATATTGGGTGGGCACAACTGGGATACAGTACAATGTATACATGTACAATGTACAGTACATGTACGCCTACATTGTACGTACTGTACTGTATAAACTTAGTTCCAGAAATTTTGGCAAAATGTTATCAAACTGTCTGGGGACTCTGATGGAGCACATCAACACTGATTAGGCCAAACCAAGCATACAATTATCAAATCATTCAAATGTGCCAAGATAAATGTATTTATCTGTACACACAATGTACCGGTACCGGTACATGTGCCATGTACAATGTACATGCACCTCAATTCATCTTGACACCCCCACTCCCGAAAATTGACTAGAAAAGGACTTGAACCCAAGACCTCCGGCTTACATGTACATGTACCTATGTACAGTGTACATGTACATACATGTACGCTGTATGCACAGCATACTGTACATGTACGTGTACATTGTACAATTGTACATGTACGTGTACAATTGTACATGTACGTGTACATGTATGTACACGTACATGTACATGTAGTACATGTACTTGTACTTGTAGTGTACTAGTGCAGTACATGTACATGTACATGTACATTATGCCAGAGGTCTCAGGTTCAAGTCCGAGTCCAGTCAAATTTTCTTTGCTACCCAAATCAATGTTAAAACAAATTGATAATGATATGATATTTCAATCCTGGCAGGACTTTTCTAAATGGCAAAGTGTTTTTCAAAGACAGTTTTCATTCCCGCTATTACATTAAATGAAACTGTCTGAAACTGAAACAAACTCCTAATTAGCATCTTGCAATGCAATGCAGACATTTTCATTGTCATCAACGGCAAAGAAATGTGTCATTCAAATACTGTACATACATGGATATCGTCACTGCAATATTTTGGGGGCTCAGTAAATACACATTGCTTAAAGCCCCTACACAACATTGGTCGAGGTCAAAGAATAGCATCCATACGTTGTCTGATCCAACATATGCATGAAATAGCACACCTGTGAAAATTTCAGCTCAATCCGCCAACCAAGTCTCGAGAAAATCGTGAAAACTGCTTCATTTGTTTCGCGAAAATGCAGCATTTAACGCTGTACTGTTCTGAAAAATAGTTTAGATCTCACTGAGACTATTTCTTTTACTCATTTCTCCCAAAATGCAACATTTTAGGCAGAAATATTTCAGTGAGAGGTTTCTACACATGTAACTATAACCATCTTCAAACTGTATGAGTTTCATGTGAATCTGTGAACATTTCTGTTTTTCAATGTTGTGTAGGGGCTTTAAATGTTATTCCCAGCGTGTAAAAACCTGGGAAGACCATCTATGATTGAGCACTGCATAGAGCTAAGAAGCAAGCCAGTCAATACATGTCAGTGAGATCTCGCCAAGACCAGGCGTCCATAAACAACCAATGGTGCCCTTTGAACAAAGAGGGGGCACACAGTTTACAGGAGGCATCCAGGGATCATAGCTTGAACCCTTCCTTCAAAAGAAGGTGCATGTATTGTACACAAATGTACATGTAAGCATACATGTAAGATGGAAAAACAATATGCCTGAGGGGCAAAGGTCATGGCCCCCGCAAGAGGAAGAAATAAATGTACATGTACTGTAAGAACCCCAACCAGCGCAAGTCAATCCCAGTTCAAAACAAACAGATCAACAGTGAATTGATAGAGACCATTACATTATCTGCTTTATGGTCTACAACATGTGATTGTGATTACTGTACATACATGTACATGTACACAGTAAATACATGTGCTTTGGTACTATGTACAACTGTACGTACATGTACAAAACGTGTACATACAGTAAGTATGTACATGTGGGCAATTCCACTGTGACTGACATTACATTCTTTAATCATTTTGAATATAAAATCAAGTCTGGTGTCTTAACAATTACAGCTACTCAAACCATTTTTTGCATGGAGGTTACTAGGTCCTAAATACAAAATACACTCCTCAAATTTTGAAATTTCATGTTCAGCTTTTCCAATTAGGCTGGTTGTTTATTGCCGTGACTGACGTTACATTTTGCGACGCAACCTAAATAGCACTAAAATGTTTTACAAATTTCTCTTCAAGTTAAAGGTGCTACAGATGTGAAGCTATATGAACATTTTAGCCCATACAGTAACAAATGCATGAAGTCAGATGAAAAACCTTTGAAGACTTTTTTTAAACAAATATGCAAATTAACCTCTGTGACTGACATTACCGTGACTGACATTACGCATTAGATTCATAACACCTGCTCACAATAGAAACAATTAATCACTGAAATTGCAAACTTTCTGTCAAAAAGAGAAATATCAATTAAATATTGTGTTATATTTAAAGAAATAATCATAACTCTAAGATGTTCAAATGTTGAAACATGTTCATTAAATGTCATGTAATGTACAACTTACTTTTACCATGCTTTTACACAAGGTGCATATGTATAACAACACTAAACATACAATGTATACAGTCACTTTACAAGTTGCCTTTATGTCATTTGATAGTCGGAAGGCAGTTTAAATACATGTGTTATGTGAACAAAATGGAGAAATGGTGCTCCCCGTTTTATAAAATAGTCTGTTTCTGATGTAGCTTTTCACATGGATGAAATAATTGACTCACTAAAAAAGACATG
Organism: Luidia sarsii; assembly: GCA_949987565.1. Taxonomy (NCBI): domain Eukaryota; kingdom Metazoa; phylum Echinodermata; class Asteroidea; order Paxillosida; family Luidiidae; genus Luidia; species Luidia sarsii. The sequence goes on along the minus strand of OX465101.1, from coordinate 9,326,322 downwards.
TACCGGTACATTTGGAAAGCCTTACTATTTCAAAATTGTCAAGCACTGTACACTGAATTATAACTTGTCTTGGAAAGACCACTAAAAATACAAGCTTTCCCATCCGCCCTTAAATAAGCTACATATACAGTTAAGAGGGTTTGGCTCCATCAATTTACAGTGCACCATGTGGTATTTACAGCAATGAGAAAATCCCATTTGTTTCACAGAATTCTTTTATTACTTTATAGAACTTTAAAATGTACTTTAATAGTGACAACAGTCTTTTAACTATTTCTACTACTAACAGCAAAATAGGCACTAACACTGTCAGAAACAGGGTACATGTAGCAGTCGGGTTCCAAGAAACTTTAAAATCCACTCTTCCCCACACCACTTAGTAAATCATGTAGATTTACAACTTTGAAGGAGATGGATTTTAAAGATGATTGTGCTGCTCTCTGCTTCTTCAGATGGCGACACCTTGACACCTACTTTTCCTTTGTTCTTCTGCATTTCGTTCCTTGTATGCATCATACAATCCCCTTTCTTTTAGTTTTCTCCTCCGTTCAGCCTGTCTCTCTGCTGTTGTCTTTGACATCCTTCTCACTCAATTGAAAAACCTTCAGTCCAATGAGTTTCTTGTAATTGCACAGATACCGGTATAGGACTCCTATTACAAAAGAAAAAAGTTGTCAAAAATTACTTTCAATTCAATCAAAATCAAATTGTGAAATTGTGTACAAAAGTCCCATAAATCATTCACCTAAAGATAGCTTCTGGATGGATCCAAGAGCATTGTTTTAGGATGAAGTTACATTTTATGTATATCTAGACAGGCTGTCAGTCCATCCACTGTTCAAAATTTCTATCATTGACCATGGTGACCGGTGCATACGACGTGACTGACATTACAGTATCGTGACTGACATTACATGTGACTGACATTACACCTTTGTTTAATTGACCAAATCTATAAAATAACAATGATTTCCCACTTGATACCATCATAGCACTACCCAGTCCCCATACCAAGAAAATAATGAAAGACAGATTTCAATTGTTATCCTGTATGCTTTAATGGAAAAAATCATCGTTTTTTGTGACTGACATTACGTTAAGCCTAAGCGTTGTTTTGATGCCACCACCTGGGGATCTAACATTTAATATAATCTGAATAAAACTAATTTTCCTCAAAATAGATACTAGGAGTTGTTATTTTAGCACAAGAATGTACTACATAACAATTGATTACTGAAAATACCAAAATAATTCAATTTTGTGTTCTTACCTGTGATTGGCAGCATAAATGTAGCCACATTTTCAAAAGGCTATAACGTTTGAAATAATTGGCCAAAAACAATTGTTTTATTATTTCTAGAAACTACAAAATCCAGGCTATCAATTTTGCAAAAGATATTTTTAAAAAAGTAATTTTGAAATTTTGACCCTTGTGTCGCACTTGCGTGGAATTGCCCATGTACATGTGTATGTACATGTACATTTATATGTACATGTACATGTATGTGCCTGCACATTGCTATACACACATAAGCAAATTACTACACACACATACACTACTATACAGTATACACACATCATTTGTGAATTACAATGTACAGTACATGTACTATAGAATGTCCAGTCCCAGTGCATGTACCAATGTACATTGTTCATAGTGTACAGTCAACATCAACTCCGCTTTTTATTCTTTGATCCATAAATAACATGTGTACATGCACATGTACATGTGTACATGTATGTACCGGTACATGTATTTGTACATGTACATGTACAGTACAGTGCAAAGTATACATGGTGGTACACTGTATAGGTAGTACCTGTGCATGATGCAAACTCAGTGCAGTGGAGTTGCATGGCACATGTACATAAACGTGTACATGTTCATATGGTACTTTCCACTGATAGCTTAGCCAAGGGTCAAGCAAGATACAGGTACGTGTACACATGTATACAAGAACACCTGCTCAGGATTCAACTTGAGTGTTTCATAGTGCAAATGCAAGGGTCACAGTTGTAACTCAGTTTGTTGTGAGCTTGAGCCTTCAGGTAGTCTCCTGATGCAACAACGGGTAGAGTACAGTACACACTGCCCAAAACATTGAGCTACTGGCTCTTTTCAGACCCACACTCTCTGTCTCAAAAGAGATGTTTTACCTGGTGTCACTGCAAACCTTCCACTTGCTTAAATAGACATTGCAAGGTTGTAAACTACCGAAGGCGATATTCTGAGTATGAAAGAATTTCAGCTCAGCCCAGTGTAAGTGATAGGGTCACAATGCAAGTTATTTTCGGAATACAAGCTGCCAAGTGTATAACTATAAGCCGCAGTGCCAAGAAAAACTTCAAGATACATGTAGGATTGCCGTGTTTCATGTACATTGTAAACAGTCCTGTGTTCAAACATATACATTTACATTGTACAGTACATCAGGAGCTATAGGGCCTGGGCATTAATGGCGGTGATGATAATGTTGAGTAGTACTAGTAGTACATGTATACATGTACATGACGTGTGTATATATGACAGTTTATGACTGTACATGAAAATGAACAATTTGCATACATGTATATCAACATTATACATGTACTTGACATTAGTTTGTATACGTACATGTATATGAAAACACTGACTGCCTATTTTTGCATCCTTGTGGAGACATTGCTTTGTTCTCAGGCACTGTACAGTGTGTACATGTACAACTGTGTGAGAAACCATGTTTTAAAAATGCTGCCATTCAACTACATTCACTTTCCTTCAGTACAAATTTGGACTGTACAGTATGTCCCTTACATGTACATGTACATGTACATAACATTTCAATTTGTGACTGATTGTTACCCATCAAAATGTTCTCGTTAATTAAGACATTAAAATCTAAATACAGACCGCGCATTAGAAGTGTGCCCTTTTGTGATGAGTTATTTCACGGTACATATTTTTGTAAGTTTGTTTCTTTTACATAATTGCAAAAGTTTATTTTTTCAAGTTATTTAAAGATAGAGTTTAAACTTAATCAATATTCAGTAGTTTCAATACATCATGGCGCCCTCTTCTGACCATTGTTAGTTTGTTGTGGTGCCAACTTATCCATTCATTGAACTCTACAGTGCTGAAAGGAGTAGCCTATGCTTATGTCAACTCATTATTGATTTCATTCCTTTGAGTACAAGCCGACTACATGTACAGTGTATACATATACTGTACTGTTACATGAATTTAACGATTTCAGTCACCAGAATTGAGTGGCTTTCCCTTCTAAGATTTGTGTAAGCACCATGTATTGAACTTATTGTATGAAAAAACCTATTATTTTGTACACAAAAATCTTGAGTTAAAGGGCCTGTTCGTTATAGCCGAATGTTCGCTACACATGTACCGGTGTTTGTTATAGCGACGTTCCACTGTAATACAGAAAAGAGTCCTACTCAGATTTATTTCTAATTTTCAGGAAGGAAGACAAAAGACTCCACACTTTAATAAAGTACACAGCAGTATGAATGTGCCTTAGAACCCTAACCTCCCTGATTCCTCCAAAAATCTTCCGGGTGGTGTTGGAGGACTTTGGATGATTGAGTATAGACCTCAGTAGAATGGATTAGGGGGTTAGGGCTAGTCCAAAATCTACAGTACAAGGCCGCGGCATGGTGAGGTTGGCCGGGTTAGGGTGACTGACCAGTTCCTTGCCTGACCGCCTTCCAACCTGCTTCTGCTCAAAAGAGCCAGGTACCCATTCTCTGATGGGTGGACCAGGGTTTTGCCCCGCATATCAACTCGCAGTGAGGCGGCCAACCTCACTGCTTTGATGGACCACCTCGGTGTTTGGATCCAAAACTGGCCACCTCAGGGGGAGGGGGGGGGGTTTCAAAGTCAGGCTAGAAAGATGAACACCAAGCAATAGCACTTCAGCATCTATAAAGTGATGCACATACATGTATCATATTCCATTCCAACATACATGAACTACATGTATGGCACTCAGTGCTTTTGACTGCAGCACATCTGAAGGCAAACAAATCCACAGCATACCAAACTCACCAATTGAGCGAGTAATCGGTTGCCAGGGGAAACCCTGGGGTGGACTGAGAGTTTCCCAGCTTCTGGTCCGAGTGGGACTTTGACCGCCAACCTTCTGCATTGCAGACCAAAATGCTCTTTAGATTAGGCCTCCAAGTTCCAACCCTTCAACCACAGCACCTCCCAGCTTTTCTGATACAGGACAGTAACCGACTCACTGACTCAGATTCACTTTTAGTTCTCAGGAAGGGAGACTGAGCACTTTGTATTATAACATATCATTCATAATCATAACCCATTATTTCACCTTGTATTTCTAGCTTCATTTTCAAACTATCCGGTCAAGAAAGGAATATTACAGTAAGCTAATGCACTCATGAATTTTGTGACATGCAAAGTCACAAATAGCCCCTCCGACTGTTTGACACTTTAGTTTTGGGGATTTGGGCTAAAACTCAGACATTATAGACCTGTCAGTCAATATTACATGTACAAATAGTCAACCTTCATTCATTTTGTGTACCTTTCCTAGCTCTATACAAACGTAAGAAAACAAAAGTAACTCGGACTATGGACTAGAGTTAGAAGAAAGATAAGAGCATATGATTGTATCATTGTAATGTGCATGAATGTTAGTCCGAGTAACTTAGACCCGACAAGTCACCCTTTTTTTATCGAATTTTGAAATTTTGAGATTTGGGTGACTGTAGGGTCCAAGGATCATGGCTATGCTGCATCGTGTAAAATCACTATAATGTCATCTTTGAAAAATACCCCCGACCGAAATCCCCAGATTTACCCCACCAAAACACCCGTGAAACCGTCCAGCATAGCCTTGGACCCTACAGTCACCCGAATCTCAAAATTTCAAAATTTGATAAAAAAGGGTGACTTGTCGGGTCCAAGTTACTCGGACTACTCGGACTACATGAATGTAGAGTCTAGTGTTACATTTAAATGTAACTCAACTGTGTAAGTTTAAGACCAAAATGGGCTGAATCAGTGAACTGAATGGTGTGAGAAAGTGTTCTAATATTATCAATAACTTGAATAAGACTTTAAGAGTCCAGATAATATTAGTTTTATTACTACTACTACTAGTACTAGTAGTATCGTGGGAACCCCCGTTTTCGACGCTACACGTTTTCGACGCTTAGCCTTCTAACTCACATTGCACTATGAAAACAACTCCGTATAACAATCTCAGACTTCGTATGTTACAGTTGGTTTCCTGCTCTTGTCCGTCACCGAAAATATGGAAATTTAAGGCTTTTCCAGTAGGCCAAACTCGTGTTATTCAAAAAGGGGCTCTTTAGGAGTCTATTTTCCTAGGTACAAAATTGGCAGTTGCTTCGAAGCTCAAGTTTTCTTCATTGTTGGTCCTAAAAAAAATCTGAGTTAACCTTAACAAACCCCAACATCCGTAGAAAAAATATATATCACGCAACTTGAGGCAGTCCATTCTGGGTAAAAACTATGGAGGCTACTATAGGGCGTCTCGCTTATATAATTTTTTAAATATTTTTTTTTATTATTATTTAAAGACAAAAAGTAACATGGCCCAATAGGCTTTTTTTTTAAATGAAAAAAATAAAAGGGCAGCTAGAGAAAGTACCAAGAAGGAGGAAATGTGTCTCTGGAATGACATTGGGAAAGGTCATAACTGAAGAAGCAGCGAGAAAGAGGATTGTGGAGTTTTTTTTAAACGTCACAAAAGAAGACATCAACAAGACCAATACGAATATGAATGATTTGAGGAAAGTGTTAGAAGCAGTGTGGAAAAACAAAAACAAAGATGAACACAAAAAAACATACAGGGAAGAATTTTACAGTGCCACACAGCATTTTGAGTTATTTTAAGAATTCATTTTGCGTTTGGCTGTACTGGGACACCTTACTAAACACCACCGACGAAAATAGGTGATGATGCTTACTGCGCGGTGCGCCGCGGACGTCAACAAAACCGGGTAATCTTACAGAAGTGACAGGCTTGATCAACCTTCTCTATGATTATTCTAATATAATAGTCTGTGGTGTGGACAAAGTGACTGGGACGTCTTTAGTTTTAGTGTGATACTTTCGTCCACATTGTTCAGTTTGAAGAAAAGTCCTTATATCTTTGAAAACCGGTTATTGGAGGATACTAGTACTAACAACTAAGTACTAGTTTCAATCAATAACAAAGAAAACAGTCTAGCTTGCTTTCCTCTTAAGTTTGAAATATCTCTTGTTCTTCTTTTTAAAGGTCAAGATCAACTGTAAGTCTGTATAATTTACCAGCATTTACACATATACATGTACATGTAAGTCACTCATTGTATTGTAAGTGTACGCAGTTCCAGAGGTGACGCACATGACATTCACATTTGCCCCATCCCACTTCATTCACTCCTCATTGTCATTGTCATTGCTTTATTCACTTTACCTGAATATCAGGAATCCACGGCGGTTCTTCGAGCTGAAATGGACTCGTGTCCTTGTCCTCCACGCTGACCATACGCAGGCCGCTCTTGCTACGGACCAGTTTCTTCCCGGCGTCGGCCATTTCGGGCGCTTTCAAAGCACATTTAGAGCAACAATTTGCCTCGACCTAGCGACGTTCCCTCCCCTCCGGTCCGTCGCGGCCCCTCCAACCCATCCAGCTGTCTGCACGATAAATGTATTGTGCCATGGATGTAGGCCGCCCTCTTGTGCTCTTTTGTGTAGTTTTGGACATAGACTGGCGCTTAACTCGCCAAATAGAACCCTATTACGTTACATGCAATCATGGTCTAGTAACCATAACTCATCGTCAGCCATAATGTACTACGAGATACAGTCACACCGGTTTTATTAACGAAGTCCCCAGTCGCACATTTTTTGTTTGTTTTTACCCAGTTCAACGACGACATAAAACTGTTGCAAGCATGAGTCTGGATTTCAGCCGACAAGAAACCCAGAACGCCAGCGGGCCTGGCTTCGTGGGCATTCGTTTCTGTCAGGAATGGTGAGGTTAAATGGCTAAAACAAATCAAGAAGTAGTGTACGTAGTGTAATCATGTATCATAATTATTTATATGTAGGCTACCCCCAGAACTGTGGGGTTCTACGTCGTCCGCTGCTCTCCCGACCGGAACCCCACAGATAACTAGGCTTTTTTCCCATAGGCTTCTGTGTAACGTTCACAAGTGCTGTGGCATAGGGATCAGCAGGTTCAGCATAACTCATAAAATACTGCTTCGTTTGGCTCAAGATTTCTAGCAAATGTGGTTTACATACCACGCACCTTAGTCCGAGTAACTTGGACCCGACAAGTCACCCTTTTTTTTATCGAATTTTGAAATTTTGAGTTTCGGGTGACTGTAGGGTCCAAGAAAATCAGTGTCCTAAACCTGATTATATGTACACACCGCCAAAAACCATTTCGACCAGCCGACACAAACCCCCAGATTTACCGCCGAAAACACTCGTATCACCGTCCTACGTGCCCATTTTTTGATTTAGTGAGAATCAAGGATTCTAATAGTACTGGTCCTTTGCTTTACTCACGCCTAGCGGCCCAGTACATGGGACTAGGACAGGTGCTGACATTGAACATGCTCAAGAGAAATTCCGTCCCATGATTATGACCACATTTATCTTAGTTTTACTCTCTAATTCTACTTTCATGTATAGCAACAACATGCTGTATCCAAAGGAAGACAAGGAGAACAAAGTCCTACTATACGCAGTAAGTGAACCTTCAAGAATGTCCCATTTTTGTCAGAATTGAGCTTTTACATTTGTTTGTCGCCCACTTGATCCACAATTTATAAAGTCGAACAAATGAAAGAAAAATTGGCTGGGAACTCATAGGGCCTATTAAAACAAACGGTAACAAAAACATTGACTGGACAAGGGTTTGAACCCGAGATCTCTGTGGTTTTGCATACCAGTGTGGCCAAGTGAAACAAAATATCATTTTTAAAATGATAAAAAGAATTTTTTTTAAATGAATGAAGTTTATGATAAAACGAAAAATGATAAAAAGAATTTTCATTGATTTTGAAATTTTGATTGGTTTCCACTGTTGAACCTTGCACATGCACAACCTATGTATCATACCATGCTAAAAAATGACTGAAATAAAAATGACTGGACTACCAGTACTGGACTATTGTTTGGAAAAGGCCCCCCAAAAAAGTGCCTTCCTGCCTCCTTTAAAAAAAAAAATTAGGATGAGAAACTATTAACTTTCTTGGCCTATTAAAGTAATACAAAAATGTTGCTTATTAATTATTTATTAAATATTTGTTAACGTAAATGACCAAAATTATAAATAAATCAAACAATTCCCAGAATCTTTAGGCCTAGAGGGCCAAGCGTTTTTATTTGAGAGTGACCCTGCTCAGACCGTAATGTCAGAGCCTGTTTTGGAGACTTAAGCCGCGTCCGCACTGGACTTAAAATGGGTAAACTAACCGAGCAAATGGGTAAATTGACCATTTTAAGTCCAGTGCGGACAGCCAGAAAGTTTTCCTCCCAGGTAACTTACCCGACTCCAGTGGGTAGTTTAACCGACCAACTTCTGCCCGGTTAAATTGACCAGGTCAGTTTAACCGAGTCGATAAGTCCAATCCGGACACGACGTCTCGGTAAACGACTCGGTAAAAAACCACATCCGGCGCCCCGCATTGCCAGAGGCCCTAAATACCACGTGACGTGCCATGGTCCCAATACAACAATGTTGTTTACTTTTCGAGCAGGGTCGACGTGTCGTAGTTTTATGGTATTTACATCCGGTGAAAGGTCACCACCATAGCGCCCTCTTGCGTTTATACGCGCCAGTCGGTTAGTTTTACTGCGTCGTCTCGGTTAGTTTACCCGAGTCGAAAGTCCAAGTGCGGACGCCGGGAAGATTTACCCATTGGAATGTTACCCACGGGCTCGGTAAAAAATAAGTCCAGTGCGGACGCGGCTTTAAACAAAAAAAAATGAACTTTTCTGGGAGAGTTCCGAGAAATTTGGAGTTAGGAATTAATTTTAAATGCAAGAATGGCACAGAAATTCTAATGACTGAACCTCACAATGTCTCTTGTGGCAGTGTCGGAATTGTGACTACCAGCAGGAGGCCGACAACAATTGTGTTTACGTCAACAAAATCACCCACGAAGTAGAGTGAGTATACGTACCGAGACCGGTCTGCCTCATTCCATGGTGGGCAACGGAAATCAGTGAAGACAGAGCCGAATGAGGCGTGGAGGCATGGGCTTGATCGTTACTGGGGTCCAGTGAATACTTTCAGCGAGGTTAAGAGCAGACGCCAGTTGTACCACACTCAGGCAGAGTCTTATGAAAGGCTGCCAAGTCACCATTTTTTTTCTTCGTATTTTGAATATTTGAAGAAATTATGAACTCCCTTTCAAAAATCAGGAATTTCCCATTTTCCGTAGGCCTAAATTGTGTCCTGAGCATTTGTACTTCTGGAGTTAACAATTTAGCTCTGTCCCCACTGGAAATATTTTGTGGAAGCTCATTATAGAGTGAATGGGTAAGTTGGCCATTTTAAGTCCAGCGCGGAGAGCCAAGGAAGTTTTCCTCCAAGGTAACTCACCGGCTCCAATGGGTAATTTAACCGACTGACTTCTGCCCTGTTTGATTGATCAGTGGTCGATTTCACCAAACTCATCGTAACTTTACGATCAATCGCAAAGCGAGGAGCGACGCACAGAAATCATACGGTGTATCACAACCTATAATGGGTTATCCAAGTTGAGTTACGATGCATCGTAGGGCTTTGTGAAATCCACCTTAGGTCAGTTTAACCGAGTCATAAAGTCCAGTGCGGACGCAACGTATTCTGCGTTTGTTTGTAGTCAGTCGGTTAAGTTAAGTCTACCCACGTTGATAGTCCCGAGTGCTGGCGCTTGATTTACCCATTGGAATGTTAACCACCTGTCTCGGTAAAAAGAAGTAAAACAAAAACAGTCCAGTGTGAACACGGTTTCCAAACTACCACAACAAGGTATGCTGCTGAGAAAACAGTATCGCAGTATCGATATTTGCCCATCAGGCTACCGTCACATGTAGCAGTAATGGTGGCGATGGTGGTGATGATGACGAATCATTTTGTTGCAGTGAGCTGACACAGATTGTTGCTGAGGTAGTGGCTGACCCGACCCTGCCCCGCACGGAGGACCATCCGTGTCCGCGATGCCGGCACAAGGAGTCCGTCTTCTTCCAGTCGCAGACAAACAGGGCAGAGGTAAAATTGAAAGGAGACGAAATCACATCCACTCTGACATGATACGATGCCCCTATCTAGGATGCAACCCGGCACCCCATGCTGTACATATTCGAATCCACCACACGAAACAACATGACCTTCTGCCTAAATCCACAATCCTAAATCATCTAACTCTCGATTCTAAGGCATATCTGTCAGCTAAAGCATTTGTTTTCCAATAATAACACTGGCGATCAGGGGATGGGGATTCAAATTCGGCCAAGATCCCGAGTCCTCCAACTCTCGATTCTATGGTATTTCTCTCGGCTAAAGCATTAATCCAACGATTGCAGTTGTGCTAGAGAGCAAGAGTCGTGGGTCCAAATCCTGCCCGAGCTGATAGAACATAATTTTTCTGCAGATTACACAGGATACACCTATGGAAGACATTGTGATGCTGAATGCCTTATGCCACATGTGTATTGCCATTTTACCGCAATACAAAACTAGTTGAATGCTTCTGACTGGCGCCCCAACCCTGGCAAAGACTAGTTGACCGTATGGGAAGGCTGCCATCAAAGGGCTGGATAGCTCAGATGGTGAAGAGCGCTGGTATGCAAAACCAGAGGTCTTGGGTTCAAGTCCCGGTCCAATCTAACACAAAACTGTGATATTGACATGATTGAACTGATTTTTAATTTTTGGCTGTTTTTTTTTTCAGGAGGGAATGAGATTATATTACGTGTGCACCTCACAAAACTGTGGCCATCGATGGACAGAATGAGTCTTGAAAGTACTTCCTGTGACCCTTGACCCCACCATGGTCTCTCGGCGGGCTGCCCGAAAATTGTCGATCGGGCGAAAAACACCAAATCCATTTGAGAACATGCTTGTGAACAGCAGCCCGGCAAATAACGGCAGCAGTCAAGCAGTGCAGGGAACCCAGTGCTGGGACAAACCTTGGGATTCGTGGCTGGTACGTTGAGAGCACTCTTTTACCAAGAAGTGCCATCGATCAAGATAGAAAGCCGCCTTGCCCTGGCCAGGATCTTAACAGCCGAGGCATGACAGAAACGGCCTGTGATTGCCTTCCCAACAGAATCCCACACACTGAATGGTCTGATCCAGTGTCAGTCATCTCTTGGTAGACGGGTAGAGTGTTGCAGGATTGGAGCTGGAGTGCTTGTCCAATTTCACCGTAGTCACCGTAACTCATGACCAGTCTTGACTCACGAGACCATAAACGGTGCGCAGACACTAAACGGCCTGTCCGAAATGTAAAGACATGCCCGTCCTACGTTGATTAGAATGGTATCACAATGCTTTGTGAAATCGAGCCCTGGCGTTGATTTCACCAAACCCATCGTAACTTACGATCAATCGCAAAGCGATGAACGATGCACAGAAACCATAGTGTATCACAGCTTACGATGGGTTATCCATCGTAAGTTGAGTTACGATACATCGTAAGGCTTCGTGAAATCCACCCCTGGGCGCTTAAGGCCAATTGCTGCTGCACTAAGGCACACATACGGAAGGACCCAGCACAGTTAGAGTTGCCTATCCTTTGTAGATAACCCCATTTAATACAAGTTGTTGTATTGATTTACGCATAAACATGAGTTTTGTGGTGAGATTCTGTTCATCACTGTGAAGGACCCGAATGACAAGTTATTCAAAGACCCGCGGTGTACGTTGGTCGGTAGCAACATTTAGGCTGCGATCTGCTTGCCGTCAAGCTGGCATACACATTGGCATGGTCTTTTGACTTGATTGAGCTGAAACTCTCACAGGTCTGTTATTTCATGCAATATGCTGAATTAGACAAAGTATGGACGCGTTTCTATAAAGACTTTTACCTAGGATGTGTAGGGACTTTAAAACTTGGGGCTGTGCTGGGTCCTGGTCCTGATTGGTGCACAGAACGTCCAATTGGAAAACAGAAAGCATCTGAAAACTGTGCCGTCTGGATGGACTATCTAGTGTTTGAAAAAAAACATTCCCGTAAAAAAATCTGAACAAGGAATGTGAGAAATAAGAGAAACACAAATACTGGTCTGACCTCATTTCATTTCAAAGTTTTATTCAGCAGCCGTGTTGTTGGTTGTATTTTAAATAGGTACCGGCTCTTACACAGAGTATACTAAAGATGATTAATTCTATGTACAACGATCCCAGTAATAATAAAAAGTCCATTCTGTTTGTGTTCGTTTTTACGATTTGTGATTGGCGTGTCAAAATAGTCATTGTTCTTTTATCTACACCGATAGTCCAAATACAGGCCTGGGTGCATCACAACTACAGACCATTCACTGTGAGAAAAGCTTGAGCATATTCATAGCACCAGACGGGACTGTGCACTGCTGTTCATGTGTCCACGTAGGATTTTGGCGCCACTCTTGGGCTGACGGGTAGTAATGACTCCTGATAGGCCAGCTGTGGGCGGACTGCAGAGGAGGCGGCATGCCTTAGCATTCAATGAGGTCGAGCTCAACTTGGCGTGAACAGACTGCGGTGTTCTGTATTCTATTCCCAGCTACATATTCAACGTTTATACTGGTGAAAGCATGACCGCTGAGTTAAGTCAGGTTTACTTCCAACATGATGCAACACACAACATGTAGACAAAAAACGGGCAACACTTTCTGACATCTGTGGAGCATGGCGATTACGTCGAGTAAAAATTTAACGTAAATACTGTAAAATCATTTTACCCCAAAAAATTGCTATTAAAACTTATCCTCATTTCATACGTAAACCACGGCACAATCAACATTCAAAAATTCCTCAGTGAGGCAAGTCACCAGGATTATCAAGTCCGTGAGTTGACAGGGCAGCACTTTACAGCCAGCGACCATAACCGTGAGTCTGAATTATCAACACGCGGGCAGAGATCGGAGTCTTCCTCAAGCTTGCTGCAAATTGAGCAGCACCAGGCCGTTGACTATTCAGCTGTAGCCGCTGGCTTCCTTGAGAAACATGCATCCAGGGGGGACTTGGATGGCCAGTCTTCCCTCAGTAGCTAGTGTCCGGTATCTCGGACCGGCTAGGATCTTTCTCAAAGACAGGTGGACAAGAATCCAAAACCAAAGTATTTCTTTGATCTTTTCCCTCTTGTCACTAATCCCTACCCTACTCATTGCCCTTTTCTTTGATCTTTCCCCCTCCTCTCACTAATCCCTACCCTACCCCTTGCCCTTCCCTTTGATCTCTACCTACCAGCTTCACTCTTTGTCCTTTGTTTCTCATCCGTGTCCTATTCACTCTCTCCCCCCTTCCTTCGTGTACATGTATCTGTTTTGTCCTTGTCACTCTGCCTTTGAGAAAGGTCCTGCTAGGATCGAAACGTCAGGCCCACTAAATTTAAGACTAAGATTAAGACCAAAGTATTTCGTTAACTTCCAATCTGTTTCTCCTTGCCATTCTGCTTTTGAGAAAGGTCCTGGTGGCACAGAAATGCTGAACCCTCTCTAACATTGCTCAGATTTTAAAAGTAATGTTTACCCCCCCCCCCTCAAAAATAAAAATGGCATTGGGCTTGTAATACAATGAAGGTTTGCCCTACTTAATGTATAATAAGCAGTGTTAATGCCCGATTGCCTGCTAAAATACAGGCACCTCAGGAAGGATTTGATCCCATAACTCCTGCTTTCTAGTGAAGACGTCTTGACCACCGCATTGGGTGAGGTCGGTCATCTGGTGGATTCGAATCTGTACCGATGTGGGTAATACGTTCAATCATAGATACGGTAAACCGGGTACCTACAGCATTGAGTTTATATCGCATCACACAGGTTTTCACAGAGAATCCAGTATTTGGTCTTTCATTGGAGCATTTGATGCATGTAGGAATACCCACAGCCTAAAAATCCCCCGGAAGCCTTGAGCCCGAGCCACAGACAAAGCCAGACAGGAGCCTCAGTTCCGAGCACTAAAAAAAACCCCACCCTATGTACAAAACAGAGTCATTCAATGGAGACCTCTTAGGAGACAACCTATGCCGTGTACACCAAGAGCTGCTGTGCAAGATCAGATGCGACCTCAACACCACCAGTCACCAGCACGCTTGGAAAACAGAAATCATCCTCGGAGTTGCTACAGTCCGTTCACTGTAAGAAGAAGAGCCCGAGTATTTTCTCAGCACCAGCTTGGACCGTGCACTGTTGTTCATATCAGACATGTGGAATTTGGCGCCACTTTTGACCGACAGGCGAGAACGACTGCTGTTGGGGCAGCTGTGGCTGAACTGGGGGGGGGGGGGTAGGGGGAGAAGGGGAGAGGGCATGCCATGGCATTTAATGAGGGCAAGGTTGAGCCCCATTCAGGGGTGAACATACTGCACATGAGACTAAGAGTTGTTTCTAGCCACTTAAAAAAAAACTCAAAAAAAAAAAACAGCAAGACCCATTACACATTAAGTCAAAATATTCCCTACACATTCCGATTGTCTAGAATCTAATCCCCAAAAGTCACGTACGGAATTTTCACAAATATCCCAAATTTTGTGTGCTCTGCTGCAGATGAAAACCTCCATTTCTCTCACAAGGAAAAGAGAAGAACACACAAATTTAGACACACCCCTAAAAAAAAAAAAAAACCACCACACTTTGTACACCTCCAACTACATGTAGGCCAGACAGTATAATGTCCGAGTGCTACCGTCTTCATAACCTTCAGATGCCTCAACCTTCAAAACGTTTCCAAATGATGATGGGATGGTGGGCCTCTCTGAACGAATACCGGAACAAAACCCGCGATACAGAAAACGGACCACTCCTAATTACAAGCTCCCTTGAACCGTCACAACATTTTGCATTCAAAGAATTGGCCCTTCCCCTCCCCCCCTCCCCCACCGATATTTACAGAAACAATAACCGGACAGCTGTCTGAGATTGGGAAAGCTCTGCGTTGCATTGCTTTGAACGGAGGGTTAAATCGATCCACAAAACACATCTAACAACCAGAAAATTGAAGCAAATGAAACATATTTTGCCGCTTTATAAAAAAAAAAAAAAATCCCACCTTTGAAGACTGCCATAAGTGCTCTTCTATGTTACTTGGCAGTGCTAAGGAGTGGCCCCCTCAAAAAAAATGTAACAGTTGTTCACTTTGCAGTAGCAGTGGAAATGTCACTGAAAAGGTGACCACATGCATTCCTTACTGCAAAAGAGTATGATCTTTAGCTCCCCCCCCCCCACCTACCAAGTAAAGTAACACCTCAATCTCCGTGTTGACACTTAGGTTTACATGTTAAAAAATAGAACACTGAATGCCTCGAGGAAATTGCCAAGATGCAGGACAACTCAATTTGAAATGATCGTGTAGAGCTGCAGAAAAGTCTAGCTAAAAAGCATCCCTAAAACCTACACATGGGATTAAACACAAAAAGCCAAATCATGACCACACTGGAGGACTCAAAGACTAACATTCATAAAAAAGTCCAAAAGGACAGATTGATTTAAAAAAGAAAAGACACACAAGGTAAAAACAAACAAACAACTTTTGCCCACTTACAGATATCTTGGCGAGTACAAAAACAAACTCTTTTTTTTTTTTAGACATTTCATACACTCACATTTCAGTCTTCCTTCGAATAAAAAACAACAACAGCATGCTTTGTGCAGAAAGCTATTTCACCATATCTTAATGAAACTTTCTGCACAGCACTTTGCTCTCACACATTTCTCCCACCGACCGGTTTCTACAATGCTGAACCCTGGGCCCAGTCTCTGACAACGCAATAAAGTGAATATAAACACTCCCAGTCCCACTTGGATGTTGCTACCGATGGTACATGACAACGTCCACACTGGGCCTCTACAACCAGTCCACTATCAAGCGACACTGCGTGTTGCACTCATGGAGTCGTTCTTTATAAAAAAAAAAGCACTCATCTCAGCGGAGCTGAGGGTAGTGCGAGCCACTTTTTGCTCGGTCATCTAACGGGATCCAACCTCATCACAAACTCTTCACAGAATGAGACTTCGTCCCTCAAA
Organism: Luidia sarsii; assembly: GCA_949987565.1. Classification (NCBI taxonomy): domain Eukaryota; kingdom Metazoa; phylum Echinodermata; class Asteroidea; order Paxillosida; family Luidiidae; genus Luidia; species Luidia sarsii. The sequence goes on along the minus strand of OX465101.1, from coordinate 9,310,124 downwards.
AAAAAAAAACCAATGGCCCCCGTGTGATATGGTGGTCCAAAATGAGCGCTGGTGTACAACTGATTTTTCCTGTGTCTCGGACCAATGGCGGAGACTAGATTTGAGGTCCTGTCAACTCGTGGATGACTCGCGCCGTGCGATGACAGTGCCATTGGACTGAGACATTGAGGAAGATGAAACGAAGGGAAACCAAACAAAACTCCTCACTCTCTCTCTCTATCTCTCTCTCTCTCTCTCTGATGCTCTCAGTTGTCGGCAACTTTGACGTCCCCCGGTGTCCAGCTCTCCGACTCTGAGTCCTTGCCTCGGTCTTGGGTCCCGTCGTCGACGAAACTCTCGTCGCCGTCTTCCTTGTTGTCGCCCTCATCCTCCTCCTTCTCCTTCTCCTCCTCCTCCTCCTCCTCCTCGCTGGCTTCAGCAAAGTTGGCTGTGGGGTTTGCGCAAGAATGAAGCCGAGCTTAGGAAGCTGTTCGGAGGCAGAGATTCACTGGCGGAGGTTGAAATTTGTGGGGGGGGGGGAGTACTGGACAACTGGTGAAATGACTGAAGAATCTTACTAGACATTAACTTTTCTTTATAAAATGCGGACGGCCTGACGTTTCAATCCTAGCAGGACCTTTCTCAATTGACTAAGGTCCTGCTCGGGCCAAAATGTCAGGCCCTCGACATTTTTTTTTTTTTGGGGGGGGGGATCTGACATTGAAATACCTTTTTTCTTGGTCGCCTGTCTCTTGGGCCTACCAGGGTCCTCAGTGTGCTTAAACTTCTCGACATGCCGCTTGTTCTTCCTGTGTTTTTTACCCCCACCAAAAAAAGGAAAAGAAATTTATTTTGTGCTTTTATGAAATGTTTAGATTTATCTTTTTTAATTACCGGTAGATATACATGATCCCTAGCGATATCAGGGCTTGACCTTAGCACTAGCCCGACGGTCATTGTCTAGTAAAAACAGCTGCGGGCTAGTAAAATGACCCACTTTGCTAGCCCGGCGGACTAGTAAAAAATTAGACAGGTCACAGGTGTGGCGGCAAAAAACGATGCGGGCGGGGATTAGAAAGTAGAAACTAATCATTTGTTTTGCTTGACATAATAACCTTGTGTTAAATTCAATATTAATTATACAGGGCTAGTAAAACTTGCTGCAGGCTAGCAATAAACTAAATTTACTAGTCCTGTGGGCTAGTTAAAAAACTTTTACTGTGGAGGATCGAGGGATACTGCACTGCCGCTGAAAGCACGCGGGGTACAATGTGTTTGCATGCCACACAGCCCAACGGTCGTCGGTCAGGCAATGAAATTTCCCCCACATTCTTTACCGCAACCTGTACGCTCGGTTGTGGCCGACCAACTCGAAGATTTGACTGCCTGGAGTGGAGGCTGGAGTATGCGGTCAGGGATTGACAGCACCGTACATGAACACACACACACACACACAAGTCCGTTACGCTCCATTGACGGCGCACAATGGGCCCTTTTTCGAACGGATAATCTCTTGACAAAAGCCACAACGACGTACAAATTGTGCCAGGTTTGACTCTCTTGTACCCATAGTATACCCTTATCGTTTTATTTCACAGAAATATATTGTTCCGATTGTTTTAGCGAGATTTGAAAATGATGCATTGTTCAAAAAGCCCCGTATGTCAGTCATCGGCGCTGTAAAACCCCCGGCACAAAGTGGTTAAGTGGGCTGAAGGTTACTAGGTAATGGGAGTTTAGGGGGGTCAAGATAGTAAGGGGTGACTATTACACAACAATATATCATCTACCACTGACCGATAGCCGTCTGTGCCATGTGAACATTCCTCTTTCTCCTCCCCGTCCTCGTCCGATCTCGGCGATTCGTAATCCGAGGCTCCCGGATGCGCAAATTCCTCTCGGTGGACCGGGTTTTTCCTGCAGAGTTTGCACACGACAGCGATTTTTAGCATACGATGCTGCTGATTTTTAGTTTTTTTTTAAAAACAAAAACAGGATCAGAAATACTGGAGGTGGGCAGATGATACGGATTTGCTGGAGCACGGAGGTGTTGGATCCTGCAATCCCACGCTAGCCGGCGTTTGCAGACTTGCGTTGGGGGGGGGGGGGACCGAGATACGCAGGCTGGTAAAATGAGTTTTCTTTCAGCAGCATTTAATTCGATGGGTGAGCAGGCCAGTTAGGCAAAGTAAAAAAAAACATGTTTAGTGTTCTACCTTTTGGGAAAAAGGGAAGGAGGAGGCCCTTTTGTTTTGTTTTCTTGTTTGAAATGGCCGACCGACCCATTTATAAAAAAGAAAACGGACGGGCTATTTTTCCAAGATGGCTGCCATTTTTTTTTTTTTTTTTTTTTATCAAAAAGTGAACACATACAAATAGACAATTTCCACAATGACGACTGAGTATATAAAAACTTTGACTTTTTAAAAAATTATTTTTCCCGGAAACAGATTAGGAAGTTTTCACTTTTGGGGATTTAAAAAAAATAAAAAAAATACAGGCAGCCTCCAAAAAGGAAGGGGGAGGGGACGCTAAAGATGTTTTTTTTGTTTTACTTGGCCTTACTTATGAAATGATTTGAGAGAAAGTATCAATTATTATTATTATTATTATTGTTATATCTATGATGCAACGGTGTACCCGCTGCTTAAATTATTCAAATCCACCACACGACCTTGACAGGCTCGAGGTCAAGTGGTTAAGACGTCCGTACTAGAAAGCGGGAGTCCGCGGGTTCGAATCCCGCCCGAGCTGCCTGAAAGCAGGCAGGCATAGCAGGCATCGGGCAAAGCACTGAGCATCTCCGTGTTTATCACGTCGAGCGAGAGGGCAAACCCTCCTCATTGGATTACAAGTCTGCCGCGCAGCTGCATGGAAGCGTCCAAGCGCAGGAGCCAACCTGTAGCACTTCTTGCCGTACCGGCAGGCCTCTCGCTTCTCCTGGCCGTTGTCCGTCTTCTTCGCTCTCTTCTTGGGCAGATCCTCCTGGCTGCTGGAGACGGCCCGCCCCGAGCGCTTTGTCGGCCTGTCAAAGAGAGCACCCAGTCGCGTTGAGTAGAGGCCACAGAATCACTCCACAATGAACACAAGACAGAATCACTCCACAATGAACACAAGACATCACCGCGCAAATAGGATGCATACTCCAATGTCCAGCTCGTTGAGAATCATGGGTAATTTGATTTGTACAGGCTCCTGATATGCTGTGTCCTTAAACTGCAAATGATTATTTTACAGTTTTGAGACAAAACATTCGGATGTTCTACCTTGTAGTTTTTGTTTTTTTGTTCCACGGGTCACCAGAGAAGAGGAGTCACTGAATGGTTAAACACCATCCTCTTTACAAACTATGCTTCCTCATTATCGCAGACAAAAAGAGGCCAAAATGAACGAGAAACACACTCAATTTCTATTTTTTTTTTTGCACTGACACTGACGAAATACAAACTGGAAGTGAACCAAGATTTGATCACGATTCCAGCATGACCTTCATCAATGGTTGATACCACCAACTTAATAAGGATATCACTAACCGGTTGGAAAGAGTGCACGAACATTTGTGGCAACAACTACTTCATCATTGCATCTCATGAAGTATTTGCTGCTATAAAACCTGATGCCCTCTTTCAACATGGCTAGTCTGTAACTGCAAGTGTTATCCTTAAATCATTATCGAGTCTTCTTTTTTCTTCTTCTTGAATCCTTTCTCTCAATTAAACTCGACCTGACAAATACTGGACGCAGGCGACCCCATTAGGCGTCAGTATAGTAAGGTCAGCTTGGGTATACAGGGATTAGGCAGAAGTGGGCATTCCAGGAGATGACTCATGGTCTCCTCCTCTCCACATTCACATACTTAAAGGTATACAGAAATCAAAATCAACTTGGGGTTAAATAAATCGGTATTGTTATAAAACCCAAAATGATTAAATTAGGCTTAGTGTTATTTTTTGGTCCGAAAATTGTGTGCCTTTACTTTGGAGATGAACGTACTACGTCACATACAGAAACTGTGGTCAGCCTTGAGGTCGTGAACTTTGCCCTGGCCCTGCATTGTCTCTATTGTTTATCACATGCGCAGTAGAGTGCTGTATCGTCTCAGCATTTCGATCGCCTCACTCGGCTGCTTTTGGTCTGTATGTGACGTCACGTGCTCACAGGGGGAATTTTTGGGGGCGGGGTGAACATGGACCTTTTTTTTTAAACGTTTTTGGGCGAAATTAGGCGCTAACAGTATTTCGAAAAATCATATTGTGAACAATACCTAAGAAGCATGTTTAGCACTTTTTCAAATCCTATTTCTGTATACCTTTAAGCTATCAGTTAGACTAACATCTTCACACATTTTGAAATGTCAAGTGATCAGGGGACATGACAAGGCAGCAAATGGTCCAGGCGCATGGCACGCGAGGGCCTCCGTACCTCGGTATGTAGACCTCCTCTTCGCTCAGGTCGCTGTCCTCGTCGTCGGAGGTCTGTCGGCTGTACCGCCGACTGCCCGCCCTCTTCCGTCCCGACGCCCTGCCTCCCGTCCGACCGGACGTTCTCCGCCCCTTGGAGGGCGACCTCCCCTGAGCAGGAGACAAGATTCCGAGATTCATTCCTTTTTTCCCTTCTTCTAATAGCCACCCTTCACCTCCAGTGGCCTGGCGATTCTCCATTCAAAACAAACACATTAGAGTCAACACAGATTGAAACCGGCAGGCAATTGGTCAGAGTCCTGCGGATTGGACAGGACATGCCCCAATCAAGCACCACACCCAAGCACGGCCAAAAAAACCCCCCCAAAACGCTGTTATAAATCGAAAAAGTTAGAGGGCCTGCAGTTGATTTCACCAAACCCATCGTAACTTACGATCAATCGCAAGACAACGAGCACTGCACAGAAACCACACGGTGTGTCACAACTTACGATGGGGTATTCATCTTAAGTTGAGTTACGATGCATCGTAAGGCTTTGTGAAATCGACTCCTGACGTTTTGATCCTCGCAGGGCCTTTTCTCACAGGCACAGGTATCAATCGAGACAAATAGTCAGCTGCCAAAATGTCGCTACCTTTCCACCGGACGTCCTGAGCCACCAAACAACCTATCATTTTGGCAAAATATCAAAACATGGTGGGTTGGTGGGTGGGTGGGGGTGGTTGGGTGGAAGGGGGTGGGGTGGTGTTACTAACCAGTCTAGGGCTGTGGGATTCAGGCTCCCAGTCGCTGCCGTCGTCCCCCTCTGGCACGGCCATCTCCTCGCCCTCTTCCTCCTCCTCCTCGCTGGCCACGTAGTCCTCCGAGTAATCCAGGGCCAGCTTAGCCCGCCGCTTGACGGTCGCCTGGTCCCGGGTCTTGCCGTGGCCCCAGCGCTTGGCCGCGCCGTCCCTCCCCGCGTCCTCGGTCCTCGCCTCCCGTTCCTCCTCCTCTTCCTCCTCCCCCTTTCCCTGCTCTCCCTCCTCCCCCGCCAGCTCCTCCTCCTCCTCCAGCTCCTCGTCGCTGTACTGGCGCCGGCTGCGTCCTTTGCTCCGCCCGCCGCTGGCCCTACCGCCGCCGCCGCCGCTAGCGGCTCGGCCTTTGGGGCGGCCCCGGCCTCGGCTCCGGCTGGGTGTTTTCTTGCGCGCCCTCGTGGGCTGGTACTCCTCCTCGCTGCCCTCCTCGCTGGTGGGCGTCAGCTTCCTGCTTCTCTTGGCCTTGGGCGTAGGGGTGGCTGCTGCTCCTTTCGGTCTCCCTGCAAATGAAATCGTAGTCGTGTGTACTGGAGGCCAACTTGATATCTGACATATCTTGTTCTTGTATCCTGTGTAATTGTCTTAATGACGGTCCTGGGTTCACGTCCCTACCTCTTCCTCTTGCCACAGTGGGGTCCAGTTTCAACGTCCGAGGTTCACATCCACGTCTCTCCCTTGTGGAATCATCTGTTCAGTTTAGATTACCTGGGTTCATGTCCCTGCCTTTTTTCTCTTCCCTTTAAAGGTCCAAGGTTCCCATCCATACCTCTCCCTTTGGGAATGATCGGCTCATTTAAGCAGTCCCGGGTTCACCTCCCTGCCTCTGCCTCTTCCCTTTAGGGGCCCCAATGTTCCCAATCTCCTCCTACTAGGATTACCTGTCCATCTTAAAGAGCTCATGTCCCCTACCTCTAACCCCCTTTTCCTACCTCTTTCTCACCCTTTGGCAAAGTCTGTTCATTTTCGCGACCCTTGCACCACATCCCTTCATCTCCCTCTTTGATTGTCCTATTCATTCTAGCAGTCCAGGGCTGGATTTCCCAAAGCCTTACGATACATCGTAACTAAACTTACGATGGATGACCCATCGCTAGTTGTGATACACCGTGTGGTTTCTGTGCATCACTCATCGCCTTGCAATTGATCCTAAGTTACGATGGGTTTGATGAAATCAACTGCTGGGTTCGTGTCCTAGGTTCGTGTCCCTACCTCTTCCTCGACCCTTGGTGGTCTCTTTCGCTTCCGGCTTGTCTTCCTCGGCCGTTGTGCCCGGCAGGAGCTTGGTCATCCACGACGGCATCTTCCTCTCCTTCTCCAGGGGAAAAGCCATCTCCTTTCCATCCGGAAGCTTCACAGTGGCCGACTTGTTCTCCTGAGACCAAGACCAAATCACTACAAAAACTGCCAAATCGTGCGGCGAGACTAGGGTTGTTCGATATCACGTTATTTGTCGAGATCACGATATCGCTTTTCGACGATTATCACCGTCCTGGAAATGTTTTCCAATTGAATTTTCAATTCTAGGTTGTTTTTTTAAGCCCCACTTAGGCTGAGGATCCGGCTTTAGTCTCCATTTCAAATAAAAGGCGTCAAAACGGGAAACCTTTGGCTTTGATTTCTGAGAAGATGCTCGGTTTCCCTCCCCCCCCAAAAAAAACTTCAACTTCAACTGAGCACCCCACGCTGTGTTTTTTTAGCTTTTGCAATAGTTGATAACAAAGCAGGACCCCTCAGCCAAGCTTGGCGAAATGTACAGACTTACCGTTGCATCTGGTTGATCGGTATCTGCCGTGTCTTTGATGTCTTCCTTTGCCTCGTCTCTTGTTGCAGCCTCTTCCTTATCACTCTCCTTCTCTCCGTCTTCCTTGTCCACGTTGGCCTCGTGGTTGGTGCTGTTGGACGGCACCTTCTCGTCGGGGCCTTTTGAAAACGGTGGAGGGAGAGAGGAAGACACGTCGACTCTATCCCGTGTAACATATGCAGCCCCAAAGTCACAAAGCAACTGAGCAACCGATAAATCTTCACTTTTTTTTCCGTAGTTCCAGTGTATTTTAGTAGCGACCATTATGGCATGCACTACACAGCGACCATTTTACGGTAGAGCATAACTAACAAGTTCAGCTCGAACTCTCAAAATTAAGTGGGCCTGACGTTTCGATCCTAGTAGGCCCTTTCTCAATGGCAGAGAGGATCGAAACGTCAGGCCCACTAAATTTTAAGATTTGCATTTTGGTAATTTTAGTCAGTAAGCAGTTTGCAACATTTTTGTATACATCACTCTAAGTTCAGCTGGAAGTGTTGCACACAGCATAGGAGTTAGATAAGATAAGATAAGATGTTCAATATCAGAAGAAAAAAGATCAGATTCTGCACGCAGGGCGGGAGAATTCTCCACAATAACAGTGCTCTCCACAACACATGCAAGCACCGATGATAGTTTGAATCCACCGGTCTGCTGATGACAAGCAGAGTAGACCAGACACAGAACCAAGGGTGGAGTTATCGGCCTCTTCTCACACTCCCATCTCAGAGGAGATGACTTGCGTGGCGTCACCGCAAACTTATCACCTAGCAGCTTAAGGATGATGTTTGAACAAATGTCTGGTTTGGGCCACCTTTCCATGCAAAGATTAAAATACGACTGCTCCTGCAATTTTGCCAGTGTTTTTTTTTTTTTTGAATAAAGCACAAATTTATTGCCAAAGTAGGGTTTGTCTCTAGTCAACCCACTAAAAATCCCTGGTTCAAGTCCCGGTCCAGTAAAAGTTTTCTTTGCCAATCTTTCAATTCATAAGATTGAACAACATAGTAATCGCTGCTATACAGATTCAAATCGATCACGACCTTGACCAGCTTGGAGGGTAAGTGGTTGGGATGTCTGCACTAGACAGCAGGGTTGCAGGTTTGAATCCCATCCAAGCTGCCTGTATTTCTATGCAGGCAATTGGGCAAAGCACTCGGCATACAGCTCATTATACAACAAGTACGGCAAAACCCTCTTTGAATGAAAGTAAGACCAGTGTAACAAAGCAAGGCCTAGATAGTACTACTGTATGTCTGAGGACACTCTAACATTGGATGAACATAGAACCTCACCAAGCAACAGCTATTGCTGTGGCTGTTCGTTTATTACATGCAGCCCTTACTAACAGTCTGGAACCCTGACCCACATCACACCTACCGGCTGAGTTCTCCTCTTGCCTGGTGTCCTCCTCGCCATTCTTATCCTTGCTCTGGTCGTCTGCCGTCTGCTGTTCAGTCTGCTTCGCCGGAGAATCTGAGACCGGTGACCTATCAAATTGAAGAAAAAATAAAAGTTGACTATTTGGGAGGGGCGCCATGTAAGGGCTGAAGGCACTCAGATGGTAAGAGCACTGGTACACAAACCCAGAAGGTCTCGGGGTTTAAGTCCCAGTCCAGTCAAAGTTTTCTTTGACATACAAATATGCTTTTTAAGTCGTGGCAAGGTCAATTTGGCACAACCATGACAATCTTAGAACAACTTTTAGCAATGATTGATAACCCATCGTTAAGTTGTGATAGGCCGTACGATTTCTGAGCAATGCTCATTGTCTTGCGACTGATCGCAAGTTTACGATGAGTTCGGTGAAGTCGACTGCTGATCTTATAGCCGGGGGAATTCTTCCTCCGAGGATAGATTTTGTGAAAATCCGATTCCCGGGGGTTGGGTTCTCCTCCCTTACCCGGGGCCCTGCGAGCTCTGCCTGAGGTGCCTCTCGTCGACGACGACCTCGTAGACGTGCTGGTCGGGGGTCAGCGCTATCCGGTCGCCGTGCTCCAGGAGTTGCCACACCTCCTTGGCCAGCGGCAGCAGCTTGGCCGTGCCCTTGGCCTGGTAGAAGGTGGGGTTGGTGTGTGTCTAGGCAGACGAGCACAAGAAAGGGGAAAAAAACAACAAAAACACATCCAAAGTTCATATCGTGTCCACTATCATCCCAGCAATTAATTACACAAAGCCTTATAGATATAACATGATGTTTGCATCGAGCAGGGCAAACACTCATTGAATTACATTCTCCTCGACACTGTTACCAATACAGGCGATTCACGATAGTGCGCCCTCGTGAGTTTGCAACGCGTTGGCCAATCACAATGCACAGAATCTGTCGACCCTTTCTACTTTCAGACGTGCATTGGGTTGACAAGATTCCACGCACTGTGAATGGCCAGCGCATTGCAAACTCTAGCAAACTCTATTTACAAAATGAAATGCATCCCACTCACTTCTTGAAATCTTCTGCATTTTTGTTTGTTTAACATTCTCCTCAAGGACATGTAGTCAGTAACCATTTGATATTCAAGTACCCAAAGGTGAACCAGGAATAAAGTTTGGGTTTAATTCTCTGGTACAACTGGGCCCTGACAGTTCAAATCGAAGAGGAATCTAGGTCCTGACTTTGTAGAATAGGTCCTGCTTGCATTGAAATGTCGGGACTTGACTTGTGGGTACAATGGACTTGAGTAGCTGTCTTTGAATGTGCTCAACATGCAACACATCAGTCGCCCAAGTTAACCCTAACCCTGCTGACTCCTACAGAAGCCAACAAATTTGGCGGCCTGTTGTCCTCTGTTGGGTTCAGCAGTGTACAGTACTAAAAAACACTGTGTTGAGGATTGCTGGGGTCAGCATTGTAGTCTGGTCTACGTCCCGATCGTATTTTAACATACAAATGTATACGATGACATTTGGGAGCCACGTTACATAGCGAAATCCAAGGTGGCGTCCCGTAACGATGGTCACGAGGATTTCCGTTCTGAAAGTCGTGTCGAAAGATCACAAATTGAGACATTAAGTGGACAGATGGCAGCAATGTTTTTGTCCGTTTTCTGAAGTAGCAACAGATGTCAATCAATCAATCATCGTGGGCATGGTGCCACTCCCAGCTCCCACGTACACTGCACTGCATTGACAGGACACACAGGTATAAAGCCTAACTTTATATTTTTTATGACGATATACATGTCGGACTATGGAGCTTAGTTTCTACCTCGATGGTCGATCTCGTGTTAGATGGCATTGTCGAAAAACAATAAATGGCCTACACGTGTGTTTTCTTTATTTTCATGGTTTTATTTTACTACACCCATCCATATCATATTCATAATCATATGGGCATGGAGGAAGGAAAATAGAATAGAACAATTATATTAGAAGCTATTTGCACGGGACATGGGGAAATTCACTCAAAGCCATGTAGAAGCCAAACAAACAAGAAATACATAATAATTTCCATAATTTCAGATATTTACATTATTTTCTAATTGTCGTTGGAATCCTGTCGTTGGAATCCTTTCCTAAACAATTTACCAACAGTTTAATGCTTTGAGCTACATTTACTGCAACAGAAATGTGTATGTAGTATCTACGTATAAAAGGATGACAAGTATTAAAGCCAAGTCTCTAAAATATTTAATATTTTGTCTAGATTTTCATTCTCTCATTTTCCCAAATATAAACAGATAGATGCATAAAATGTGCTACCTTTTGAAACTTATAGTCATCTGGCAAATACCGGTACATTACAGGAAACATGAACTCTCAAGCTACCACTTTGCATTCATCCGAATTTACTATAAATGTTACTGGCTGTGAGCCCTGCAATTTTGTTATTGATAGATACATGTACATGTACTTGTTATGAAATAACCTGCAACAGCTGAAATTGCATTCAACAGGGGACAGGGGAAAAGTGGTGGACCCTGCAGTGCAACTTTGCCGAGCGATACGAGCTTTAAAAGTGTTGTCCAGCAATGTTGATGATTAGTGTCAAGCAAGTTGGGTGCCGGTATATGCCAGGACAAGCTACGGGTAGTCTCCCTTTTCCAGATTTGAAGTTCAGTTGCCCATACTGCATGGATACACGAAGGGATGTCACAGATCCAAGCCGCGTGCGGTGTTAGCTGTGACTTGTACCTGCACGATGAAAAGTGGAGCCACAGAGAAAATCAAAATGAGGGTTTTTATTTCAATGACAAAAACAGTTGGAACAATCAGCAAGTGATCTTCATTAATTTTTAATCAATTCTGAAATTTTGGGATAATGCTAGACTCATTTGTTCCACACTTCTGACTTAAAATTCTAAATTGTGATTTGAAGTTACACCATGTTGAAATAATTCAAAAAGAGTCACGGTGGTTCTGAAAAGAACTGGTGAGTGTGTGATTCTGACTACTGGTATATAGTAGTACTACTACTAATAGGCCTACTATATAGTACTAGTACTAGTAGTAGCGCCTACTAGTATTAGTAGTAGCCTAGTAGCAATGGGACAGGCCCTAGCAAAAATAATTTCCCCTGCAACAATTGCAAAAGCACAGCAGAAAGGGAAATGTTTAACATGGATCTTTTTAAGAGTGTGACACAAGATATCATAACAAACACAACCTACCTCCGATGTTGAATGTCGTAATCGGCAGAAGTGACGGTGCAGTGGTGCCTTCCCCACGCCATACTAAAACTAAAACTGCTGGAACAATAGTATGGACTGCGGTCCAGCTGATCAGAATGCACGACACTGCCATTCAATGTATGGGTGCGTAGCACGGAAGTGCATAGTACGAGTTGCGGCAGGTAAAAACGATCTCGGTCTTCTATGTTTTCCGAAAAAAATCGCGTGATATGGGAACTACAAACAATTACGAGCTTTGGTTTGATTGCTTTAGTGTTGCTTCTACTCCGTCAGTGACATTTGTGGTCCTGAAAACAGACAACACATCCTTATGTTCGCCGAAAACTTTCAATACTGTACGCACATGTAGTACTAGTAGTCTCCACTCGGCTGAATTTACGTAAACAAATGGTCGGTCACGTGAGAGCTGTCGCTGGTTCCCAGACATCATTGTATGGCTTTTAATAGCACCAGACTACGTTGATTTTTAGGCACATTCCGTAAGAAATAACCGAAGAAATACACACCTTTTCTTTCATTCTAGCTCATTAACATGCAAGAGTTGAGAAAAAAAAAAACCTGTAAGTGGGATACTGTATTTATTTCTGTCGGATTGTGTAAATAGAAAGTAGGCGCGTGAGTTGAGCCACGCAACAAGCACTTTTGGGCACTTGTCCCACGGTCTACAAGAAAATACATAACAATTGTCTGTTACTTGAGTGTTAAGTCGCGTCCGCACTGGACTTAAAATGGGTAAACTAACCGAGCAAATGGGTAAATTGACCATTTTAAGTCCAGTGCGGACAGCCCATGAAGTTTTCCTCCCAGGTAACTTACCCGACTCCAGTGGGTAGTTTAACCGACCAAATTCTGCCCGGTTAAATTGACCAGGTCAGTTTAACCGAGTCGATAAGTCCAATCCGGACACGACGTCTCGATAAACGACTCGGTAAAAAAACACATCCGGCGCCCCGCACGTTACGTTACTGTATGCAAGACTCGTGCGGGCGCAGAGTAACAACGTGTTTATGTACCTAGAGTACATGCACATGTACATGAGTCGGTTAGTTTTACCCATCGTCTCGGTTAGTTTACCCGAGTCGAAAAGTCCAAGTGCGGACGCCGGGAAGATTTACCCATTGGAATGTTACCCACGGGCTCGGTAAGAAATAAGTCCAGTGCGGACACGGCTTAAGTCTTTGTTGGGATCAACAGGGTTCAACACTGTACAATACAGTTGGATTTTGTTGGGGCTGGCATCGTATGCAAAATTACTGCAATTATTAGTACCATCATCGCAGGACCCTACTGAACCCAACAATAATACAATATCCACTGGTGGATACTGTTGGGATCAGCAGTCCTGACAGAGTTAGGCTTACACAGTGATGGGGTTAGGGTGCTTAACTGGACCTACTTACAGACATAATCTTGAGCTTTCCATGCTCAACTTCGACCACACCGTGGTTCCGCGAAACACGTTTGTCAGACACCTGTCCGTTCACAAAAAGAAAAATCAAATCAGAAATCAGCCAATGTAGTGGTACAATGTACATCTACATGTATTCTCTTCAATTCTGGTTATGGTAAGTTGGTTATGAACTCAATGGCTAAGATAAAATCAATGTAATGTTTCTCCTCATGAATAAATTCTGGGGGAACAAAAATAAGGCGTGATGTTTGGATCATACATGTACTTGGACCTCCCTCTAAATTATTGACACTTGTAGAATTTGGGATGTTAAATTCTCAAAATATTCCGTTTCCTAAATCGCAGTGGCTGTTGTTATGGCAGTCGTCCGTGTGGCTCCCTGACTTCACAGTATTTGTCAGGATGTTTAGCTCTTGGAACCAGACTATCAGCTAATAGACTGGTTCAACCAGCCTGCAATGCTGACGACATACAACCAAGTCAGGGAACCACACGGACGACTGCCGTAACAACAGCCACTGCGTTCCTAAATTCCTTGCTCGTCTATAAACCGGGGTCATGAATTCAGTATGAAGCAGTTTGCAACATTTCTGTATCAATTCTTTGAGTTAGATAATTACCTGTAAAAGATTGTTCTGATAGTGATAGTCACTGAGTGATAGTACTGCATTGATTTAGTATTATTGTAGTCACACTGTTGACTGTACACAGCCTGAGCTTTAGGCTCAAGCAAAGCAATTTCAAAAAATTGTTTTATTTAATCCCTCCAAAAAGGGTTAAAGGTGTGCTCATTTGTAACAAATAAAAATAAAAATACCATAAAAATAACTAGATTATTTATTTTACCAAAAGAAAAAAAAATCAAGCTTCCCACACCGGGAATCGAACCCGGGCCACGGCGGTGAGAGCGCCGGATCCTAACCACTAGACCATATGGGAGATCTTACTCAACCGGGAAATCTGAAAGATATAAAGATTTCGCCGTCTTGAGATTCACACGAGCAAATAAAAACTGCCGCAAATTCCGAGGTTTCCTTACCCCCAGTACAGGACCCCGTCCAATAACTGTCTTGCCAAGAGGCAACAAAAAGTTCGACCGTCCGCACTTGGAATCCGAGAGCGGCTTCAGCTCGATTCCTGACATCTTTCGGCGGCAGGGGGAGGGGGTTCCCTCGGCTCGGTCGCTGCTGCAGTGATCGCGAGTCTGGTGCGGCGTGCATGCACACGCTGATTATTCACGAATGTCAATAGGCCCGTACGGGGTGCACACGCATGTGTGTGCAGCCACACGCGATATTTAGAGCAACGATGCCCGCACACACTCCGATCCTCGGAACAATGGCCTCCGAAAAATGTTCTAACACTCTGGCACCGACGGCCGGGCGGAACGGCGGGGGCGATCGAATGGCAGCCCACCCGTGGCCAACACTGCACAGAAATCAGTACATCATCCGGGGCGCTTGGCGTGCAAATGGCGGTCGGTGCACAAGGTTCACAGTCGACGATCGGGCATCGCCTCCGATATCTGCGCTTGCCCCCGAAAATATCAACAAATGGCTTCAGCGAACGTGGGCAGTGTGTTTGTGTGTGCATAATTCGTGATCAATTGGTTGGTACCCAGACCACTCTGAACACGCTACGGTCACCAGTGCAGTGGTTTATTACAGCTGATTAATAGCTCCCTAATGTGGGAGGGGCAATGCAATGCAATGCAATGCAATTCACTTAGATCCAGCTTTGTTCTGTGGGGGTATTTCCCGGGTCCGGGTTTCGGTTTGTTTTCCTTCAATGATGTTCTAGCCCCCTAACCAGTTATCTTCGTTAGATGTCTTCCACAGGTTATTGTTTGATCATGGAGGTAGAGGAGCCTCCATGGTTTGATTCGGTTGGGTTGGGTTGGGTTGGGACGGGTCGGGTCGATCGTGTCTGGTCGGATTGGGTTGGGTTGGGATGGGTTATTGGGTTGGGTCGGGCTAGGTTGGGTTGGGTCGGGTGGGGTTGGGTTGCGTTAATTGGGTGGGGTTGCATGGGTGTGGTGTGGTAGGGGTTGGGATGGGTTGGGTTGGGTTTGGTCGTGATTGGGTTGGGTCGGGTCTGCATGGTTGGGGGTTGGGTTGAGTTGGGTTGGGTCTGGTTGGGTTGGTCATGGAGGAAGGAAATAGGTTGGGTTGGATTAATTGGGTTGGTTGGGTTGGGTTAATTGCCATGGCGTGGTTGGCTTGGGTTGGGTTGGGTTGGGATGGGTTGGGTTGGGTTGGGTTTGGTCGTGATTGGGTTGGGATTGGGTATTGGCCGGTCGGGTCTGGTTGGAGGTTGGGTTGGGTTGAGTTGGGTCGGGTCGGGTCGGGTTGGGTTGGGTTGGTTTTGGTTGGGTTGGGTTGGATTAATTCAGGGTTGGTTGTGTTGGGTTAATTGCCAGTGGCGTGGTTGGCTTAGGTTGGGTTGGGTTGGGTTGGGTTGGGTTGGATTGGGTTGGGTTGGGTTGGTTTCGGTTGAACTTGAATGAATTAAAAGTATATAATAATTGTCTTGATTCCCTTATTAAATTATGTTTGCATTTTGAATTTTCTGCGTGAATTTATTCTGGATGCGAATGTGCATGCACATAATGATAATTATTATCGGTAAATAAAGTTGAGGCGTAAAATGATTTTTGCATTCGAGTATTATCTCTTGTGTTTACCAGGCGGTACGTAAGCCTGGCCCGACAGCGTTCCGTTTTACTCTGACGTCGAGCCCGGACGAGGCCGGCCCGTGAAGCCGGTTATTACGGAGCAGTATCCTATTTCCATGAAATAAACTCGTTATCATTATTTTAAAAAGCATTATCGACGATAAAAAAATCAATGAAGAAAGTATATGGTTTTGGGGGATTCTTTTTTGAGACGTCGCAAGTAATAATCGCAAGCAGTAATCTGGGACACAAGTGATAGGATGCATTTTGATAAGCAGAAATTAGTCTGGTAGTGGTGGTTTACCACAAATTGTAGCATTTGCTAATTACTGTTAATTAGACAGTAATGCTGCAAAATAATACGTACAGGAGTATTGTTCCCTCTGTGTTATTATAATAATAATGTGCACCCGTACTCTTACTAAGGGGTGATTGCTGGCGATTTTTTTTATATTTTGTTATGACAAACTTCATAGGATAACGCTATAACGGTCTGCAATTATTCGAAGCCCACGAGTTAGGTGTAATATACTGTATGTTTAGCTAACATGACACCATGAGGGAAAGGGAAAAAACGCCGGAAGGCCGAACAGAAGTTGGAGAAATTGGAACGGGAAAGGACGGAATGCGTGTAGGTTGGAAACGTGGCCAGACAGAGCTCTGTGCCAAGGCCAGGAGAGTTGAAATTGGGCCAAGACGTGGCGGCCGTATAAAATGATGGATACGAAGGGCACGAAGAGGATGTTTTAGTTCTCATGGCAGCTCCCTTTTGATTGTGGTTCACTAGTGTCGGATGTAGGTCAGAATTCGCCTCACGCCTTCGCTTTCATTCAGATTCAAAATAATAACAATATTTGTTTATTGTTGTAAACCTGGTTCGGGGATCACACAAAGTGGACGCAGCTTTTTCAATTCAAGTCAAACAATCAAAGGAAAAACAAACTGAGAACAACACATTGAACAATTGGCGAAGGAAACAAATAATAGTAATAAGAAGTAACTTTTACCCTTTGCATTCACTTCGAAAACACTAAGAAAAATTGAAGGGGAATTACTTACAACTGAAGAAAATTATTTTAATTATCTTCAGTTGTCCTGAAATGTCTTTCGTGTCTGGCTCTATTATGTGTTCAACAAGAGAAGGGAACTTCGATAGCGACAATGAAAAAGCCTCAACCCCTTTTAAACAACTGCGACTTGTTTTGAAAAGAAGAAAAAAAATCCTCCTTTGCAATAATTATTGCAGACACGCTGTAGCGCCCTCTAGCAACGCAACTGAACAACAAGTGTGTCTTGTACCCTGACGATCCGACTACAGTTTCTTTATGGCGAATGCACGCTTCGCCATTCGCTGGTCTCTGATTATCTGTGGTGTGTTTACGCGCAAACGTGGAAACCAGTGGCAAGTACATGTACAGTGTACAGTTTACTAAGAAAACGATATTGACTGATGGCGGTGGAAAATGGACTGCTGTAGACTTGTCCCTGCCAACGACTGAACGGGGTGCTGGAAAACACGATTTCCCCCCTCGTCTTCTGCCACGAGCGTACGGAATACCCTCCCGGCATGTCTCTCCGAGCACCGCCCGTGTGCTGAGGAGATAACCTGCACGGTGTTTTCATGGACAGGCGGTGAAAAGTGACCCCCCCCCCCCCCCCAAACCAAAGCCATGGATATACACTCGACTTCCAGAACCACGGGAGGAGTGGACGAGCTCAGTTTGGGATTGGAGGAGAACCTGGCGGACCTTAGCTTAGAGCGGACCATTACAAGCAGTCTCAAGGTAGACCTACAATAGTCCGAGTAACTTGGACCCATACAATCGCCCTTTAAAAAAAAAAATGAGGTTTCGGGCGATAGTTGGGTCCAAGGAAAACTGCTCGGAAACCCTGTTAGTAACTATATCAATAATCATATGTGTTCGACTCCATACCACCGGGTGTTTTCGGCGTAAAATCTGGGGGTTTTGGTCGGGGGTAGTCATGGAGTCGAACACAGTTACTTTCAGGTTTTCCGAGCAGGTTTCCTTGGACCCTACTATAAAGTATAAAGTACTAGTAGTACTAGTAGTAGTACTATCGCCTGAAACCTCAATTTTTTTTAAAGGGCGATTGTAAGGGTCCAAGTTACTCGGACTAGGTCTACAACTTACAACATACAAGTGCAACTTACAAGTAGAACTGAGAAGATGCGCTGGAATCTTTATAATCCACACCAGCCAAAAGGCCGTTTTATGTGTCTCGTCGTTTGTGAATATCAACAATAATTGCACATAATATTTCAGGGAAGGAGTAATGACTAATGGAGTTTTCAAAATCCAAGGACTGAAGTAGTTTGAGTAACTTTGACCCGACAAGTTATCCTTTTTTGTATCGAATTTTGAAATTTTGAGATTCGGGTGACTTGTCAGGTCCAATTTACTCGGACTAGGACTGAAGGAAGGAAAGGAAAGTTGACCGGGGATTTTGAAAACATTTTTGTGAAAAATAGCAAAGAAAACCCGAGACCTCTGGCTTTTCAGCAAAGATAGTTAACTATTTATTTGGAATGGATACCTCATATGAGTCATGTGATTTATTTGCTGACATTGATACGTCTTGGTCATTAGTCTTGGGTTCATGTGTTTAGTTTTATGCAGTCAAATTTTCTTGATTTTTTTTTTCTTCACAAAGACAAAGTCACATTCACATTTATTTGATTTGTTGATTGATATGCAGTAATAACCGCGTGAACGACCATGGAGGAATCCCTACTAATTCCTCCATGGAACAACCAACTCTGTTTTTCTAAGTAAGTGTAAATTTTGCAGACACAGATATTCTTTTTGCAAACACTATTGATTGTAGTTCCCTACTCTGATGGGCAAGTTTCATTATGTCTTGTCTGCTGCTTGCCGCATAAACCATTAGCGGAAAAAAAGACCTACGTCAAAATAATGTTTAGAGTAAGAAAGCCGGCATGACGTAATGCAAATTTGCCAATCACTGATCAGACTAAGGCCTAAGGGATCGGCGAAATAGCGTTTGCAAGAGGAATGCTGGTGCGGGCAAAATTTACACTGCCTACTTTTAACAAATTGAAAATGAAAGTGAATAGGCACAGAATGACAGGCTACATAAATGAAATAGGTGATTTATTTGACCCTTTTTGTTTTACATTGCAGGTATTAAAAAAAACTAAAATTTGAGAGTCGTTAATTGTAGATATTTTCATTTCCCAAACCCTTAATCCAATCACTACAAGAGTGCTCCAAGACTGCCAGTAGCAATGCACTGGCAAAGCACTGAACCAGTTGCCATGGTTACGCTAAGTTGAAATGGTTATCATCATGCCGTGCTAGCAGCAAATTGCAGCTTTAAAGTTGAATTCATCCTGAAGAAAGTTTCGCAGTGGTCCCAACCTTTGCAGTGGCCGTTCATCATTCATCCAAATGAGGGTGTTAAGTGATTTACAGTGTTCCCCCACAAGGCTATGGTCCAAACTTAAAGAAGAATGAAACCCAGAGAAAATAGTTGGCTTATCTCTTTGGTTGATAAAACCAACCTACAATTACCCATGTGCAACTCACCTACGAGTTTCATAAAGAGGGAAAAATCATGGAATTCGGTGGTCGAATTCGCGTTCCCTCAACCCGCCATGCTTTCGAAATTCCCGGAAGGTCACTGCGGGGGTATGACATCACGGCGGAGACGACCCTGTCTGATTGGTCAGTTAGGCTTGTTCAATCATTTTAATTTAAACTACAAATATTAATCAACATTTAAAAAAGAATTATACCTCAATGTGTGAGAAAATAATCTTATAATCCTTTGCAGATTTATTGCTTTTCGCTTTGGTCATTATTTGAATTATTCTTGGGGATTGCGTATAGTCTTGATCTACAAACACTTTCACGGCTTCCTGATTGCATACGTTGCACGGACTGTACATGTACAGTGCACGTACAATGTACACGTTGTGTACTACATGTAATGTACAGTACATGTACACACTACTACTGTACTGTACACGTGTACAATGTACACGTTGTCCAACTTGTAATGTACTACTGTTGGTATCTGTAACAAAATAAACGCTGCGCAATTTTGGTTCTCTGTTTTCTTGATCTTCGCCGAATGGCGCCCTGTTATAACAGCTAAACAAGTAGGCCTAAAATAACTTATACACCAGGGGCTGAGTTTAATAAAGGTCCGACAACTATGACTGGGAGCCCACTGTGTCCGGCTTTTGTTTCAGCTCGCGTAATTTTAATAGGAAAATACGAGAAATGATTCAAGAGATGGTCGATGTTTTGGAGAGATTTCAGTTGTACACGTTAGCGAAGCTGTGTGGAGCTTAGTGGGGGTCAGGGGTCATGCACTTCCCAGCGTATGCTATGCACACAATAGCGCTGGGTGACAGGAGTTGCGGTCAGCGACCAGGGAATAAACAGTGTGGGCGACTGGAGTCGCGTTCCGATAACGTGTAAATTAGGCCTAGCTCCATGTTCTTGTTGCAGCACAAATAAAAATACAACACGGTACGTATATCCCCCCTTCTTCCTCCATGGTAATTGGTACAATACATGTATATCCATGGAGTTTACCCTCCATGAGTTACAGATAAGCGGTCTGCGAGAAAGACTAGGCAGAACGTGCATGTGAGAAAAATCACGCTAGGACCGAAACGAAAACATACATCAAAAGTCGATCGTATCATACAGGAAAAACATCAAAATTAACTCAGCTTTCTGGATTCCAATGCGGCAATTCGTGAAGCTGTCGATGAACGTGATGCCACCGCTGGTCGATGTGAAAATACTGAAGGAACGGCATGTTCTTTCAGTACATTTCTCGGCTTCGAGCCGGTGAGTTTGGCCCGCAAGTCAACCTCGATCCCAACTCCTCCGTGAAGTGATCGCTACAAATCACGTCATTTCGACTATATTTGTAGCCGACATTGAGAAATGTTTCTACTTTTATGGCCGCAGCCCACTTCCCAAACAACTCAGATCTCTTGGCCTGGTTAGGAACTGCATGGACAGATTTCCCTAGCTTTTTTCCGCTGGCATTGTTACAACCAAAAGCCTGGCAGTACATTATCGTTCATGCTCGCGAGTGTATACAAACTGCACGCAGTATACATGTGTTGTACACCCATGTTACTTGTAGGGATACGTCCGTCCTGGCCCATGCGGGGGTAGCCCGTCATTATGTCATACCCCCCGCAGTGACCTGGCGGGAATTTCGAAAACATGGCGGGTACAGGGAACGCGAATTCGACCACCGAATTCCATGATTTTTCCCTCTTTATGAAACTCGTAGGTGAGTTGCACATGGGTAATTGTAGGTTGGTTTTATCAACCAAAGAGATAAGCCAACTATTTTCTCTGGGTTTCATTCTTCTTTAAGCTAGACATGTGAAGTGCAGCTACTCTAGCTAGTATCGTAATTTAGATTTTATAGACAGTCAAATTTGGCAAATGTGTCCCTTGACTACATGACTCCCAGTGCTCAGGTACAGTAAGTCAGTAGCTCATTAATTGTGGCTTATTTATTATACCGGTAGTCAGACTACTACTCTAGCTTAAAAGTGCTACTACTAGCAGTTTGTTCCTTTTATGAAGCTATTTTTCAGAAATATTTTGACATAATCATTTTACATGATGGCTGAATTATGAATAGTAAATAATAATGCCAACTCAAGCCATGCAATTTGCATCTTCAAAAAAATGGAGACCCCAGCAGGACCTTTGTCAAAAGCGGACATCCTGCCTTTGAGCAAGCAGCAAGGTCCTGCCAAGTTTGAAACATCAGGCCCTCTACATTTTTAAGATTGTATTTTGGACGTTTTGGTCATTTAATCAATGTTTTTAACTCTCAGAGTGCTGAAGAAATCGAGAAACTCACAGTTGACGAGCGTCTGAGCGACATTGAACGAGCTGTGTACTTGCTCAGGTGAGTCTTTGGCCCTCATGATTTCAACCAGATAAAGGACAGGAGCTGGGAACTTTTGAAACAATGTGGAGATGGCAGAGAACGCTTGAGTGGACGGGGACTTGAACAAGAGACCTCCGGCCCTCTGGCCCAACGTACTGGCATTCTTACACCCGAGGCCTGAGCTGTCCCACGCTTACGTGTACATGTAGATGGTGGCCTACCTACAGGATACCTCAAGTTGTAGGAGCACTGGCCTGGTCTCTTGTCTAGTCCCGGTCCAGTCCCATTTTCTGTGCTATATTTTCATAATTGAATTTGTTTTCAAGTGGTCCGAGAAAAACAAAATGTGGTCATGCGAGTGTTGTGACTATTTCCGTAAATGACTCTGCAATTGCGGTCTGGTTAAACCGTAGTGGTGCGCACTGAAGTCAATTTACAGGGGACTTGTACAAATGTAAGTCTAGGGTAAAAAAATCCTTTTGGTAAATTTGCTTCCGTCTGACTGACTGGGTTTGGCTGGCTCTGAATGGACCCCCAACTATCAGTGTGTGTGCATGCCCTTTTCAGGGTCATCCCGCAAGGCGCAAGCTGTGGATGTTGTGTGACTGAAAGTAAACAGTCAAATATACATGTAGCAGCACATACACTAATAATTGTCAATGTTGAAAGGGAGTGGGGGAGTTCGTGTGAAAAAGGACATCAGTCCCTGGGGCAACATTTTTTCCCCCTCTGTCTTGTTGCAATCATATACCTCTACTACTAGTCTACATACTGTAGGTCCATTTCCGGGGAATTTCTTTCTCTGTGCATTTTCTTGGGAATTGCAATGCCATCGACACTTCAAATGTCTCACTCCCTGTGCTGATTCACTCTGCCGGTCATTACCCAGGGGTTTCAACACGCCACAAAACCCCGCATGGGTCTGCTAAACACACCTCAGAATCAGATTCCCATTACCCTGGGCCTGTACAACTGGGGGGGGGGGGGGTTTGACACGCTCACCCTGGAGTGCTGACTGACCTGAGCAGGGGCTGGCATATCCCCAGAGTTATGTTTTTCGCCCAGGTAAGCGACTGTAGTGTGGAAATGTCTGCCATCACTTCCCCCCGGGATATTTTCTGGTCAATTGTAGTGTGAAAAGGTCTGCCATCACTTCTCCAGGGTATTTCCCGTGCAATTGTTGCAGTGTGAAATAAAGCTCTTTGGAGAAAAGCCTCATTTATCAGTGAGGGTAGATTCTACAGGTCCTTCATGCTTGAGTAGATGCTACACTGTAACCTCATTTACTTGCTGTCCTAGATGTATACACAATACAAAAGGTTGTTGAAAGTGGTAGGACTGGCAATTAAGCTAATGGGCTTTTAGGCTGGATGGCAGTAGAAAGTACTGTAATGAAATTGGCTATTGATTAAGCATTTGGCCTAATGGCCTATGCCACAGTTGAACCTGCCTTGCCTGGCATCCATCAGTCAATGTTAACTTAGTGTGTACCATTGATATTGCCTGGGTGGTAGACTAGCACCATATTTGTTACTCTGTAGGCTGTTGCATGGTCCAACACTCACTTTGAAAAGTGTGATTCCCCCCATTCTCAATATATTAATGCATACATGTACATGGGTGTGTGCATGTGTATGCGCATGAAGATCCTCAGCATATTAGGTACATGTACATTCTTCTCTAAGGTTGCTGTGCAAGTTGGAATCCAGTTCTTTGAATTGGGTCTTGCATTGTAAATTGTACAATGAACCTGTAGTAGTACTTTAGTATCCTCCCCATTGTCCCCATACATGTACATGTACTTCAACAAATTACATGACTGTACATGTACATGTACATGGGGTCGGGAGCATGCACATGTACAGTACATGTTCTGTATGTGCACGTTGTACATATAAGTGCAGTGTTGTACACGCAAATTACATTCACATGTATGGGGAGCATGCACATACATGTACAGTACTTGTACATGTACACCTAACATGTGTGTGCTACACAGTGTGCTACACTTTACACTAGAGCTGCAGTTTGCGTTATTAGTCCAAAAGCTTGTAGAAATACAGTTCGGCAATAAGCAGGCCTCTGACTTCATACACCACAAGCAGAAAATGATCTCAACTGGGAACGTTCAAGACCGACTCAGTTTATTGTCCTGGACTGGCATGGATCTTTGTTGTGAAGCAGGATAAAATGGGATGGGATGTGCAGTGTGTACTCAATAATGTACATGAACATGTAACAGGCAGAGACGTCGTCCTGGTCACTGTGCATGAAATCACACCTGTTACAGTAACAAGTGAGCCACATGAATCATTTTAACTGTCAGGAGGTTTTCTATTTTTGGACTGTTTACAAGAATGAGAGCCAAAGGTGTTTTTTTTTTGGCACAGTCCTATCTTGAGTGGATACAATAATCTTATACGTGTACATGTACAGATATACTGCGCTTAGGATATTGCTTCTAAAGGGCACATGTACGTGTGGGTCTAGCATTCCATTTGAGTTATTGCTCAGTGCTGATCTTTGACTCTGGTCTCTCCAAACCTGAGAGGATTGGTCCTCTTTGCTCTGATGTATTTTGGGATACATATAGCAAGTGCCCCCCTGAAATGACTCTGACCTGAAGTGGAAACAGACATAAAATGTCTAACCATACATGTACATTTCAGGAGCTGACTGCAGTGTGCACCTTTTGGTGGGATCAGCCGATTCCCACATTTATCAATTCACACTAGTTATTATCAAGACTTTTCCCCTTGATATACTGTACATGGTGTATGATGTATACATGTATCTGCTATATACAGTATGCAAGAAGCAGCAGAAAATCTATCATTAGGATTACAAAAAAAAGCTGATGTGAGTGATGTCTTTTAAAATGTGGGAATTTTCTTCATAGAAAGAAAGCATGATTGACATTTACACTTGTACAGTATATTTAGGGTGCCCTTGTTGTCATTGGTCAAATAGAAATTAAATCATGATAATGCATATATGATGTACAACAATGTACATACTATCTTTGTTATGTACATGTAGGGCCTAACTGGTGTATTTTGTGAATCATCATATTGGAGATTGGACAGGTCATGCTGGACCCACATTGTGGAATGCTGGAATCTGTTACTGAATCCAATACCCAACATTCATTTCATTGTCACCGGTCACCCCCTTGAAAACTTTTCAAACTCATTTGGAATCTTTTCTATTTAATGTGCGTTTTTACATTAATGCTTGGATTTAACTGCAAGTGAAGTGAAGTACTTACAGTGTAGTGCTTAGGTTTCCCCTCTCAGTGAATGAATTTATTGGCATAATCAAACTGTGGATTCATGGATGGGGTTCAACTTCTTCAGGCACATTTTTTTTCTTCAGTAAAGTGAGTTACGGTAACTTTAAGAAAAGGAAACTCTTGTCTGTTCATTGCAGTTCTGGCCAAGAGGTTCAGCGTATCAGCGTCATCAACAACTTGCCCCAGCTCTTGAAGGACCACAACAATGAGGCTATGCTCAGGGTGGTACCTAAAGTCAGGGTGAGTAGTAAATGCATGTACATGTACACAAATGTAGTTATCCACTCCATTATGCATGTAATGGAGACTGGCGTAGCTTTGTTCTACGAGGGGTTCCAGAAGGTAGGGTACAAGACCTGTTGAGGATGTTGGACGCCTGTTGGTGGCCTGTTTTTCCCCCCTTCAGAATTGACAACTAATGTGTGAGTAATGTTGAACACATACATGTAAGTGATTGGTTTGCGGCAACACTAGAATTCGGGAGTCGCGGGTTCGAGTCCCGTTCGAGCTGCCTGAAATATTTTTATCAGGTACCGGGCAAAGCACTGAGCATTCAGTGTAACTTAATTCAGTGTTTATCACGTCAAGTAAGGGCAAAACCTCATTGAATTACCTTCTCCTTGATGCAAAACATCATTAATATAATTATATCTATGATGCAACGCGGTACCCGCCGCTGTAGAATATTCGAATCCACCACACGACCTTGACCAGCTTGGTGGTCCAGTGGTTAAGATATCCGTACTAGAATACGGGAGTCGCTGGTTCGAGCTGCCTGAAATATTTTTATCAGGCACCGGGCAAAGCACTGAGCATTCAGTGTTTATCACGTTGAATCAATTTCTCTCTTGTGAGTATGTGTGGTTCTGAGAAGAATCAGAAGAACTCATCAACGTTTTGAACAGCATACTCTTCAGGAGACTGCTGGATTCTAACTTGGAGTGGGGCTTACATGTACGTATGTAGTGGAGCTTACCGGTACATGTGTACCGGTAGTTGAGAGAGGAATGAACATTGCCATCTGTTTTCTGACTTCAGTGACCACAATGCAAATCTGAACAATGGAGAGGATGTGTCATTTCGATCCCAGCAGGACATTTCTCAAAGGCATGTACACTGTACATGTAGAAAGGCAAGATAATGCATGTATCTATCCTACACATGTATGTGTTGAAACCTTGGGCCATATCACTGATCAAATTGGAAATGATAGGAGATGGAAGAGAGGAACGGATCAGACGAGGTGCTCACTTTAAAGGTCAGAATGTTGAGTCAGCCGCTTGAATGTTCCGTGTGCTGTGGGCCCCCGTGAGCCCCGTGGTTGTTTAGGGTTGCCCCGCAGAGCTCACGGTGCATGTATGTGCACACAAGGCTTGTGCGTTGCCAACCACCCACACAGTACGGTTCGGCATGTCTCAAGCTGCTCAATGCTGGCAGATCAGATGCTCTGGCGTCAGAAGACAAATCCGTCGGATTCAAATGGCCAGCTTTTCTTGTTTGATGTGCCACCAGTAAATCACAAAGTCCGATGTGATTCCAGGCTGTTCATTGTGGAAGGTGGAATGTTGGTGGGGGTGACACCATGTGCTAATAATCTCTTCTCTGAGTTTGTGTGGTTCTGAGAATTGAGGGACTCTACTTCCTTGATACATTTAAGTCCCTAACTTCTTTCCAGAGCCTTCCACACTCAAACAAGAGATAATTAGTGTGTGTTGCTAGTGTGCTTTATGTACTTTAGCTTCAATCTAAAAGTGTTCCTAAACATGGTATTTTTTATTTTTTTTACCAAAATTGAAGTAAATTGCATTAATGTTGCCAGTACCCAAGTAATGCTGGTGACCTTTCTCCTCATCCACACCCCAGTGACCCCACACAGTGTCACTTATCAACATTTTTCTTTGGATGGCCTACCAGTACTACCAGGCCATCAGAGGACTATATCAAGTGGCTAGATTATGGGACCGTTGAATGGCCCAGACCTGAAATAAAGAAACCGGGCTTTGAATTTTAGTGGGCAGTGTAACCTTGGCCATTTTGTACATTGTACTGAAATGAGCGCTTGCCCTACTTCAAGTACTCGATGTACTGTACAATGTACCGTACTGTATGATCAGTGCTTTGCCCCGTTTGCCTGTAAGAAAAATACAGGCAACTCAGGCAGGTACATGTAATCAAATCCAGTCTCCATACACCCGCTTTCAAATGCAGACGTCTCAACCACTTGACCAGGTTGTGTGGTGGATTCGAATCTGTTTTACACTACAGCCCACAGATACACATGTAGGGGCCTACATGAACAATATGCTGGACCTCTGAACATACAGTCTCAGGTGGCCAAACAGGGCCAACACCGTAATTTAACATTTTAAGTGGCCACTCCAAATTTGAGCTCCATAAAGTATACACCGGCACCTTGAAACTAAGAGAGAAAAAACTGAAAGAAGCTCTAGGATGGGACTTCAGAAAAGTCTTCCGAATCGCTTGCTGGCTAGCCAGACACCCCCCTGGAATCCGCTTTGAAGTTTTAGCATGCATTGTGATTGTGCATAATGTGTACAGAAGGGCTCAGTCAGCAGCATTTCACGGGATTGTCGGGAGGACTCGGCATGCAGTTGGGCAAATATGCTTTGCAAACGGACCACTTGATGGCCACTGACTTGGGGTCCCCGCCTGCAGTTAATCTGTTGACTGTTGCCAATGACATGGCCACCCTTTCCCTACATGTAGTAAAAGCCAATGTACTGTAAATGGTTCCCCTGGTCTCCTGAGCTCTTGGATGATCCTCTGAGGCCATGGGTGTAGGTGGAAAAAAAGGAGGCATCTTTCTCTTTTAAACATTTACTCTGTATACTGTTATGTACTGTACAATGCATTCCTGGTCCCTCCCAACCCTGAAAAATACCACAGCTGTATTTGTTTTGACGGTGTTGGGGCTACATGTACTTGCTTTCAAAAGTATTAAAAGAAATGTATACCTTTGACAGTGTAAACATAGCCTATTACGCCGTGTGTGTTGTATTCTCGATAAGGTTTCTCATCCCTACCGGTATGCCAGTTAAATGTGGTACTCATCGCAATTGTATGCATGTGTTGTGTACTCATTTAGACAAAATACAATGCATTTTGAAACTTTAACTTTTTCTTCCCTGGGGCATGATAAGCTGGTTTAAATGCTTAAAATCAATGTACACGTGTGCATAACCCCTGGGTGGATTTTTTTGTGTTTTGCGGTCAAAGTAGATAAACAGGTACAAGAGGCAACAGCAGTTAAGCCTTAGCAAGTCCTTCTCACACCTATCGATCTACAGATGTTTTTATGTTGTGCTCTCTGACGACGAACATAACTCCAGTTCAAAAGGGCAGGCCAGCGGAGGTCACCTTGACAGTCCCACCAGTCAATTGATCTGCACGCAGACACACTTGGTATCCAAGATCTTGAGACACCCAAACAGCATCCCCCAGTCACATGTACACTCTCTTGTGAGAGAATTGACAACTTAAACAATTGGTGCATTTATAAGACCCCTATGATTGCATCATATTGCAATGCATCTGGTGACATGTACACTGTACATGTACACTGTACATGTACATCATGTACATGTAGTTGTTGCTAGAGAAGCTTACATGTATGCACTCTTTCCAGTTTCTAATTTCCGTTGGGTTAGTCTAAGCTATTAAGTGCCCTCCTTAAGTCTCTGTTATTCATCAGTTGGACTAACGCGGCCGTCTTTTCAGAAAAATAAACGAAAATTGAGCTAGGCGAATGACTTTTTCCTAAACCTGATTGCCTGAAACACTGCCCTGCGTGAAAAAGCCCCAACCGCATCTTAGCATCTATAAGATCTTTGTGTCACCCTGTCACCCGCCTCACACCACTCTCCCTTGTCCTGTAGGAGGTGCTCCACCTGGCGAACTGCGACCTTCAGGATGCGGCCACCAGAGTGTTTGTCACCATCATCCAGCGGGAGATTGTCACGCCGGCCGTCTATAGCCAGAGCTTCCTGCAGACGATCGTCACGAATGTCGACAGCCGGGACCCAGGTCAGCTGAGAGGGGTTGTGTGTGTGTGTGACGAGTGTGACCAACAGTTGTGTGTGTTTGATCTCCCAACACTCACTCAGCCTTCCTCCCTTGCCTCTCACTCACTCACTCTCTCTCTCTTCTGTCCAATGCGTACATGTATACTATTGCCTCTCCCTCCCCTTTTCCAATTTTTAGAACATTGAAGATTTGCCCAGAGTTTGCACAGTTCCCCCTGCGTATTATTCTGTGAGGTGGTTCACTTCACTACTTTGATAGGCCATCTCAGGTTTTTATTTCTATAACTGGCCACCTGGGGGGGGGTTGCTTCAGAAATCAGGCTAGAAATGTTTTTTGCCAAAAGAAAGGACTTTAACTAGCATAGTGTACATGTATGCAAACTGATATCATATGGTTTTCTTGTTTGAATCCTCATTTCCACTTGTCAATCGATGCCCTGTCAAGGCTCTTTCTTGAGGCCCTGACCTTCAATTTTTCCTCAGGTCTCTTACAAATTAAATGAAATTGATTGTAAAATGTGCTTACTGTAATAATGGGAGGTTGATTGTATTGTGAGGCTGATTAAAAGTGACCTCTTTTTTTTACCTTCAAGAGAGGAGGAATCCATTTTATATTCCCTGGGAAAACAAGGAAGAGAAGCCTAATATCAGTTAACTATAGAGCAAAGAAAATTAGATTTTACGGTGATAGATATTATTCATAAATATACATGTAATGTGAACTCACTGGTTCTCCAGACCACGCTTTCTTAGAGAGGCAGTTTACATTGTGTACAGAGTACTCCAACCAACTTATGCCAAGCAATATCGTTCATACGTACATGTACGTGTACAGTAGTATGCTATTTACATGTACATGTATGTACATGTACCTACATGTACATGTATGTACATTTTATACATGTACCTACATGTGTGTGTACAGTATTAAGCATTTTTTTAACGTAGTGGCTGTTGTTACGGCAGTCGTCCGTGTGGTTCCCTGACTTGATTGTATTTAGTCAGCATTGCAGGCTGTTGAAACCAGTCTATTAGCTGATAGTCTGGTTACAAGAGCTAAACATCCTGACTAAATACAATCAAGTCGGGGAACCACACGAACGAATGCCGTACCAACAGCCACTGCGTTTTTTTAAATGAACATTCAAATTATGCCAATTGCCTATCAAGCTTGAATTTGTTGACAGTGTGAAGCCACGTTACAGGTTAAACACATTTGATGAATTGGATATTCCACCCCGATAGTCCTGACTTCTGTCATTTCCCAGGCCATGAAACACGTGATCGGCAATCAAAAAGATTTGACTGTCTGAAACTTTCTCAAGTGCAGTCAACAGCAAGTCAGATCTCAGTGGGAGATTACACATGCACATGGTGCAGTGGGCTTGCATACATGTAGCATATACTGTCAAGAAATCGAACCTATCACATTCTCTAGGTCAGGCCTAGTCAGATATCAAGTCCTGTGAATACAGTTCAGTGCCCTGTGCCTGTAGCACAGAGCCTCTGAACAGAGGCTGTGAGAAAGGTCAGGCCTTAATTTGTTCAACACAACATCAGCATATAACTCCACACATGTGCACTACTACTAGCACTACATGTACAGTGTAGTGCAAGCCAGTGTCTGGACACATACTGCACAACAATGGGGGAGGAATTTTTCTGAATAACACTGGGGTTGCTTCTCCACCATTCTAATTGGATGTGTGTTGTCCTGTTGGTAAGCATCTACTGTACATGTAGCACCTTCCACGTGTAGCACGCTTCATTGCTCCCCATTATACAAAACAAAATTTCCCTCCTCCCTCCCCCCCTTATCCATCCACACACAACACCAACAAAACCACACGCACAACTAACGCATGCGCTTAAAAGCCCACTGCAAGTCAGCATGCATGCATAGTGCATACAACTGTTGAACCAGCAATTGTCCAAGTGATTGCTGATGCACAAGCCCTATACAACATTGGGAAGATCGGAAAACATTGATGTCCTTCATCGATGTCCTTCTAATTTACACACTTTGTAGATGGAAATGATAGAATCCTCATGTTAAAATCTTACTGTCTGGGATGCTGTACATACTTCCCTAGAAATCTTCACTCAAACATCGACAAATAGTTTATTACTCACAAGTCCTAAACTAATTCTTACACTACAGAATGGTGCAAAAACGCACCTGTTTTTTACTTTTTCTACTTTCTCAGATCACCATTTGAGCTAAAACCTTGCAGGATTGCTTTTTTTATGTTTAATGGTTTAACACAACCTGTGGCAATCTTTTGACCTTTACCAATGTTGTATTGGGCCTTTAAGTGAACATGGCTAAGTAATTTTTTTTTTTTTAAATACAAAATCTCCCAAAAACACAGCCAAAAAGCCACTCAAGGCTAAGGGCTAAAGAAAGAAGGAGACAGAGGGACTCAGGAAGGCTGGAGATAGGAATTAACATTCCTTTTAAAAATGGCAAGATCATAGGCAGGGGGAAAGCAAGAACAAGGAACACCCCTATCTCCCACATGCAATGAATGGAACAGATGTCAACTCAGTCGCTCCAGTATCCCTGGACATGTGTGGGAGACATTCGCTTGTTGCTCAGCATACTGTACAACCACCACTGACCCACGCACTCAGTTTCCAACTGGATAATTCTGTGGCTGAAAACTGAAAACCAAATTTCAGGTTCATGTACATGTAGGTAGACCAGGAAACATTTAGAATGGTGAAAGTGAACAATTTGGACACCCTTTTTCAGTTGAGGACAAAATTCAACAGTGCAACTAATTTACAACTTCTGGCTCTGCCTCGTGTTTGAGCGTTCAGACACACTTTTTAAAAACCGAACGGGTTAAAACTGTAGCTTCAGTGAATTTAAAACGCTGTCTGAACGTACCCATGGACACACACTTTACACGTGCAAACACATTTTTTGTTCATATTTTCTAGACTTCTTTGCTCTTTTAAGCATGAACATGTAGTACATGTCATGACACAAAAAGCCATCAGATTACTTTCTCGCTTTTGTGTTTGTTCAACTCATTTAAAAGATTCTATTGAAATCCAGGTGACTGGTTACAATACTTGCCACACTTTACTTGTATGCATTGTGGGGACAACAAGTTCAATCATCCCCGGTTCCCTTGCAGGGGTTTCAATTTCAACAGAAAGACCATTGACAATTTTCTGATTGGGCCATGGAGCATGTAATGGGCATGGTTCAGAAACAACAATGGATCAGGGTTTTTATCTGAAAATATGCTCAATATGAACTAAATGTGGTGTCTAGCATATGGTCCATGTGGTGACATTTTGCTCAAAGACTTGCTTGATGTCCATTGTACATGTACATGTACATGTACACACACATGTATTGTACATGTACACATAAGTAATGATGAATTGTCATCATGGAGTGTTACAGGCTTTATGTACAGTGTACATGTGTACAGTCAGTGTACCCGGTAGGTACAATGTAGTAAATGTACATCCATTACTGCTCTGTACTACTATGCACAGGCTGTCAGTACATGTAAATAAAAGAGCTCTCATGATTAATTTCAGCGCTTGCCCGTGACGGGAGATATGGTGAGCATCAGAGTGCATCAGACAGTGCTGCCTGGCCATGCTCCCTGACTTGTCTAATTAAAATAAGGACGAGGAGAGATGCGTGTGGACGACGTTGTTATGTTCAGACTATGGTGCCTGTGGAAAATGTATACATTCATTCAGATGGACTTTTAGTTTACAGTAACACATGCATTTCAGTGTACATGCATTGTACAGTTTTTGTAAATTGGGCCTTTGCCAATGATGCTGCTATAACCAAACATATAATTTTTGTAGCATCCAGTTATCACTCAATATTGTTTTGATTGACCAATGTCAAGTGATGCAGTGTACATACTGTACAAGAAATTTTGACTGCAGTTGGTGTTGAACCCTATAGCACTGGTACAGTACCTTACATGTAAGCCAGAGGGCTTGAGCTCAAATTCTGGTCCTGTCAAGTTTTCGTGTCTCTTTCATAAAGAGGAATTTGTAGAAGAATGTGTACAGTGCAAAACCAAGCCATTGTACAGTACATTGTACCATTACTGTTCAACGCACATGTACATGTACATGTAAAATGTACATGTAAAATGTACATGTACGTGTACAACTGTGCATTGTAATGTACATGTACTGTAGACTGTGGCATCTGTGAGTTTGCCAGTAGGAACTTGAACTTACTACTTTACGCGTATTGCAGTAATTGAGTGCTTCTTTCAGTGATCTTAACTCTTAAGTCTTAACTGCACTCATGTTGTTCTCACCCTACTAGATTAGATTGTACATGTACATGTAGTGCATTGCACATTGCAGGTTGACTTGGTTTGCTTTCAGTATTCTCCAACCATTAATAGGCCATCCAATTTGGCCTTGACCAAGGTACTGTATTCTCATTTACAAACCAATAGAAAAGGCCTAATTCTGCTCCTTCGTGGTGGCAAAAGCAATGGAGAAAGGTCTGTGGTAACACTGTGGGCGGAGAATAAAAAAAAAATGTTCTCCCCGAAGTTGCTGAGAGCAGATGAGTAAGAGACTCATTAAGCCCACATGGACACTGGCTCACTGAGGTGTCACAAAACTCCTGTCTGCCCTTCTACTCATTCTTTGGCAGCCATCTCAAGGGACTGCTAGAAGACGCTTTTTGTAGGCATGCTGAAGAGAGAGAGAGAGACACAGGTCTGGATAACACTAAAGAAGTAAAATCTGCTATGCTGGACGGGCTTGTGTGCAGAAAGTACATTCATTCATGGAGACATACATAGAAGGCATTGGTTAGATCATATCAATGCCCCATCAAATTAGTTGTACATGTACATGTGCATGTACCGGTAATACATGTATTAGTACAGTGGAACATCGCTAGTATAATGAATGGCAATATACATGTACCGTACATGATTCAGCTATAACGAAATTGCCCGTTGTGTAGAAAATATGTGGCTGCAACTGCTATATCGAACAATTTTCATGGATCCCCGAATGTTCGTTACAGCGACGTTCCACTGTACACCGATTCTTCAGAACCATGCCTCTCCCAAAAGATAATACCTGTACATTTACGTGTTGAATACCACAAACCTTTACTTCTCCTTTCCTGTATTCCTTTGACAGTGAGTAATCTTTCCTTTCCAGGCCATGGAGATCATTATCTTGCCTTTTTTGTCCCTTCTCTCTGTCTTCCCCCCCCCAAAAAACCCCCAAACTACCCTGAAAACGGTAACGGCTGATCCGTCTGCGTCACTCACTCGCGTAATGTAAGTGGCTCAATCGTCGTCGGTGTGTAAGAATAACCCCCTCACTGTGCATTTTCTGGTGATTTTTTTTTTGCATTGCTCACTCAGTAGATGTTTCCATGCACATGTGAATATTGTCACCTTACCATCAGTAGCGGCTGGATTGGCTCATTGCACTTCACAATTTACACCACAGCCCGGCATCAGCAGAATCAAGCCATCCCGAATAGTCTAATTTCATTTCATCTGATCATCTAAAAACATTTTTTTTTTTTTTTTGAGGGGCCTGGCATGTCTATCCTAGGAGGAGAACCTTTCTTAGAGAAAGGTCCTGCTAGGATTGGAAGTACGTGTTTATACATGTACATGTACATGTAGGACTTTCTCAAAGAAAGGTCTTCATAGACTCATAGTATCTGCGAGTGGAATCCCTATGGGATTTTTTTATCGAAGGAGATCCTGCTAGGTGCGACATGTCAGGCCCTCTGATTTGCTGTCAAAACAGTTGAATGATTTTGAACATTCACATCTCCAAGGAGTACTTTGGTCACTCTTCATCTGATAATGTAGGCCCCACATTGTGTCACATTTCATTTCATGTTGTTTGCATAATGATGAGTGTGTGGCATTTTTAAACTTTGATTTTGATTTGATTTGGTGAGAAAAGAAAGTTCATCCACCCCCTCCAAAAGTGTGTTTGTGGGTTTGCCTGAAAAGTGAAGTGTTTGATTCCAAGTGTACATTGTACATGGCACACATGACTTACAATACACTGTACATGTAGCTTTCTGCGAGGTAAAACAATCTGCCTGAATTGCGTTCATTGTGTCAATATGCACATGTACACTGTACCAGCCATGGTTTCTTAACAAACATTGCTTCATTTTCGTTCTATTCTAAAGGCCCAATCATCATCATTGTCTTAATATCTTAATCCTACATGTAATGTTTTATTTGCATGACACAATATCAAGCCGGTTTATACTGATAAAACCCTCACATACATGATACATGTACAGTTTGTGTGTACATCCCCAAATGTGATTGCATACATGTTTTCTTATCATTTTATCCAATTTGTGTTTGTACATGTACACTGGAAGTTATGGGGGAAGAAAAGTCTGACCCATGTTGTGCCGTTTGTGAGAGATGAATTAACAAGGATCCCATTCGCACGAGTACACCGTTTATATGTACTGTATGCAGTTCCTTACAGCATTTGAACAGGCCCTTGCTGTGAAAGCACTGCTTGAAGTACCTTTACAATGTACAGCATGACCTGTGCATGTTGTTGCCAAGGTTTCCTTTTAAGTTAAATGTACGTATGTGCTCATACTGTATGTCACCCTGTCTGTGGATTAAACTTCAGCGGGGGAGGACACCCTTTGAAACCTCCTCTTAAAAGACTGTGGCAATGAAAACAAATGGCATGCCATGTACATGTTGTACTGTACATACAGTACAGTATATCAAATCATGGTCACTTGTGCGTGCATGTATTTGTCAGACCAATTTTTTTCAGTGGTTAGGCATTCATTGCCCCCCCCCAAACTCCCACCTATATGTATGTAGCCACCCAGCCACTTGATCATCCACCCAACCAAACCTACCCAACCAACCCATTGAACTCAACCAACCCACCAACCCACCAACCCACCAACCAACCAACCCAACCAACCCACCAACCCACCAACCCACCAACCCAACCCAACCCAATCAACCCAACCAACCCAACCAACCCAACCAACCCAACCAACCCAACCAACCCAACCAACCCAACCAACCCAACCAACCCAACCCAACCAACCCAACCCAACCAACCCAACCAACCCAACCAACCCAACCAACCCAACCAACCCAACCAACCAACCTAACCCAACCAACCCACCAAACCCACCCAACCCACCCAACCCACCCAACCCACCCAACCAACCCAACCCACCCAACCAACCCAACCAACCCAACCAACCCACCAACCCACCAACCCACCAACCCACCAACCCACCAACCCAACCAACCCAACCAACCCAACCAACCCAACCAACCCACCAACCCACCAACCCACCAACCCAACCAACCCAACCAACCCAACCAACCCAACCAACCCAACCAACCCAACCAACCAAACCAACCCAACCCAACCAACCCAACCAACCCAACCAACCCAACCAACCCAACCAACCCAACCAACCCACCAACCCAACCAACCCAACCAACCCAACCAACCCAACCAACCCAACCAACCCAACCAACCCAACCAACCCAACCAACCCAACCAACCCAACCAACCCAACCAACCCAACCAACCCAACCAACCCAACCAACCCAACCAACCCACCAACCCCACCAACCCAACCAACCCCACCAACCCAACCAACCCACCAACCCACCAACCCACCAACCCACCAACCCACCAACCCACCAACCCACCAACCCAACCAACCCAACCAACCCAACCAACCCAACCAACCCAACCAACCCAACCAACCCAACCAACCCACCAACCCAACCAACCCACCAACCCAACCAACCCAACCAACCCAACCAACCCAACCAACCCAACCAACCCAACCAACCCAACCAACCCAACCAACCCCACCAACCCCACCAACCCACCAACCCAACCAACCCAACCAACCCAACCAACCCCACCAACCCCA
Organism: Luidia sarsii; assembly: GCA_949987565.1. Lineage (NCBI taxonomy): Eukaryota > Metazoa > Echinodermata > Asteroidea > Paxillosida > Luidiidae > Luidia > Luidia sarsii. Next base: position 9,273,216 of record OX465101.1, on the reverse strand, counting down.
CCAACCCCACCAACCCCACCAACCCAACCAACCCACCAACCCACCAACCCAACCAACCCAACCAACCCCACCAACCCCACCAACCCCACCAACCCCACCAACACAACCAACCCAACCAACCCAACCAACCCACCAACCCACCAACCCAACCAACCCAACCAACCCAACCAACCCAACCAACCCAACCAACCCAACCAACCCAACCAACCCAACCAACCCACCAACCCAACCAGCCCAACCAACCCACCAAACCCAACCAACCCAACCAACCCAACCAACCCAACCAACCCAACCAACCCAACCAACCAAACCAACCAAACCAACCCAACCAGCCCAACCAACCCAACCAACCCCTCCAACCAACCAACCCAACCAACCCACCAACCCAACCAACCCAACCAACCCAACCAACCCAACCAACCCAACCAACCCAACCAACCCACCAACCCAACCAGCCCACCCCTTTATTGTACCGATACGTATAAAGGTTTGTTGGTTATTAACCTGTGACACCACCTTGTTTTGATGTTTAACAAGACGCCCACCTCCCCACCCGAGTTAAACAAAATCCAGTCGACAGGAGCTCTGACTCCGGTTCGTAAAGCCCGTCGTGGCCAATTTGCGCCTGGTTTCACTGAGCTGGTCAAACCCCGAGGAAACGCTTAACGTATGATAAAGGGAGAAAATAAAGTCCTTATTTCATGTACTTTTTTGACTTGCTCTGCTGTTATGTATCTGCGCAATGGGAACTGTACATTAATTTTTGGCTGCCAACATGAGAAGTGTATATTGCCCAACTTCAGCGACCATCACTACTTTGTTACAAACTCTTCCCAAGAATTCTATAAATATCTACGATCTTCACATACATGTATTGCATATCATTTTGGAATATGGTCATTCAACATTATGGTACATGTACATTTCTTGTTCAGCAAAGGATAGAGGAAATTGAGCAGCTGATGTGTTAGTGAATGTGCCCACATTTGGTGCTCGAAGTTCCATTTGTTCTGCGGCATCTCAATGCATTGGAGTCCCCAGGCAGAGCGAAAGAGAGAGATACAAAAAACCTTCAGCATTTTTTGAGCCAGAAGGGGTTTTTCAAAAAAATGTAGGAGGCCTGACGTTTTGATCCGAGCAGGACCTTCCCCAAAGGTAGAATTCTGGCTTTGAAAAAGGTCCTGCCAGGATCGGAAATGTCAGGCCCTCGACATTGTTTGGAGCATTTTGGTCATTGCAGTCGGGAAGCAGATTGCAACCACGGCAACCTATCACAAAAGGCGAATTTTTTGGGGGTTATCAAATTTAGTCCACAGAATCCTGATGCATCTTGATTGCTTTACATGCACCGCAGTGGGGTTTAAATGAATGCAGTGGCTGTTGTTACGGCAGTCGTCCATATGGTTCCCTGACTTGATTGTATTTCGTCAGCATTGCAGGCTGATTGAACCAGTCTATTAGCTGATAGTCTGGTTCCAAGAGCTAAACATCCTGACAAATACTGTAAAGTCAGGGAACCACACGGACGACTGCCGTAACAACAGCCACTGCGTTAAATGAATCCTTTGGATTATATTGAGATATGGGGGTATTTAGATTGACAGTGAAGTGACAGATTGACAGTGAAGTGACACTGAAAAAATAATTCCATCACTCGGGATACTCGATAGCAGCTTGTGTATTTTTTCTTTACAGGCTTTCCGGCAATCTATTCTGCACATCTACATGTACATGTAACACACAAATACATTGTAGCTTTGAAGCTAAACACTAACCCAGTTTGCAGTGAGCAACGGCGTCCCTTGTTGTGGATGCTGTAACACCGAGTGATTTGTTTTAACATCCAACCAGTGAAGATACGTACATGTGATATAATATGACAGTGCACATTCCTAATCCTCACCTTATCTGACTGGTTTTGAATTACACACATACTGCCTTTGGCCCCATTCCCTCCACTTTGGATCGGGCCAAATTGCATGATGTACATGTACATGTAAATCCCAGAGCCATGCCGTAATCTGTTAATAACATCCATACTTACACAGGTGCATGCTTGATGCATGGAGCCTATCCGATTAACAATGTTTTTGTAGACCCTGGTAAAAAATAAAATGGTAAACGTTCAACAATCAAGTACATGTACATACATATACATGTACATGTGCAATGTGACAACAAATAATAACTACTGTAGTTTGGAAACGTGTGTGAGGTTTCGTTGCAACACCTACTGTACAGAACATGTCCTGTACTTTGTCATCTGATGAAGTTGCGGTGTTTGTTGTTATGGAAGCTGCTGCACTTTTTTCAACTAGTTTGTCTTCAAGCACTATCCTTAGGTTGTAATTATACATGTAATGTTAGTGTACATGTTACTTTCAATTGGTCTGCAATTGGGTTGTTTGTTTCCTTGATAACCTTTATTCAAGGAAGGAAATTTTACAAAACTTAGAACCAGATGAGCACCCCTTCACCAAGGCTTAGACCACCTGAACATATCATAAACTTACATTCATATTCAAGAAAAGTCCAATGTCTTGCACATGCTTTGGATGGCTTCCATACATGAACATGTACTGTACATATGTAAGTATAGAATACAGCACCACCAAGGTCATCAATGTCACTGAATTTGACCGTTTTGAGTTGGGAGACCCGTCTGTGAATCATTCCCTGTCAGATAACTTCTGACACAGTGGAGGGTCTGAACAAAATGGAGAGTGTTCCTGTTCTGATGCAGGGCGTCCAATTTCATACAGTTGCTCAAGTGCAGAAAGCTCGGCTGAATGAACACTCTGAATGCCAGCAGGAAGCTTCTGTTTCTGTTTCATGCCATGCCAACAGTACAGTAATTGAATAACAATTCCCCGTCAGACGACTAAAGGAAAATGCTGACTGGGATCTTTTGAACAATTTTTAAAAATGACAAAGACATCTTTGACTGGAACCCGAGACCTCTGGTTTTGTGTACCAGCGCACTTATCGTCTGAGCTATCGTGGCTCTTAGATGGTGGCTTTTCCCAAAGGCAAATACTCCACTAGACCTAGCAGGGGTGGAGGCACCAGCCAGAAGCATTCAACCGTCAGCTGCCGGATATCTCCAGGGATCACGCCCTCCCCGTTTTCATTCAGATGCAAACAGCCAATTGTTGTAAGCCTGGCTGCATCAGCTCGGGGCATTGATTGTTCATGCATAGCAAACGTTCACGCTCAAGCAGCTGGATGAAATTGGTCCCCCCTCTCCCTTTTTCTGAGCCCACAAGTCAGTCTCTGGCTCCAGCTCTGTCTCTGCTGTCTAAATGCTGAAAAACCAGGGTGCGAGTCCTTTGTTGAATGTTGAAGCTTGGAAAAACATGTTTTCATGCTTTTTTCTTAAAACAAAAGGATCCAAAATATGTATGACAATGTCAGAGTCGTGGCGTAGCCCAAGGCAATTTCCCCCCTTTTTTTTGGGGGGGGGGGGGGGGCGCATCCCTAACTGACAGATTCTAAATTGATTTTGTTTGTTTCATTTCGGTACTCCTTCATCCACTGAAGATATCTCAGAGGCCTGGCTGGAGGTGCTGCTTCAAGTCATCGCCTTTCTGCCCAAGGCCATCCTGAAGAGAGACGTGAGTACTTAGCCCTTTTGGAGTCAACGGACTCCCAAACCCAAACTGGACGGTTGAACCGGCCCCGTAGACCATGGAGCATAGTTGACCAAGAGTAGCATGGCCTGGGCCAAAAGTCCAAAACGACCAAAAGTGAGACGGTGCGTGTACTAGGAACCTAATTGCCCGTGACGAATCAAGCCTAGCCAAGAGCCTCCAGAACACAAACTTGAAGTTCAACCGTCACTGCAGACTGTACGTACATGGAACCGAGTGGTCCATGATTGTAATGGCATACTGTATCAGATAATCTTCACTAGTCTGATTTACATCACAACATGAAATGAATGAATGCGCATGCATATATGTACTTTACGTGTACCGGTACTGTACATGTACATGTCCATGTGTGTAGCACACTGTACAGTATGTGTGTTGTGAAATGCGACTCTCCATAATGGAAATCTATGCCCTGCAATGCTCTTGTCTCCGAGAAAGGTCATGCTAGGATTGAAGCATCGGGGTTGGTTTTCACAGTCTTAGCACGCTTGAATTGTAAAGGATGTAAAGCCCCCCTTGTACTGTAGTTGTGATAGGGCATTATGGTTACTGTGCATCACTCATCGTCTTGCAGTTGGTCATGAGTAATGATGAGTGTGACGAAAGTGCGTGTGGCCCTCGCAATTTTTTGGAGATTGAACAATGAACAGTTGAACAGTACATGTTTGTATCAGTCCGTCTTTCCTGCTCATTGCTCAAATTACAGTGCTCCTACCATGAACCTGTACAGCCTAAAGCAGGCCCCATATCTTCACCCAATGAAGACTAATTACACACATTAATGAAGTAACACAGTACTTTGGAAGAAACCAAACAAAAACCATACGACAGAACGGAAATTAGCAGTGCTCATACATACTATTTACTATTCGTCCCACTAAAAGTCAGCTGACACAAAACAGAAATGGTCTGAAATCACTACCCTGCCCCAACACCCCCTTGATTTTTTTTACGAGTTAATATTGGAGCCAACCTCTTTCTTTCCTCTAATTGTCTGGGAGTGTATTTTATTTCTGTGGCAATCAATCAAAATGCGATCTCTTCCGGCTTGAACGCAGCTGCAGAGTCCCCATGGTGAGGTGGGTTTCAGTACCGAAGGTCGCCTCCAGTTTGCCTCCTAATCCTCCTCTTAGTCTGCGAAACTCCTCCCGCGAGCTGCCAATACTCGGGGGTGTGTTTTCAGCAGCCATGTCCGAGACTTGGGTTTGGGTCATGACTCATGAATCCCTCTCCTTTCCAACATTTTTTTTTTTTAAAGAAAGCTGCTTGTTTCGATCCTAGCAGGACCCTTTTTCTCTCTCAAAGGCAGAGGGTGAGAGAGAGATCCTACCAGGATCCTTTGAGAAATGTCCTGTCATGTTCGTTTTGAGAAAAGCCCCCTAATTCTAACAAAACATCAGGCCCATCTAATATTCGGCTCTTTGAAGACAGTGAGTAGTCAAGCAACATTTTTTATCCTAGCAAGAAAAGAAAAAAAGGTCCTGCTACATTTTTTTTAAAGATAAGTTCATTTTTGTTATTCAAGTCAGACATTAGGCAGATTGCATCATTTTTGTGCAGACTGGAATTGAGAAACATTTTGCTACCCTTCACCATACTAAATTTGTCTTTTTGTGAAAAAGCCAGCGATTGTCGATAGCATTGTGGCCAGACAAAAACATGTTTTCAACCGAGTCTTGGGTTTTGATTTTCTTGAGATCTCCTGTTTGGGCGATTGAAGTCGGTGAACCAGTTTGCAGTATTTGTCTATCAAGCTCTCCAACATCTTTGAAAAGTTTAGGTCGAATAGAGTCAATACGTGGTGGTCTTTCAGTGTATAAAATGTCCACAGCATATTATTGTAGCCAGGCAGAAGTGACTGAACCGAGTCTTGAGTTTTTTAAATTTGATCGCTCCCAAAATGCACCCCTGCTCTGCCACATGCCCACATGCACAGTCACAGGGCAGCAACATACCTTGACCTTATTCCGACTTTGAGTCAAGACCAACTACACATCTCTGCCCTGTTGAAATGTATTCTGCCCACGAACGAAAGTAAATCGGAGAGGTGGGTACATATGCAATAGTCACAGTGGAGGACTGTGCCCAGTGCTGGCTCTTGAGTTAAACATGCATGTACAGAGTACATGTACTTGCGGCTCTTTATATAAGCCACTGTTTAAGAATAGATTGAAATCCCAAAGGTCAGACAGTCTCATGGCCTTTGTGTTTGTACATTTGCTTTGCTTGCTTGGAGGGCTGGCATTAGCAACACTGGTATATTTATGAAGGGAAGGACAAAACCTTGCACGGACACCAAATTTCTATGGGAGGGGAGGGTTTGGCTAGCTGGTTCGGTAGTGGTGCCGTAAAGTCTGGGTACAAGAAATCTTTCGTCCATGGGAATTGGGGCCCTGCCTTGTTGTGTTGTTGTTTTTTGTTTACTGGTTTTTATAGGGGGTGGAGGGAATGGAGGGTGGGGCTATTTCTCTGTTCACCATGGCCAGACATGCGCATTGAAGCTTTCTGTCCCAATTACAATAGACCAGGTCCCTTACCCCTCCTCAACAATGCTCGGAATGTAAGGAGCAAATGACCCGATGCTGATAGTTGGTTGACTTTTTGGGCCATCTTCATATCATGCATGGGCCTGGCAAATCTCAGAGGTGAGCATTGCATTGCTTTCGTGGCAGATTTTTGAGATCTTTCAGCCGAGCAGGCGAATCCAAGATCATTTACGTACGCATACACAAATGCCAAGTGCATAAGTGCAGAATCGCTCGGGAATTTCTTATTCAACCATCAGTAAAAAAAAACCCAAAAGACCCACACCCCTCTTTCGAACATCAGAATGGTCACAAATTTAGATTGATTGAACTCTGAAGAATTGTATTTCCCCACACTTAAATTTTCATGCACATCAGGATGTGCTAAATGCAGCTGATTTTACACAATGCTAAGATGCATCTTGTTTTTACAAATCAATATCTCAATTGAGGTCCTACAATGTGCTCTGGGTTTGGGCACAAATTCAGTCAGTCAGTCAGTCAGTCAGTCAGTCAGTCTGAAGATGAGCCCTCCCGTTAATGTGCATGGACAGGACAACATTCAATAATTACTCCATGCAATCAAAACGTCAGTCCAGGATTGGATTCCCGAAAGCCTTAATGGTGCATCGTACAGCACATGTAACTCAACTCCCCATTATTAATGACCCATTGCAGGTTGCTGTAGGCCAGACCTTATTTGCAATGGGTTATCCATCATTAGTTGAGTTTACGTGATGAACCATTGCCCCCTAAGGCTTTCTAAACTTGGACCTGGAACTAGCATTTGACTGCATGGAGTTGATTCAGGTCATGTTGTTTCTGTGCATGGCTCACCATCTTGGGATTGTCTGTAAAGTGCAGCACTTGTACGATTAGTGTGATGAAATCAGGTCCCCTTTAATATTGTGTCTGGAAACTAGTCTGGTCTTGCGCTGTCGGTGAGGGGGCATACCGCGTACATGAACATCTAGATTACATGTAACACCCACCTCCAACACAAGCTCCTGACATTGCTCGCAAAATGATTCCTGCGCCAGTGATATTCAATCCTCTGATCTGCCGCCCCCTCCTCCTCTCCTGCCTCACCCTCCCCCTCTTGCCTCCCCTGCCACCTCATCTGTCAAAGCTGCTGATGCAATAATGATCCCTGTCAGCAGCCCCTGAGCCTCAGCCAGGAGATGTACATGTAGTTAGGGGTGAACGAGTGAGGGATTTTTCTGCCAAATCAAAGCGCACGGCTCACAGATTGCAAACAGGATTTTTGTGTTTGTGATGATTGCAAAACATTTAGAGAAATGTGACCTGTCACCACAAAAGGGCTGTAAAGTCAGTCACTATCAAAACTGAGATTTTATACTTAAATGAAAGACAATTTATTGAGGATTCAAATGAGGGGTCACACAACTTAATCAGTCACACGGTTCCAGAGTTATGTCACTTCCAACGGACCAAAGTTGGTCGCATTTATTAAAACAAAAAGCTGAGAACAATAGGTTTTAAATGAGAGGTCTTTTGAAGATATTATTTGCATAAAATCAAAGTATTTGGGGATGTGGGTTGGGGCGGGAGTTGTGGCTGGGATTAGGGACAGTGCAAAATGGCAAAATGACAAAATGGGACAGTGCGGGTTTACGGCCCGTTTGTCGTGGCGGGTCACAAATCGGCTGACTTGAACCCGAGACCTCTGGCTGGTACATGTACATGTACATGTAATGTACCGTGGCATTCTAGCTAAATGGTGTAGGGTCCAGACAGATTCTCTTTGCTATTTTTTTTCCCTTCAAGATGTTGGATTTAATGTTATCATTGATCTTTCTTTGACACATGAATGTGCATCTGGACTGAAATGCTGTGTTAATACCCACATTGATCAAAATCAAGAAATCCGTGAAGAGAGTTGTGCCAGTTGTACCCTGGCTGAAAAAAGCCTTTGTGTGCAAATCAAATGCACACCCAAATCATCCCAGATCCTTTGTCTAAAGCCAAACATAATGGGGTTGGGGGGGACAGGACAGTATTTCACTTTTTGTGAACCACTTTGCAAGCTTGTTTTGTGGATGCATGCGTATAGCAGATGGATTCTTTTCAAAGAAGATCTTTGTACGCGAATGCCTTGTTTGACATCATGTTTTCTGTCCGAAGATTCCGGATGATGAAATTAAATCTTGGCCTTGGAAACTGATATTTCAACTGTTATTGTTTGAAAAATTTACTTCTAAGTTACAGCTACAGTACTTCCTTAGTATTTTTTATATTTTCATTTCATTTCTTTTAGTTTGGGTTGGATTGAATGCTGGAGTGACTGGCCACTTCCAATAATTTCCAATAATTCTGAATATTTTTATTTGGTTGTCTGATTTGAGAAGAAAAGAAAAAAAAACGAAAGGAAAGAGCAGGAAAGTTAAGGTGAATGTCTGAAAAAAATGTCAAAGGTAAACCTTAAACTGTTGAAATGACTTATTAGCGTTCAGTAAGTCTGAAGCATTGATTGGAACTGCATTATAATATTCAGTACAGTTCACAGTACAAAGTCCAGGTCTGTTTTGCACTACAATTTGTGCTTGACTTCTTATTGTATATACTGTATAATTATATCCTTTATATACATACAGAGTAGCACATATTCCAGAATCAGACTACATCATTATGTACATTTACAGTACACATACATGTACATGACGTGTACCACTGTACCGGTATGTCTTAACATGGGGAGAGGGCCTTGCTCTGTGGTCTTACTTAGTATACTTTAATACTGTCTTGACCTTCCTGGCCTTTCTGGAAGAATTTCCTTCTATGTGACTGAGCCGGCCAACCATTTGGAGAATGGACCAGCTGGCCACGGTTTACATACATGTACACAATACGTGTACGTACATGTGGATGACTGATGCTCAGAGCGTGCAAATTGTATATGCACAGGTACAGGCGTATGTACGTGTGTACAACTCCTGTCATAACAGATCAGTTACATGAAACCATTCACTCGAAACCCTCCGAAATGTCTGTCTTTTTGATTAATCCCTCCCTCCCTCGTTGTTGTTGTTGTTGTTGTTGTTTTTTGTTTTTTTTGGGGGGGATGACTTGTTGACAACTTGTAAGGCTAAAACAAAACAAACATAAGAGGGGGGCTCGACTCATTGGGACTTACACAAATGTAGACGAGATGGAACAAACATCTCTAGCTCCCTCTTGGGGTGGGTGGGGCTGCCTGGGTGGGGGGGGGGCTGCAGGAGTGCTGTGTCACTGGTCTTGAAGGTTTCCTTTCATTAATTTGTACTAGGAAGCAGGAGTTGCAGTTTTAAATCTCGTTCAAGCTGTCTGGATTTTTTTCTTCAGACGGCATTTGGACAAGCACTGAGCACACACATATGTACATGTACAGTGCTGACTGTATTTTTATTAGGGCAAACGTTCTAGGGCTAGGACTAGGAAGATGGGGACTCACGTCCTCATCCCCCCTCTGCCCCGTCACGCCCAGACTTTCTTGTGACACCCTATTGAGAGAAGTGGATGGCCCCAATTTATCAAACGCTCGTTGAATTACTGTACATGAAGGGACAGTGATGTCTCTGTCACTGAGGGGGAGATACAGGAGATGTATACTCATCTACGCGGATGCCTGTCTGCTGATTCTGAGAGGAACCTTTCTTCGTTCTTGCTTCGGACAGGTCCTGACTGTGGCCGTGGCCAAAGGGCAGTTGTCCCAGTCAGTGCAGTCGCGGTTGGCCAGCTGTCGCATCCTCGGCAAAATTGCCACCCGCTGTGACTCCTTCATGTGAGTAGCCGTGACAGACATACACACTGTACAGACAGATAGATAGACAGATGGGCGGGCAGACAGATAGACGGGTGGACCGACAGAAAGACAGGAAGACAGGAAGACAATTGGATGGACGGACAAACAGAAAGACAGACAAACATACAGATGGACAGATGGACAGACAGACATACAGACAGACTGACAGACATGGATAGATGGACAGACAGACAGACAGATGGATGTTTTTATTTGCTCTTTTTTGTTTTCTTAACAGGATCAAAAGGGATATTCTGCCTCTTGTTACATCTCTGTGTCAAAATGTGGACTATGAGGTCCGTGCTTGTATGTGCAGGCAGCTAGATTTGGTAGCCAGAGGCTTAGGGTGAGTTGGCCCCACTGTAACTCTCCTCCCAACCACACCCCCTCCTCCCAACACTGCACAAGAGTTTATGCCAACAAAAGAGGTGATGTGGGCCATAAACCCGCACATTGTGACCCTGTCTTGCAAACCTTGAAACCCTTTTCCCAAAGACAGTAATAAGCCCTGAAACAGACTGCCTCAAATGAAAGTACGTTACGGTAACTCCACAATAATGGCACAATCCACAAAATGAGGTTGTTGTTGTTGCCGTATGAAACAATGTCAGGAATGTTTTGAGCGTGCGCCAAATATGATTCGTCAGAATGTGGCGTCATATGAGATGCACACAAAGGGCTTGTGTATTTTTTAAAGGTGGAAGGCTTGTTCAGAATATCCCTGTGTTGTGTCAGTCGCCTGTCCTGCGACATGTTGACATCGGCTCCGATTTCATCCCAGAAATGATTCTCAGCCTGATTAAGGGCACTGGTGGTGCCCTATTGTAACAAGTCCAGCGTAATACAGTTCAATGCTGAATTTGTGCTCTCCTTCACTCAATGTATGAATATTTTGACTTAAAGTTCTTTTCAGAGCCTAAACATTGTTTTACCTTTACTATCTTGTCAGGCTGGAGCCCACTAAAAGTGCAATACTTCCTGAGCTGGTTGAGCTGAGCAATGACGAAGAGAGTTGTGTACGTCTAGCGGCCCTGGAGACCATTGTCAGTCTACTCAGTCTGCTGGATGATGGTAAGGGGTCAATCCTTAGGAGGGAAGGCAAGCTGTACCTTCGTGGGAGCAGACTGCCTTCTGGAACATGCCATCTCAGTTCTCCATCCGAGTCACCCATTCAATGTCCTGGAACTGGCCATATCTGCTGCTACCACCACCTAGACTACAAATGTAACCCTCCGCCCCAAACCTTCTCCCCAACTTCAACCCCAACCCTCGCCCAAACCCTATCCTCAACCCCATCCCCAACCCCATCCCCAACCCCATCCCCAACCCCATCCCCAACCCCATCCCCAACCCCATCCCCAACCCCATCCCCAACCCCAACCCCATCCCCAACCCCATCCCCAACCCCATCCCCAACCCCATCCCCAACCCCATCCCCAACCCCATCCCCAACCCCATCCCCAACCCCATCCCCATCCCCAACCCCATCCCCAACCCCATCCCCAACCCCATCCCCAACCCCATCCCCAACCCCATCCCCAACCCCATCCCCATCCCCAACCCCATCCCCAACCCCATCCCCAACCCCATCCCCAACCCCATCCCCAACCCCATCCCCAACCCCATCCCCAACCCCATCCCCAACCCCAAGACTCTCCAAAAACCAAACCTAATCCAACCCCCAACCACCCAACCACCCAACCCTGACCCCATCCCCTTCCCTAACCTACAGACAAATGCCCTCACCAACCCAATCCCTCCAACCCCACAAGCTGTCACACTTAACACCAAATAATTGATTTGCTCAACCTTTCTTTCAAAAATGTTTAGCCACATTAGCCAAAGCACCAATTTACGTTTTAGCTAAGCAGAAATTCCAAAAAAAAAAGATATCAAAAGCAATAAGCTATATGCAATATTGTGATTCTCACTCACCAAGGAAGATTGTGCTTGCCATTATGCTAAGCAGTTGTTTGTGTGCTTAGGCAGCTCTTATGAAACTGAGCCCAAAGTCTGCAAATTGTGTTTTGTGGCAGTTTTTGTGACGTCCATAAACATTGTGCATTCACCCATTGCCATTCATCAGAAGACATGTTAGTAATTTTCCCCACTCTGCATCTCCCAGCACCACATTCCTACAGCGCAGGTCTCAACCCTGCTCGAGGTAGATTCAGTTCCTTCCTTCCTTCCTTCCTTGCCTTAATCCATTCATTTTTCCATCTCCTAGTTCTTGTACAGTGTTCATTGTCAAATCACCAATATGACCATCTGCCTTTTGAAATGGACCAGAGTCAGAAACGTGCCATTTTGGATTTCAGCAAAACGTTCTTTGTCAGAAGGCCTCAAGTCCTTTTCTCAAAGACGCTTTGTTAGAATTCTTTTTCCGTATGGCCATTCAGTGGGAACTGCTCGAAGGCCCCCCCCCCAGACTTGTGTGCGAGTTGAAGCCACAGCTGTTGACTTTGGAGTTTGGACGTAGCCATGAGCCAGATGCACTGTTAAGGGGCAATGAGTTTTTGAGGCCGAAGCTATGTCCAGATTCATTGGCTAGGGCTTCAAACATCACAGGATTGCTATGGAAGCCAGAAGGCCCATAGACTTGTGTGTTATTTTCAGTGGTAGCCAGTGTTGTTTAAACACAGCCTAGCATCAATGCACTGGATCACAAGTAAATGGCAAATTTCATTATCGATCTTTTGAATCAAACAACGGAAAGCTGACTGGGATTTAAAAAAAAAATAAAAAAATTAGAAAATAGTCCAACAAATTAAGGGAAAGAGCGCTGGTACGCAAAACAAGAGGTTTTGGGTTCATTTTCCAGTCCAGCCAAAGTTTTTTTTGCCATTTATTTACAACGTGAAAAATAGCAAGGAACTGGTTTAACGTGTGGAGTCCTGCCAATTTCTCATTTCTATTTTTCAAATTATCATTCTTTTGGTCGTGCATAAAGTGAAAAAACCCAGACAAAACACCCCCCCCCAAAAAAAACAAGTATAAACCTTCTGGTTTTTCAGACTTTAAGGGAAGGTATTGCGAAATTGTTAGATGGTAAATTCTGAGGGAACTTTGCAGTCCATTCCATTCAAGGCAGCTGATTGTCAGTTTTCTGCTGTGCATGTTGTATGTCAAAGCTCATCCTTAGATACTGTCCATGTTGATATTGCTGAAAGAGTTCTGGTGTAGAGTAGACTCCCCCACAGTCTCCTGTGATCTTTGAAGAGACATCGCATGACCGAAACAGGAGGGTCCTGGGAAATGAATGGCTACAAAATAGGTTTTCTCTCAAATATGTTTTATTTTTTATATTTTTTTTTTGGTGTCAGAATAAAACTTCTACATGATAAATTAAATAATAGTTCCATTCCTAGTGCCGGATATTTTTGGTCCATTATAATGCCTGAAGGTTTTCGAGTCATTTCTGTGCTAGGACTTATGTGTGGCTGGTCCAAATTCATTGGCAATGGCTGGATTTAATGCACGGATCTATGGGAAGTGGTTGTAGCCCCTGACTTGCAGATTCCTTGAACTCGAGTGTTATTGGAAGCCGTAGCCACTATTTAAACCTGGCCCCAGTCAATTTCAGATACATGGGGCCTTTTCCAAAACCCACCGTTGGCTCCAGCTCTGGCTTTGTCTCTTTCATCCATATTTACATGTAAGTGCAAGGCTTAATCAAAAATTAGGCCTTTTGATTTAGATTTGGAAAGGATGTTCCATTTTGAGATAGGCTTCTAAGCTACGATCTCAGTAGAGAAATCCAAGCCATGTCTTCAGCTTTTGGATAACAGAGCCGGAGGTGGAACCATGCAGTCTGCATCTGGTGTGTGTGCAAGTTTTGTTCTCTTTGTTTAGCTGGTACCTGGTCTGAGCGGTTGGTTCCCTGATGGGCACTGCACTCATTTCTGTGCATGTTCCTTTCATGCATCTGTTGTTGTATTTGTGTACGCCATGTACATGTAGATGCATCTGTGGACTTTGTAGTGGGGAACAAGCGGTTGACTTCATATTGACATTACATGTACATTTGTATGCGCGTGTTACAAAATGCATTTATAGGATTCGCATGTATCTGTTGTGTATATCGTCAGACGTTAATATCACTAGTTTGTGCCCTTCTGCTGGGAAAAAAATCTGTCTAGTCCGTTTTATGGCTTTTAACAATCAGGTTTTATGTCATCTCGACGTGATATATAAACACGGAATGTGGATAGGACGTGTACAAAATAGAATATAAACTAGGGGTCATTTAAACAATTTTGACCTTCGTGTCTTTCTTTTGTCCTTCTGCCAGGCACCCAGATGATATACATGTACAGTGTACATGAATACAGATATACTGTTTGCATATGAGTTTTCCTTCAAATGGGGTTCAAAGGTCAAGGGTATTTGGACATGTTTCACTGAGTTTAATTTGGTTAATTGTTTTGGGTGTGGGGGGCTTTATATCCACCAAAACAGCCCTTCCTTTGTTTAGCATGATTACACTGCAGACAGATTTGCATGGCAGCACACTGCTGATTTCTCCATAAGAAACTTTCGGTGGGACACCTTGCTTGTAAATATCAACGGATGTCAAAAGTCAAAGGCAAATGTGGGTATACATTTATAATTCCAAGTGTGTGAGGATGGTGTGTTTTTCTTTCTTGGCAGAAACGTGTACGCAAACAATCATCCCTCTAGTGTGCAAGTTTTGTGAGACGGCCATGAGGATTGAGGACTCCACCTTGCCCGCTGTGGCCAGCCAATTTGGCCGCCTCTGCCACGGACTATCAGGTAATGTTGCTCCCTCTTCTCCCGTACACAGGGATGTAAGACTTCCGAAAATTTCCTGATTTCCGGAAATGGCGTGATTTTGTTGTCGTATCTCTCGGTCATGTACCGTAAACGCTCACTCGCAGTCGCTCAATTGATTGGCCTTCGGTGATTTTCAGGAAATGACTTGCATCCCTGCATACACTATCCTCTTGCCCGGATTGGACCCCTACCTTGTAACTGGCCAGCCGGTCTTTCTCTTTCTAGGCTGCCAAATTTCTTCACTTGACAATTTTCTGTTTTAAGCTTCCTTTAGCTGCTCCACCTCCCGATGTTTGGCTTATCTTTCTAGTAAACCAGTCTTTTTTAGGCTGGGCATCTAAAGTCGCCCTTCTTTTTTTTGTTCCCTGTTTAAAAATTCAACCACAGTGAACCTGACGGAAGACCAGAAAGTCTGGTTCCTGAACTTCTACTGCAAACTGTGTGTGATTGGTCTGGTGCCCGACAACACAAGGGTCAACGACAGACAGGTCAGTGACCGACAGTTGCGAGTCACCATCATTGAGGTGGTTTTTTTTCCTTCCCTGTTTTGCATGCATGACCCACTGTGACCGAGGCAGTTTGTGACTTGATGTTATATCTAACCAGAGATTGGAAGAATGTGTTCAAATTGGTAGTATTTTGTTCCTATTGCATGCTGCACTAACTGTAGGGTGGCGCAAGAACATCCCAGCAAAAGGTGAAAAGCTGTTCTCTTTGTTTGCTGTTTTGTTAACCTTAACTAACCCTTTGTTGAAAATAGCGAAGAAAATTAGACTGGGTTGTGATTGGAATCAAGGCCTCTTTCCCCCCCCCCCCCCCACCCTTTCCTTCTTTCGACCAGTTTTTTTTTTTTTTTTTTTACTCACCACTTCTTCTCAGAAGCTCACCTCTTTTTAAAGAGATTGACAAATTGGCAAAGACAACTTTGACTGGGCCAGGACTTGAGCCCTAGACTTCTGGATTAACATACCAGAGCCAGTCAAAGCTTTCTTTAGCAATTTTTCAATTTGTTCAGATGTTCCCAGTAATTTTTTTTTTTTTTGACTTTAATAACTTGAATATCCCCGAGCTGCTGTAGCCAGGTTTTCATCAATTTCTTTTTGCATCTGAATGAAAGCATTCATACCATTAAATGACATTGAAAAAAGCATTAAGAAAATTACACCATTAAAAAGAAAGCCTTTAAACATTACATCTGAAATAGGACTCCGTGCACTCCATCAAACTTGAGAAGCTCCAACTAAATGTATGTTTTAGAGATTTCTTGTGCATGAGTGATTTTGAGTTTTTTGTGTGTGTAAAGCTACCATTTTTACGTGTCATAATAACTCAATGAAAACTAACTGGAACATAGATTTGACAACGTGCTGAGTGCACACTAATTCACATTGAGCTGCCAGCTCATTTCAGAGTCATACTCCATCTTGAAAGGGATTGCTTATGTGGTATCACTGCAAACTTTCCATATCATAACTGGGAACTTTCAAGCCATTCTTGCACTTGTATCTTAAGGCAGAGGTCTCAGGTTGAAAGGCCTGGGGTGGATTTCACAAAGCCTTACGATGCATCGTAACTCAACTTAAGATGGATAACACATCGTAAGTTGTGACACACCGTATGGATTATTTGCATCGCTCATCGTCTTGCGATTGATCGCAAGTTACGATGAGTTTGGTGAAATCGACCCCTGGTCCAGTAAAATGTGCTATTTTCACAAATTGTCCACAAAATTTAACCTAAATTTTCAGAGTTTGGACTTGAATGCAACTTGATAACCAGCCCTTTCCCAGCACCAATAACTTCACACCCCGCACTGTCACATCATTAGCAGTTTCATAAACCATAAATAAATAAACTATAAATCTTATCAATATTGTTTTGGAAATCTGGGACAATTATTTACTCAGTTTTATAATTCTAAAGAAATCAAACCAATTTAATATGGCACAGCACAGTTGGTTATTTTCTGTATAGCTGCTTTTCAGCCGTGACGTTGTTAATATGCACGCTTGCCCACATCATTTCCTGGGCCACATAAATTCCTGGATGGTGACGTGAATCTCTGTCGCCTCCCACGCAAAGCATTTGTGCAGGGAGCAACTGCTTCGGCTCCTAATAAGCAGCTTAAAAACTGACCAAGATGTGTATACACGACAAATTTGTGTTGAATTCCAAAGTCGAGGTGACTCTGTGCCCGAAAGGCTGGCCAAAGTCTCCTCTGGAAAAAAACATCAAACTCACCTTCAATTTTTTTTTTTACAAAAATGATAATACAGCCAATAATGTCTGTATCATTTTCAAAATCTGGTACAAATATTTGCTCAATGCTTTCTGAAAGAATACATGTTGTTGAATAGATATGCGTACATTGTTACATTCAACCCGCTGATTTATTTATTTATTTATTTTGTTTTACTTTGTTGTCTAAAATCCAACTTTGGACTCCCTGATCGTGTTATCTTTGCAGAAAGGGATGAATGAAAATGGTTGAAATGGTGCTCTGAGCAAACCACCATTTTTCACGGTTTGTCTCTAACTTTAAAAAAAAAAATGGCCTGACCAGCAACCAAACAACAAGATTTCTAACTGGCCATATACCACCTTCTCCCCCTCCAACTCACTAGCATTCTGCAGTGGCTTGCTTTTCGTATCAGTTTTAGACCGATGGTTCAAACTGCCATTTCAACATTGTACACCTTAATGAACAGAGGCTTGATAGAGTTGAGGGGAGTTGTTGTTCTATTGCTATGCCGAAAGCCTTATCATTCTGTGCTGATCT
The DNA here is from genome assembly GCA_949987565.1 of Luidia sarsii. Taxonomy (NCBI): domain Eukaryota; kingdom Metazoa; phylum Echinodermata; class Asteroidea; order Paxillosida; family Luidiidae; genus Luidia; species Luidia sarsii. Next base: position 9,255,663 of record OX465101.1, on the reverse strand, counting down.
CTTTGGGTCTATAATGTTTCCTTGAACACTCGTGGGTACATACAAACCATGGTTGGGAAAAAGATGGGTTTTACCGTGTGAATTTGTTTTTGAGCCTGCCTTTTCTGTTTTTGTTTTTTTCTTCTTCTTTCTTCAATCAGACCAGTTGGAGGCCATCCCAGCTAAATTGACAATTTATCTCTCTCTCTCTCTCTCTGCCCATGTTTGTTGTGATCCAGAGTCCACCCATTCTGAACCTGTACCGAGAGGAAGACCGACACATGGAATGTAGGGGACACTGTGCTTTCAACTTTCCGGTGAGCTTGTTGGACTCTTTTTAAAATCTTCTGAGTAACTGACAGACCTCGCGTAGAAATACCTGCTGTTGTATCCTCAGCCGTAGCCACACCCACAGCAACACCCACAGCCATGGGCTTAAGCTTTTTCAAGTGCATTTTGGTTGGGAATCCACCATGGACAACAGGGCTTCTGTCTGGATCTAAAAAAAAAACCTAGGCCGCACATAGAAATGTCCTCGGCCCCAGTCATAGCCACAGCCAAATTGATTCCGCCTTTGGGCAAAGTGCCGCTAGGATTCAGACACAAGGCCGCCTGAACAAATGTGGATCTGACCTTAACAAACGGAAACTGTAGAGGGCCTGACATTTCAAATCAAGCAGGGCCTCTTCTCACTGGCCTTTAAGGGCGATCCAGCTACTGTAGAATCAAAGTGTCGCTCTCTCGACATCTTTCAGATTGTTATTTCACATTTTTGCATCTGATGGAGTAGTTGCTGCTACGAAAACTCATGCACTATTCCCAACTGGTTGGTCTGTAAGTGCTACCCCAAGGTTGTTGTTATTCATTAGCTAGACTGACACGGCTATCGTGACACATCTGCAGTTTGTTTGGCAATCCGCAGTACCAAGCGTGGTCGGTGGACAGATTCCCGTGCATTCTTAACACACTCTCCTGGATGTCTGTGCCCACAGTGTATGGTCCTGTTCGCTGGGCCGCGCAACTTCAAGACGGAGCTGCACGGGACCTTTGCCAGTCTTTGCGACGACCCCAACAAGTGTGTGCGCGTCACTATGGCCAGTGGCTTCCATGAGGTCAGGAGGAATCCAAGCTGTCTGGGGTGTTGGGTTGGGGTGGGATGGGAGGGGATGGGATGGGATGCTTTATAATGGAGTTGGAACGGGGATGGAATTTGGGAGAATGGGATGGGATAGGATGTGAGGGAATGGAATGCAAAGGGATGGAATAGGGTAGGGTAGGGTGGAAAGAGGTGGGATGTGATGAAATGGAATGGAATGGAATGGGATGCAATTGTTTGTAATGTTGTAGGGTGGGGCGGGCAGGGACGGGATGGGTAGGATAGGATGGGAAGGGTTGGGATGGGTTGGGATGGGATGGGAAGGGTTGGGATGGGATGGGATGGGATGGGATGGGATGGGATGGGAAGGGATGGGATGGGAAGGGATGGGATGGGATGGGATGGGATGGGAAGGGTTGGGATGGGATGGGATGGGGTGGGGTGGGGTGGGGTGGGATGGGATGGGATGGGATTGGATGGGATGGGATGGGATGGGATGGGATGGGATGGGATGGGATGGGATGGGATGGGATGGGATGGGATGGGATGGGATGGGATGGGATGGGATGGGATGGGATGGGATGGGATGGGATGGGATGGGATGGGATGGGATGGGATGGGATGGGATGGGATGGGATGGGATGGGATGGGATGGGATGGGATGGGATGGGATGGGATGGGATGGGATGGGATGGGATGGGATGGGATGGGATGGGATGGGATGGGATGGGATGGGATGGGATGGGATGGGATGGGATGGGATGGGATAGGATATGTAAATTTGTTTATGGGTTTATTCAAAATCTCCTCTCGCGGTATGGGAATCCTCGTGAGCTGGAACCTATGAACCTCTGTCTATTCATAGTGATTGTTTTGTTTGTTCTGTGGCTCATACAGGTGGCTAAGATGCTTGGTTCCAACGTACTGACAATACAGGGAGAGCTGATCAGTTTGCTCAAGGATGACTTGCTGGAGGTAAGGCCCTTTCAGTCAGCAGAAATGTGATGACAAGTGTACGTTCTGAAGTTCGTCCGACTGTCAGCTTGGTACAAACGAATTGACATTGATGTCTTTCCTCCCCCATACCTCCTTCTCCCCCTCCCTCTCCCCCCCATCTCTGCCTGTACGCCTGCAGGTCATTCACGGGATTGTCAACCATCTGCCCGAGACGTTGGACGCCTTTGCCAAAGGAGGGGGCAATGTGCTCACCGAATCCAAGGTAAACCAAGCCCATCTGCCTTCTGTCTCGACCTCGATGCCCTCAAAATCTCCTTCCCCCGACTCCCTCTACTACCTGTACCTGTGTCTGTCATGACAGGTTGTAGGCTTGCTTCTTGAAAACCCTGCACCCTATACCCCCCCAACCCCCCAACCCCCCCCCCCCCCCACAAAAAAAATAAATAAATAAAAAAAAAAAATTCCCAAAACATGCAAGCAGACAAAAACAAAACCTACAAAACCTCACCACTAACACCCCCCCCAAAAAAAGCCAAACAAACCACTGAATCAGAGGTAAATTGCCATCTCTCACCCTGTAATGTTTCACAAATCAAGGTTATCTGCCACCCCTCCCCTTTCTGGTCCACCCACTTTTACCCTCAATCCCTCTCCCTAACCCTCCAAGAATACCCCTTGTTTCTGTCATGCAAAGCTGTAGGCTTGCCTCTGGACTGCCCCCCCCCCCCCCCCAATGAAGGGAGAAATAGATTGTACTCTCTATCATTCCCTGATGCTTGGCCGAATTCAAGTTAACCTGCCTTCCCCACCTTCCGGTCCATCACTGTTATTTCCTCGAAAAAACGAAGAAAGAAGATCTATTCACAGATAAGATTACTGATGTTTTAAAGCGACCCTCTGTTGGCAATGTCCATTTTATTTTTCCCATCTTCCCAGATCCTCGGTTTTGGCTTTGACAATCTTTTCCTCTGTCGGAGGGTAAGCCGGTTTGTTTGAAAGTCCCCCTTGCATCCATCCATCCCTGTATCTGATCCTTCATCTTGTTCTCTGGAACCCACCCAAAAAAAATGCACGCTCACTTTCTCAAATCGTCGATGTACTAATGATGCCTTGTTGTTAAATGATACTCAAAGAGCTTTGCTTCCCAAATCCGACCCAATGCTACTGACTTAAACGACCCAAATGTTCATCGGGGGAAAACAATGTGTAGAGTCTGACATGTTGATCGTAGCAGTGATTTTTGATCCATACGGGATTTTTCTTAAAAACAGAATGCCTTTGAGAAAGGTCCTGCTAGGATCGAAACATCAGGTGTGTTGACTGTGAGAAAGGTCCTGCTAGGACCGAAACATCAGGTGTGTTGACTTTGAGAAAGGTCCTGCTAGGATCGAAACGTCAGGCATTCTGCATTTAAGGAAGGTCCCTTCCTGGATTGTAATCTGGCTATATAAATTGTTTAGCTATCTGCTGAGCAAAGGCCGTTAGCTCAGCTCGTAGCTCACCATGTGCGGTCAACTTTTTTGTGCGATTTCTGCCTCAAGAGGCTGTGAGACCAATATCTATCCTGTTTGATTTTGGCAACCACGTGAGCAGGGCGTGCGCTTTCATTGGCCAGTTTTCTTCCACGCGAGGCAAAAAAATTAAACAGGATAGATATTGGTCTCACGGCCTCTTGAGGCAGAAATCTCACCAAAAGTTCAGCGCACACGGTGAGCTACGTGCTGAGCTAACGGCCTCGAGAGACTTTTTGCTCAGCAGATAGCTCTCTTGTGTGGCGGCCTTTATGCTGTGTTGAGTGAGCAGTCGTTCCAGGGGAGTGCTAGAAGGTGTGGTAGGCGTAGAGTTACCTATGTAGACGTGCTTGAGACAGACATGGGTTGGAATGACACTAAGGCATTAACGTCCACGCCTGCTTCCTTTTATGGAGGCCGGCTTTTTTAAATTAATTTTTTTTTATATATTATTTATATATAAAAAAGTGTACACAAAGTTTAAATTTCATAATTTTGTTCCTGGAAAATGTATTAATTTTTTATATTTTTTTTATATATACAAAGTCACTGTGGAAATGGATTGGTAAAATAGCCCGGCCAGTGGTTTTTGGTAAATGGGTCGGTCGGCCATTTTGAAGTGGTAAAAAGGAAGAAAAAGGAGGGGAGGGGGGGGAGGGGGGGCTCCTCTTTCCTTTTTTACCAAAAGGCAGGATGCTGAACATGTTTTTGTTTGGCCTGATAACTAAAATCTGCTATGCTGGACAGGCTAGCATGGAGAATCGTGGGGTCTGAGTGGGCGCTGGTTAGAAGCTCCTTGTATTAGAAGTAGTTTGCTTATGCTATGTATTCAGCTGTGTAGACATCGCAGTGTTGGTATCAGGGATCGAGACTCCTTGTCAGAGCACACACCAGTCTTCCCTTGGTTGTGAGCCATGTATGCCGACAGCAATGCTAATGGTTGTTGCTTGGTTATTGATACCAAATCACAAAGCGACAAAAGACATCGGTTGAGCATTGCAAAGAATGACCCAAACAGTGAAGCTACCTCAATGTTTTCTAACGTCTATGATTTGCATGGTGTTAACACTGTCGCCTTCACGGATGAAACTTGAAACCCACCAGTCTACCCCGGTATTTCAGCCATCCTGTCAGTGTACAAGTTCTGTTGCTGTCTTGAAAGCCAAGATGTCGATGACCCTTGACCAATGCATTTCCATACACTTGTATCAGTCTAATGAAACCTTCACGGATGAAACTTGAAAACCACCAGTCTATTGAAGCCAGCCTGTCGGTGTACAAGTTCTGTTGCTGTCTTCAAAGCCAAGAGGTTGATGACCCTTCACCAATGCATTTCCATACACTTATATCGGTCTAATGACCTTTTTGGATGCATAGCTTGGCTTCGGCTGTGGCTGTGGTGGATGTGGTGGCTGTGGTGGCATTCCATCCTTTTTGAAACGGCATGAATCAGACTACATGTAGAACAGGTTTTGGGCTATGGATCGGAGATTCTCTTGCCTTTTGAAAAGTTGAAACCACACTGTGAATGTGCAGTCCTTGGACCAAGGCTGAGCCAAATCCACAGCCAAAGTCATAGCCGTAGCCAAAGCCAAAGTGGAAGCCACATATACCATGAAGTGCCTTGATTATGACTGTCGGGGGATACTCATCGCAGTGCTGTGGATAATGTAACTGTAACTACGATTTCTGAGTGTGACAAGCATGTGGAAAATAATCCATAAGATGTATCAGTGTGCAATGCAAACTGAATTTTTCTGCAACGATGTGTTTGATACATGCAAGTGACTTCAACCAAACCAATAATCCCAAAATTGAAGTGATGCTTTTTAACCTGTGCAATGCCGTCTAATGTCCTGAGATTATGTGTGCCTGCTCACAGTGTGCTGCCAGAGGTCAGAGGTCTGAAGACCAGGTCAAAGTGCAAAGGGCAATGACCTAGTTTGGGCGAGATTGCAGAGTGCAAAGATCAAGTTGTTTTCGAATTCAATTGCTATGACAGGAGACCTACATCTATGGGGATTGCATATTTGCATGTAGCCACTAGCTAGTGGCTTCCATAGACTCGTGTGCAAACTAAAGCTGTAGCCATTCACACATGTGTCAATTCCCCTGTAGTCACCATGCAGCCAGTGGCTACCATCATGTGTAAACTAAAGCCCTAGTTGAACACACACATTATGGGATTGCCTGTAGCCACTAGCTAGTGGCTTCCATAGACTCTTGTGTAAACTAAAGCCATACTGTAGCTGGTGTAATACAGACATGGCCTTGGTCTGGACCTGATTTAACGACTGTGGCTGTGTCTTGCTCCCAACCTCCAGCTCATGCTTGATGCATGCATTTTTGAAATTACCCATACTGAGGCACCAGACTGGGCCCTTGGTTCAATAACCAGCATGCACCTTGCCTTGAGAGTGTAGAAATGATGCAACCAACGGCCACAAACTAGTGTAGCTGTACACATGCACACAGAATTCACCTACATGTACATGTAAATGCCACAATCACCTTCTTTCTTACTGTAGTGATTAGTCAACGACATTTTCAAATCACAGAAGCACATGTGTATATAGTCATTGAGCAACCATTGATTAAACAGCTCATTAGCACGCACACCGTAGTGGGTCTGCCAGTCCCTTTCCACTTTCTTGTCAGGTTTGCTTCTGACAGGACCGATTAAAGGCCTACGGTCACCGTACAATCAGACCACCGACCTGCCTGAATGTTGACATCACTGGTGAAACTTCCAACCTGACAACCAGTCTGCGCTTCTTATTGCTTAGGGGAAAAAAACAAACAAATCACAGTCACAACTTGCGGTGTGCTGCAACTAATCACCAGTAGTTGGATTGTAGCCAATGGTATGGTAATGGTATGGTGATAGCCACTGCCGGTAATGGTGTACAAATGCTCAACACACAGAAGCATCTCAAACTCTGTGTCTCTGGGCTCTAGACCCTTTGGATCGTCTTGCCCTGACCTCGTCACTCCCCTGTCTCTCCGCCCCCCCCCTTCTCTCAGGTGACGGGCCTTTCAGATCTCATCCCCGCCCTTCTGTCGGCCGAGAGTGCGGCGGCCACCTCGAGGAACTGGCGACTGCACAGGGACATCCTGGAGAAGTACAGCCACCTGCCCTGGTGCCTGACCAGTGATCAGATCTACAGCAAGATGGTGCCCCTGGTCTTCAAGCACATCACCATGCATGTATGCTTTATCAATGTCTGTGTCTGTCTCTGTCTGACTGTCCGTCTCTGACAGTCTCTATCTGTCTCTGTCTCTCTGTCTGTCTCTGTCTGTCTGTCTGTCTGTGTCTCTCTCTGCCTCTGTCTGCCTCTCTCTGTCTCTATCTCTCTCTGTCTTTCTCTGTCTTTCTCTGTCTCTCCCTCTCTCTCTCTCTATGTCTCTGTGTGTCTCAGTGTCTCTCTGTCTCTCTGTGTCTCTCTCTGTCTCTGTCTGTCTCTCTCTGTCTCTCTCTGTCTCTCTCTGTCTCTCTCTGTCTCTCTCTGTCTCTCTCTGTCTCTGTCTCTGTCTCTCTATGTCTGTCTCTGTCTGTCTCTCTGTCTCTCTATGTCTGTCTCTCTATGTCTGTCTCTCTCTGCCTCTGTCTCTCTATGTATGTCTCTCTCTGTCTCTCTCTGTCTCTGTCTCTCTCTGTCTCTCTCTGTCTTTCTGTCTTTCTCTGTTTTTCTCTGTCTCTCTGTGTTTATTTCGTGCCTCTTTCTACCTCTCTCTTTGCCTCTCTCTGCCTCTCTCTGCCTCTCTCTGCCTCTCTCTGCCTCTCTCTGCCTCTCTCTGCCTCTCTCTGTCCTCCCTCTCTGTACCACTGCCTCTCTGTCTTTCTATGTGTTTCTCTCTCTCACTCTCTCTGCCACCTACCCCGGAAGGCACAGGGTCCAAACCTATGGAAAACGTAATAACTGCTAACAGCTCTCTGAAAGGCTCTCCGTTCTCTTCCCCCAGAGGGTCCTACCGGTCCAGTTGGCAGCTGCCCGTACAATATGCGTCTTCATGCGCTACAATCGTAAGCTGGAGCAGCGACAAGACATGTGCGGCCGGCTCATAGAAGGTGAGTCAAGAATGCCGATGAAGCGACAGACTGCTACCGACGAAAAAACGCTGTGACACCACATCATACATCTGTGGGGGGAGGGGTGGGGGGCTGGACGAGGTCGTGAGAGTGGCTGAGAGCAGGGAGGGACGGAGAGAGCCAGTTGCCGCGTTCAGCCGCAACACCCCCACCTCACTTTCAGACTAACGGACGAGTAGGACAGGACAGGATGGGATGGTACAGGACAAGTGACTTCTGTGCGAGATGGCCCGCATCGTCTCTGACTTGAAGCCCAGCGAAAGCTTCTGGTGACTATCTTTTCCCATCAGTTTTCAAAGGAGTGCATGACGTACGAACTCAAAGCCAGTCGCTCGAGTGACTTTTTAAAAAAAATTTTATTGCGTCCTGCCAGTGTGCTGCCAGTCCAGAAACCATCGCTACAGGAAGCTCTTCATCGACATCTGCCACTTTGCCCTGGAGCTGTTCTCCAAGACTTTCTTCAAGGAGAATCTCTACAACTACGTCATCCAGCTGGCCCACGACCCCGTCCCCAATGTCAGGTGGGAGCCTGTGGCTGTTGCTTTTTCCTCTCAGTGCGGGGGCTTTGACAGATATGACATGTATTCTTGGCGCCAAGGAAAAATTGCACTTCCATCAAGGGTCTGCCCTACTCGATGTGTAATCAACACCGGCTGTATGCTCGGTGCTTTGCGGCATTGCTCTGCTGAAAAATTAAGGGCAGCTCGGGCAGGATTCAAATCTGCCGCCTGCTTTCTAGTGCAGATACCTTAAACCACTTGGCCACCGAGCTGGTCAAGTCTGTACGGTGGATTTGAATCTGTATAGTGGTGGTTTGCCCTTGATTCCCGACACTTGGTCTTCTGACTGATTGAATTTGTGTGAATCTGCGTTTTGGCTCTCACTCAGGACCACACAAATGAGTTTGCATTTCTTCTCAGGACCCCAAAGACTGAAAGAGTTTGTTAATTGTATATGATGTCAAAATTTAGGAAAAGCCCGACGTTTCGATCCCAGCAGGACCTTTCTGGAGGAAGTTCCTGCTGGGATCGAAACGTCAGGCCCTCCTAATTTTTTTTCAATATTTACATTTTGGTCATTTTATTCACTAAGGTAACATTTGTGCATAATATGTTTCTGCAAAGTCTTGACTCTTTGAGCTTGCAAAACTGCCTGTAATTTGATGCTGGATTGGTGAAAGGAAGTAAAGTTCTGTATCTTCTGTGATAGTTTGTCGGGGGGTGAGGGTGGGGGTGGGGGTGGTGCTCAGTCAGCCTGCAGCTTGAGTCTGTTTTTTTTGGGGGGGGGGGCAAGGACTTTGGGAGCCTTTTTTATCGACTTTTGTCAATTTCTTTCGGTGGTGGTCCCGTCCCGCCTCGCTGTCTCAGGTTAAAGTTCTGCTCGCTGCTGCCCGCCCTGAAGACGCAGTTCAAGCTGCCCAAGGATCTGCAGCTGCTGCAGCAGCTGGAGACGATAGTCCGGCAGCTTCTGACCACCGAGAATGACCAGGACGTGGTCATGGCTATCAGATCGGTAAGATGATCTAGGTCCCCCCCAAACCCCCCCCCCCCAAACCCAACCCAAAATTCAGAGAGGCCTGATGATTGCTGTCCCGACAGGAACTTTTCTCGGAGGCAGAACTTTGGTGGCGAAAAGTGAGGGCTCTCTTTTATTGCTTCCCTACTGCTTGTTCTGATTTGAATGAGTGTGTCCATCAGTGTGCGTCCTTTTTGGTTTCCCCCCCTCTTTTATTCCCTTGTTTTTACTGTTTACCCTTCCCTTTCATCTTCCCCTTGGTCTGTCTGTCTGCTCCTTTTCTTGCCGTCATCCTTTTCTCTTGATTTCCCTTCTTTGATGCCTTCCCTGTCCTACTGCTTGCCCCCTCCCCCCTTTGATCTCACCCAGGTCTGTCTTCTGGCTGTCCTCTCTTCTTATCGCCCTTCTTGGGTCCTTCCCTACTGCTGACCTTTCCCAATGATCTCCCCCCCTCCTCCACCCCCGGTCAGTTTACCAGCTTTCCTCCTTCCGTCTTTTGCCATCTGAATGTGTTACAGCAGTTACAGGGAGAGAGAGAGAGAGAGAGACCTGAGATACAAATAGCTTAGTTTATTTTTTATCCCTAGAGTCCCATACTATCAAGATCCCTGGATAGGCATCTCAGGACTACTGGGTGATCTTTCTATTGAGCAGATTAAAAGAAAAACACAGTCGAAGACTGGTTTCACCAGGCTCCTACCTAGGAGTCCTGACTCATATGAAGCCTAAAGCTTCAAAATGAGGACCTAAACTGTACTGTAAAGATGCATTTCTATTCTGCTTGTCAAGACAATCGCGTCCTATTTTTTCCCGTCTTTATTTGTACCCTTTTTAGGCGGTGCTTGAGCTGGACAAGATTCAGATGTGCATCGGAAAGGTAAGCAAACCATTAAAATGTCTATGGGACTCGATCTATTATATAGTCAACTATAAAAACCAAACAGTCAGTACATTTTTCTGCTAGAATTAACTTAACATTTTGGGTAGTATGTACTCTGCCCATCGTCAGTAGACTGCTGGATTCCGACTATCGTCGTTGTTTATATGCCTGATGAAAGCGCTGTCGCGTGGAGAATCTTTCCCGCCCAGTGCGGGCCACTGGAGCGTGCAGGATCCTCCTGCCAGTGCGACCACCGCTGCAAGAAGAGGATGTTCACGAATGTTTGTCAATGTGAGAGTGGGTGCCAAGGGTTGAGGAGACTCAGAAGGCAACTAGTTGTAGGATGAAGCAGAGTGGTCTGTGGGTGTAGGGAACCCATTAGACAGAGTTGGCCGGTTGCTCAACCCTGTGGATCCGTGCTCATCCCAACAAGAACCCTTCTCATCTGTTCTCTTTCTCTCTCTCTTTCCCTGACCCCCAGCTGACCTCCAAGAGACAGGAGGAGGCCGACCTCCTGGACCAGAAGAAAGAAGAGGATGAGCAACTCCTCCTGGAGATGGAGAGGCGGGAGCACGAGGAGGCAGAGAGCAAAAGCGGAGGAGGAGGTGGCGGAGGCTCCAGCAACAAGGCCCCCGGCTCAGCCAAGGGCGGGGACAAGCGCAAAGGCGAGACCAAGGCGGGATCGTCTGGGAGCACGACCAGTGCAGCCGCAAAAAAAGGTGTGTCTGGGAGCAGACTCGTATGTCTCGTGACTCGGACTTGTGACGCAGACTCGCGACTCGGACTTGTGAGAGGTAGAGAGGGTTAGCCCCAGTGGTTTGAGAGACAGAGAGGGGTAGCCCCCAGTGGGTTGATAGAGAGGGTTAGCCCCCAGTGGGTTGAGAGATAGAGAGGGGTAGCCCCCAGTGGGTTGAGAGATAGAGAGGGGTAGCCCCCAGTGGTTTGAGAGACAGAGAGGGGTAGCCCCCAGTGGGTTTATGGAGAGGGTTATTCCCCAGTGGGTTGAGAGATAGAGAGGGGTAGCCCCTAGTGGGTTGAGAGATAGAGAGGGGTAGCCCCCAGTGAGTTGAGAGATAGAGAGCAGTAGCCCCCAGTGAGTTGAGAGATAGAGAGGAGTAGCCCCCAGTGAGTTGAGAGATAGAGAGGGGTAGCCCCTAGTGGGTTGAGAGATAGAGAGGGGTAGCCCCCAGTGGGTTGAGAGATAGAGAGGGGTAGCCCCCAGTGCTGAACTCAAGCAACTACGTTCCTTTATTGCTGCTTGTGTCCTCAGCTACGAAATCGACCAAGACAGGGAGTGCAACGGGCAAGCGGCCATCCCCGGCAACGTCCAGCAACACGGCAATATCCTCATCCAATAGAGGTAGGTTCTAGATTCTCAGCCACTCTCCCTTTTGCAAATTGGATGCCAGATTGGCCTTTAAGAGAGGTTCCTATTAGTTTTGTTTGGGGGGGAGGTGGGCTAGACTGTACTCTAATGCCGCTTCTGTTGCACGCTCTCTTTCTTTTGTGTGTGGTTGTCTAGTGACGGCGAAAACGGGCAAGGCGCAGAGCAAGAACGCCACCTTTGCGGCGCCCACGGCCAGCAGCGCCTCCAAAGCGACGTCGGTCTCCGCCAAAGCCGGCAAGAAGTCGCCGCCGGTGCCCGAGCCCAACAACAACAAGGTGTCGGCAAGGTGAGGAAGCCAAGCTTGCCCCGGGGGACCGGTCACTCCTTTGCCCCCGGGGACCGGTCACTCCTTTGCCCCCGGGGACCGGTCACTCCTTTGCCCCCGGGGACTGGTCACTCCTTTGCCCCCTCCCCCTCCCCCCTCGTAAGGCGAGCCCAGTCTACAGTCTCCAGTCACTCGCTTTGCTGTGGGTTGAAAAAACACAGATTTGTCGGGTGCCTTGCAGAAGGACATAAGGGCAAAAGAAGGTCACTAAGATAATTTTTTTAAATCTTAAAATTTAGTGGGCCTGACGTTTCGATCCTAGCAGGACCTTTCTCAAAGGCAGAGTGACAATGACAAAACAGATACATGTACACGAAGGAAGGGGGGGGGGAACTTGGATTTGAACCCGGGACCTATGGTCTTGCATACCAGCGCTCTTACCAGCTGAGCTAACCAGCTCTTAGACGGTGGCCTTCCCAAATATTGAACTACCGGTAGTCTTTTCATACCAGTGTTAGAAAGGGCAAACAACCCCCCTTCCTCCGTGTACATGTATCTGTTTTGTCCTTGTCACTCTTCCTTTGAGAAAAGTCCTGCTAGGATCGAAACGTCAGGCCCACTAAATTTTAAGATTTACATTTTGGTAATTTTAGTCAGTAAGCAGTTTGCAACATTTTTTTATATCACCTTAAATAATGTTTTTTTAAATTATTCATTATTTTCCAATTTGTACGTGCTTCAATCCTCTCACATTCTGTATTCAAATATTATGTCAGGATGAAATCAAAACTAATTGTAAAAAGCCATAAAACAGACCGGATGGAATTTGTTCCCAGTTGGAAGGGCGTAAGGTGATGCCGGTGTTTGAATGCACTCGTGCCCTTTTGCAGGGCACCCGACGCAAGTGTTGATGACTGTATACAGCCTCAAGGGCTGTGCCAAAGTTTCTAGCATCCATCAGTGACAGTGAAGACGAACGCCGCTATCGACACTCTCCTCAACTGGAAACCGATGAACTTGTGGTGGATTACCCTGGCCCTTTTTTTTCTTTTTTTTCTGCTGCAAAATCGTCAACTTTTGGACTGTTGTAAACTCTTAACTTTCGTTTGGTTCAGAGTTCGAGGTAACGGTTGGGAAAAGTGGGTCCTTTTTTTTTGGTGCGACTATTTTAGGTCTTGCAAGTGTAGAGGGCCTGATAGATTGTTTACGTTCTGGCTGTTTTAACAGTTGTTCCCTTCCCCCTCTTGTTCTCGTTCCCGTGTTGTTGTGTTTTTTTTGTCTCCGTCATTAGTCGGCGCCGGGCCGATTCTGACGGCCTTATCTGCGTGCCTTCATCCGTCAGGACAGCGAGCTACAGGTTGTGCCGCCATCTCTCCCTTTCGGCTTCCCTCCCTTCCCCCCCCTCCTCCCCCCATCTGTTCCTATTGTCTCTCAGTTCCACGTTCATTCTTGCCTTGAAAGCTGGCAAACAAACAGACCACCCTCCTTCTGACAATTTGTACACTTTTCATGCTTCATATTGCAGAGTGAACCCCAATTTAAACGGCAAAACAAATTTGAGTGCCCGACGCTTCGATCTTAGCGGGGACCTTCCTCGGGTCCCGCCAGGATTGAAACATCAGGCCCTCTTTTTTTTTTTTTGAGAGAGAGATTTGCTTTTTTGGGGGTCACTTTATCAGTTTGAAGATTGTTTGTGCTGCTTTGCATCTAATCCGTGCAAACCTACATTAACCACTTCCACCTTTCGTCCCTACCGCATAATCTTTTGGGCACAGTGATTTTTTCATATACCTGACTTCACCTTTATATGCATTCAGCATTCTGTTCATTTGTTTTTTATTGAATCCCTTTTTTTCAGATTCAATATTTTTTATTATGCGTTGATTTATGTTTAAGCATTGATTCTGATATTGTAACTTTTAATAAGTTTTAACAGGTCCAAAACAAATCTGCCTAGGCCATGAACTGTACACGTGTTTTTGAATTTTTCTCTGCTCTTGATCAATAGGTATTTTGTCTCAGTACCCATCGTTGGTCATTCCCTCTTTCCCTTGAAACCTACCACTTGGGTCAAATGTTTCTCATTTGTGTTGGCCCATAACCAACCATGGGATATCAACTCAACGGTTCCACTTTTTGTAAAAAAAAAAAAAAAAAAAAAAAAAAAAATTGGACTGGACCGGGACTTGAACCCGAGACCTCTGGTTTTGCGTACCAGTGCTCTGAACCCTCTGAGCTATCTGGCCCTTAGAAGGTGACCTTCCCTAGCAAAGACTAGTTTTCAAAATTTAGTGGGCCTGACGTTTCGATCCTAGCAGGACCTTTCTCAAAGGCAGAGTGACACTGCCTTGTCACTCTGCCTTTGAGAAAGGTCCTGCTACCGGGTAGGATCGAAACGTCCGCCCCACTACATTTTCAGATTTGCATTTTGGTAATTTTAGTCAGTAAGCAGTTTGCAACATTTTTGTATATCACTTAACAACTTGTTTTGTGTACCGGGTAGTACTCTTACTCTAGTTGGTTCTAGTGGTGGTTAATCTCTAAAGAATAGTCTGATTAGCATTCCACTTTAACATGGCTTATATAAAAAAAAAAGAAGAAGATAGAATTGGATTTTTCTGGCATGATCGCAATTCATAGAAAGGCTGCATCAAAATGAATGGCTACAGCTATGGCTGTTTTGCAGTAGGCTTACTGCATAAGGCTGACTTTAGTTACAAGAGCCATAGCCAGTAGTCAATACAGGTTAATATAGTGTGGTCAGCAGGATTCAAGCTTGGGTTCAGAGAGCTGTAGACCTGGGGCCAATTTCATAGCGCCGCTTAAGCGTCAAAATGTGCTTAAGCGCAAAAAACTCATGAGCTACAGGATCCCCTTGCCAACCCAAACTTCACTTTTGTTTCGTGCTCAGTAAAGAAAACAAGTCAAAAGCAATGGACATCACATCGCAGCGCCGTTTGTAATCCTGCTTACACGAGGAAGACTTTTCCTGCTTAGCAGATTTTCACGCTTAAGCGGCGCTATGAAATTGGGCCCTGTACTGTGTTATAACTCAATGGGCTAGTGTCACCATGCATTTGCCAGTCATCAGTGTGTACATACGTGTGTGTGTGTGTGCTACGCTCATGGAACTCATTGGTGCTTGCTCATTTGTTTTTCCCCCCGAAATCCCCGTGAATGAAAAGAAACTTATGACAGTAACATCGCTGTTTGGAGTGTATGCCTGCATTCATGCTTTATTCATCATTAAAAAAAAAGCAAAAAAAAAAGCCTGGAAATCACCTTGTGTGAGATGGGCTATAAAGGGCATAACAGTTGAGAGGGACAAGGGTTCATAGATATAACATGATTTTGCATTGAAGTCAGGAAAACACTTTTCAATGTGGAGTTGCTCTGCATTCTCGCCGACTGTACCCGCTAATATACAGATTTGATTCTACCATACAACCTCAACCAGCTATGGAGTGCAGTGGTTAAGAGACGTCAGCTTGTTTTTTTTTTCAGCAGGCAATCAGACAATGCTGAGAGTACGGTGCTAATTTTAAATGTTGAGTAGGGCACACCTAGCCTTGAATTGAAGGATTTCAAAGGCGGTGGTCTTGGTACCGCACACCAGGTCAGGCAGTGGCTACTAAGAACAGTGGTACAGACTTGGCCAGTTCAATAACAAGCACCATTCCCTATCTGCGAAAAAGACACGCAGGCCGTTTACGATATGAAGGCTTAGGCTCGGGTCATGTTCTTCTTGCCCTTTTTTATGATGTCACAGGCATCTAGAAACGAGGGTTTGGTCCCAGTTTCTTGGTGAATACTCTGTACTTATCGGGCCAACAAATTCGGGGACAAACCGTGACCTGGAATTTCAGGTTTTGTCAGAAGGAGACGAAGCCTGAGCCCGAGCCTGATCCATGGAATCGTAAAGGGTCGCAGTGGTCACACTCTCATTCCCATCTAAGAGGGCCTTACATTTCAATCCCAGCACTGTTTTGTATTGGACATGCCTCACTTTGGCTTCCCTACCTTGTTCTTTTGAATCGCATTCAAAAGTTACTTTCCGATTTGGTTTTGGTTTTCAATGTTATCATCTAACCCACAGTTTAACCTCCTGTTACATCAACTCTTTGTTTTTTACTACAAATGCATTCACAAATGTAAGCACAAGGTGTTTTTTTCCCTTCCGTTGTCTCGACTTGCAGCACAACTGTTTTTGAGCCTTTTCTGAACTCACAAGTTGAAATCCACTTTTTTTTAAGATTTCACATCACAGAAACGGTCTGCATGAGAGCATTTTTGGAACACACTGTCAAACTGTTGAAAACAACCCGAGACACAACGAGTTGGCCCTTTAAAAACTAACAGAGAACTGAGGGATGCTCAAATTGACAACCAACACTTGGACCGTGTTGGAGGTTAAAGGGATGCACACACCGGAGTTGATTTTGTCATATAATGATGTTTAGACTGGGCCTGGTTTTACAAGCCAACTGCAAATTGAGCTTATGCCATGAGCGTGTTTGATCCTAACGTTACGGCATTTCATTTGCGTCATTTCTTGCAATACCCTTCAACTACTATTAAGTGACATTGAGTTTGACGCCCAAATATAAGAGGGGGACCCAGTTGAATGGAATCTGTATTATACGGTCAGTCAATTAAATTGGCTCTTGCAAAAGGAGAACATTTCTCTTTATAGTGAGCCTTTTTCCATAGATTGGTGAAGAATATTGAGTGGGGCCCATAGAACCCATTAACTATTTCATGGTTCGTAAGTAAGGTTTTGTTAATGCACTGTGTGGATTTACTCTTTGAAGAAGTGGAAACACATTTATTCAACCTATTTTCACTCACCAGTTCTTCTCAGAGCCACGCCTCTTCTTGAAAGAGACAGTCCACATGATGTACTCGCAAACCATACTCATGTACATGTACGCGTGCAACAGCCACCATGCTCCGTTCAAAATTGGACTCATGGCAGGGTTCTTTGCTTATAGGGTTGCCGAAAACTCTCGTTTTTGGATTGTGTGGAAGACTTGTTATTTTGGGATAGCACAAACTCGAAAGAGAGAGAGAGAGAGAGTTTGGAAAGTTTTCCATGGTGAGAGTAGCAGAATAAGTGATAGGTTTGTGGTAACATCATGCCTCTTGTGAGTGTGTTGGGTTCTGAAAAGAACCGGAACAAAATTGATGTTTAGGGAGACGAACCGAGCATACTGTTTGAAAGGTTCTTGCAGTTCTTTCCAGAGCCACATACCGTACACTCACAAAAGAGAAATTGCATGGTGTCACCGTAAACCAATCACTTTTTCTGAGACTGATTGTGCACTGTGTTATTGCAAAAGTAGCCTTGTTCTGGCAACTTCACATTAGGAAAGCCTGACATTTCTGTAAGAAATGGTGAGAAATATACTGTTTTCGGAGTGAAAACAACATGGGTTTCCTTTTCCTGTGAGTAATGGTGGTATTCTGCGTTTTGTTTTTCTTCCTTGCTACGGTCTGGTGATTTCAGGGGACGGAGAGTGTCAGATATCAATGCCAGTACATCCGCTGATGGGTCCAGTGGATCCTCTGTCAAGAGAACGTCTAGCACAAGTGGTACTCACGGTAAGTTATACCAGTGACCGATTTGACAAAATGCTAAATCCCGTCTTATTAAGGGTAGCTCATCGTGTGTTTTGTTTTCAGCATTATTTCCTCTCTTTTTTTTCCCCCAGAGCCATTCCTCATACAATGTTTACCAGCATCACACGATTTTTAAGCGACAAAACTGTTCTAAGCCGAAACACAGTCTAGTACATGTATAAGCCATCTCTAATGTGTAGATTACAGATGCATAAGACCACAGCTATGGCTGTTGCATGCAGTTGGCGCATTGAATTGATGGAGCATCGTACATCTGTTTGCATCTGAAACATCATCCTCGCATCATAATCCATTAAGTTTGATTAAGTGTATCAGGGACGGATCTTCCGTACGATTGGCTGGGTGAGGTATATGTCGCAGGAAGCCTCTCAACCAAAGACCAATCTTACGGGTGGGACTCTTCATGAGTCCTGAGTTGGAACCTGGAACGAGACAAGGTCCGTGAAATCAGCCATCTACGCAGATACAGAGGCACACGGTGTAGCCAGACCATTTGCACCGAACCAAGCTTACCTCTTGTTTGCTGGGGGTAGTAAGGTTGTTGTGTTCACTACAGCTGTGAGTGTTACTTGGACCCCCCCTCCCCACACCCCCCCCCCCCCCCCAGCCAACTGAGCCCAGGGTATCTTACGCACAGCGGTTCCAGTGCAAACACCTTTTTTTTCCCCTATTGCTTCATAATGTGCTTCATTATGCATCGGTAAGGCAATTGACTTACATTTCAACTCTCTCCATCTGTCTCCTGTCACCCCTCTCCCCCTCCCAGGCGAATCAAGAAAAGGTTCCAGTTCGTCGGTCACCAGTCCCCGGATCCGCCAATCCTCTGCCAGCAGTGTAGCCAGTGCAAACTCAACAACTAGAATGTGAGCCCCATAGCCATAGTGGGCAGCCCTAACCAGTAGCCGCAGCCAGAATATACTGCGTCTGTTTTTGCGCTGAATTTGGTGGCTGTCCTGCTCACACACAGAGTGCAGCGTTCAGAAACTGTTGGTCGAATGCTTGCTCTCGAGCATCTGGGGTGGAGGGGAGAAATGAAACCCAGGCCCAAACCCTTGCTTCCTAAAAGGCCTCATGACTCACTATCAAGGGTGTGTTCGAAATAAGTCATTCTGAGCTGGCAGTGTGAAAGCACAGCAGTCATACTGTATTCTTTTCTTTTTTCCTCCGATTCACAGAAAGAAATCGACTGCGAGCAAGTCGTGAGGTCCCGCCTGCTTGCGTACCCTTTGCCAGTGAGTTGCCTCCCACAATGGACCTCAAGGACCCTGCACACCTCCGCTCACCTCTGCTCACCTCCGCTCACCTCCGCTCACCTCCGCCCCTCTCCGCCCCTCTCCGCGCCTCTCCCGAACCCCCGACCCTGGACAGGGAGAGAGACTGATGTCGAGCCGTTGTTTCCTGGTGCTTTGCTCGGCACAGTTGTTGGCGCTGCGCCGATTTAAGCTCGGACGTTGTACAGTCAAGGGGCAGGGAAGGGACTCTCCAGAAAGTTCTTCAAAAAAAAAAGAAAAAAGCTGCGTAAGAGACCATCTCTTGTCCCCCTTCCTCCACTCTCTCAAGAAAACAAGTGGCAGACTCACGCAGTTGCCTGACGTGGCATCTCATGCAGGAGTCGTCCCTGTGCCTCGGGCCTGCAGTGCCCAAGTTGCTGTCCCTCGTGGAATTACATTCTTACCGACGCCAAAAAACCAAAAAAACATCCTCTCTATGGCCGAAGGAGGAACCTGCCAATGCGTACAGATTTGGAACCTTTCAGCCAGCTTAGTGAAGACAGTGGTGAAGACGTCGCTGGTCGACCAAAGCTGCCTGCATTTTGTTTTGTGTGTGTGTGCTCAGTAGGTAACCGGGCCAAAGCACTGAGCAACGCAGCGCTGGTTACCGTATACGCTGCGCGGGGCAGACCCCTTGTTTGAGTCGGGGAGAACAAGATTGGTTGTGGTCTTGACCTCCTGCACATGTAGCTGCAGTGTGTCTGGTCTAGAGACTCTCTCTGCGTTCTCTTCGGAGCGAGGTGTGAACAAACTCTCCTGGATGTCCTGCGATAACATGGTGCGGTGCGGTCACTTGATTTATTGATGATGTATTTGTGTCAATTACTTGGCGAATGCCAGAAATACCATACTAGCCTATGGGAATGGACAAACAAAAATGCCTTCCCGCTATCCAATGGGGGAAAAGCCGTCCTCACAGATGACAGGATTGGAGGTTCTCATGGGGGGAGGAGTACAATGTGGAAGGTTTGCGGTTGAAACCGTGCACGTCATCTCTTCTGAGATGGGAGTGTGGCCCTGAAAAGAGCCGATAGCTCTCAACCTTCCACAGCCAATACCTTCCTGCGATGTTTTGCTTTGGGCCTGTATCAGGTCCATTTCCTTAAAAAAAGCATCCGATGCAAGTGATTCTTGGCTGGCAGGGGCATGTATAAATAAGGGAAGGTGTGTAGGCTTAGTCAGCACCCTGAAATTAACCCCTTGGTCTCTCGTGATCTTTTTCTGCCTATGAACAAATTAAGGTTTTCGTTTTAAGGGTGTACCAGCCTTCTGACTTCCACTCCTGTCCTTTTTTTTTCTGAAAGAGATTCTGTAGCATCTATTTCGATCACCAAAGAGTAATATTCTCACTGTTGCCTTCACTCTGTATTTTTCCATCGATGACTAGTTCTACTAGTTTTATACCAAAACAAGTTTATTTCTATAAAAATAACAACTTTACTTACGCATGTCTAGAAGAGAGAGAGAGACGGAGAGAGAGAAAAGAAGAAGTGCTAACTATCTCTCACATAAAACAAGTAAAAGTGTTGTATTGTGCAAAACAGTGCTGTATTCTCAAGTTCCGATATTGGATAGTGTAAAGTGCCTTTTCAACAGATTCTTCCTCAACCACTGTTAATCTTTGAATATTTCTCTACAAAATTCCCAAATATAAAAGAAAACCAAATACCTCAGGTACTTTTTTAATTTCAACATTTCTTCTCCAATAAAAGCTCTTCTAAAAACCAAGTCTCTGTACTGGTGCTGTAAAACTTCAGACATTGAGCTACTATTGAAACAGAAAGTGTCGACGAATCTCAAATCTCAAATCTCGGCTCTTGCCCGAGGGAAAAAAAATTGGTTGTTGCTTTTTATTTCTTCCACCGAGACAGCAATTCTAATATATCACAAAGCCATTTGAAACAGAGTAAATCTAGGAGAGCTTTAGAGTGCCTGACGTTTCAATCCTAGCAGGATCTTTGCTCTGCCTTTTTCTACCAGGATCAAAATATCAAGCTCTCTAAAAAAAGGTCGATAATTAGGCAGTAAGCAGTTTGCAAGAAATGTATAATGCTTTTTAAGTCCAAATCCTGAGTACTGGGTACCTGTCCAAGTCCTGTTGGAATTGTAAACTTGATTTATATATTTCAGATCTTTCTAGATCTGCAAGATGTTTGTGTTACAGAAACAGGAACAAGTACTTAATTGAAGGGGAGAAGTGCCGGTAAAGATTAGATAAAAAAGAAAAAGAATATTAAAGAAAACAAACACCACTATTTGGACTGCTGCAGGATTTGCACTAGTGGAGCACTGATTTAGAACAATTGGTTAATGATGTACAAGTAAGGTTTGCAAATATACTCTGTGGATATGTGTTCATCCTGAAAAGAACCGGTGATTTCAAAACTCACACGTCTTAGTCAGGATGCTCTGGCCATCCTCAGCGCACTGCCCTTGAGGAGTGTGGTCACGGCCTCTTGGCCGAAACGTCGAGTTCTGTTCTCACCGGTCCTGCACCTCCGCTTGGTGATGAACTGCTGATGTTTGTAAGCCTTACTCGGGTCAACGAAGCTCGGGCAAGAGTCCAGGGAGTAAGTCGGCCAGAGGCATTCATCTATTTGATTGGTGCACTTTCTTTATGAGTCTGCTCGCTGACCACTATCAGACAAGTGACCCAACCAGCCAGTTGTCTAGCAGTGCTGTACTGGTGTGAATTAGAGAGAGAGAGAGGGAGAGAGAGAGAGGGAGAGAGAGAGGGAGAGGGAGAGGGAGAGAGAGAGAGAGAGAGAGGGAGGGAGGCAGCAACGCTATTGTTTTTGTACATGAGCTTCTGTTTACTGTACGCCGCTTCTACTACCAGAAGTCTGTTGGACAACCCCTGTGCAATACATAGTAGTCGGTCCTGTGTATATTCCTGTTCCTGGTATCTGTAGATAGTGTATCATAATTACTAACCTTTATTTGTGTTGAGGTGGATCAATGAATTGTTCCCCCCCCCCTCCCCTCCTAGTCACCACCATTGAAATGCTCTTAGCTAACCACTGGTGAATTTCTATGAAACGCCAGTGATCTCTTTCTCAAAAGCTGGTCAG
Source organism: Luidia sarsii (assembly GCA_949987565.1). NCBI lineage: Eukaryota > Metazoa > Echinodermata > Asteroidea > Paxillosida > Luidiidae > Luidia > Luidia sarsii. The sequence goes on along the minus strand of OX465101.1, from coordinate 9,234,001 downwards.
GGATCCTTTGCTAGGCATCCTTCATCTGCGAAGAATTGGCAAAGAAACCGGTCCTGTCAAAGATTTCTTTGCCAATTTTTGAATTTGTTAAAAAAAGTTCCTAGTCAGTTTTACCTTTGTCAGTTTGTTTGTCTGACCATTCTGCATTTCAGTGACTCGCATCTCAACCCAATGTGGGAGGGCCCGATGTTTGGTTCTAAGTAGGAGCTTTCTCAAGGGCCATTCTGCCTTTTGGGTCCTGCTAGTCTCGGAACACCTGCAGCCAATTTCAAGAAAAGTTGCGTAAGTTACGCAACGTACACATGTTGCGTAAGTCTTGCGCCACAATGGCTCTTTTGTGCAGTACTTAGAAAAGGCAGCAAAATGTTGTTGAAGTTACGCAACAAAATGTTGCGTACGCAACATTTGAAGTTTCGTGAAATCGGCTGCTTGCCTTTGTGAGGTGTTTTTGGTTGAGATTTTGTCATTTGGTCATTTTAGTCAGAAGTAAGCAGTTTGCAGCTTATTTTGTATGACTTTGATGTGTACTTCGTGACGGAGCTGTGGTTATGATGACATTGTGAAATCAGGCCTTCCTTTATCTCATTCCATCTCCATTTCCATGTACTGCATTGAATATGGAGTGCGCCTGGACTATCTGCCGGATCCATTCCTGTCTCGTAATTGTGGCTTGATAATGTTTGGAGAAGTTTACTTGTTGGTGTTTTTCTCCTCTCCCCCGGCTGTGTGATTGGAATGGACTCGGGCGGGACACACAGACTGTTGTCCGACTTTGCACTGAGAAGATTCGGCAGTGCGTTTGTGCTGCAAAGAATTAAGTCATGGGCCGTGTTCTAGAAGACAAGCCGGGTCTGTCAATCGTGATGTCAGCTGGAAGGGAAGTGACGTGACGGACTGCGGACTGCCAGCCTGTTGTCAAGCCGGCGCAAGTTGGCGGAGACACTTGCGTGATCGTCGTCGCCGCTGCCTTCCAGCCGATATCGTGAGCCACCAAGCAACTTGTCCGTTTGTCCTCCCCCTGCGATGGGCGAGCTCTTCCCTGGCAAGGGGCCTGTTCCTTGCTTCGTCTTTTATCTGGGTAGATTTACCCGGTAGTCAAAATTGTGTTTCTCCCAAATGTTCACATTCGTGAACAGCCCTATTTTAGAAATCGGATTGTGGCCAAATTCATTGGCTGCAGCTAGGAAATATAACACAAGGGATGGACATTTGTAAGCTGGCAGCCTCCATATTCTTGTGTGTAATGTTAATCTGTAGCCGATTCATTCAGATAGGGGTCTAACACACACGAATCAATGGGAATTTTACTTCAAGCCTCTGGCTGGAAACTTCCATAGGCTTGTGTATACTGTGAAGCCGTAGCCAATTAATTAGGGGACAACACAAACCTGTGGGAATGCACTGTAAGCTGGTAGCCGACTGCTTCCATAGACTTGCGTGTAACGTGAAGCCATGGCCATTGAACTCGGATAGGGTCTAACACACAAGTCTATGGGAATGGACTGCAAGGGGCTACAAGTACATGTACCTAGCATGTTCCATTGATTCCTGGGTGATGCTAATCCACAGCCAATGAACTTGGCCAGCCTTAGATAGAACCATACTGTCACGTACCCCCATGTCAAAAAAAGAAAGAAATGTACTCGCATATGATATTTGCTGCTTTAGAAAGATTAATTTAAAGAAAATTCATTTCACAAAGCATATTTCTTTTCAAATGCGATAATTTGTATATACATGTGTACCTGTAAACATCTATTATTGTTCTTGATGGCATTTTTTTCAAAAGATAAGAATCTTTGAACGAGATTATTGTTTCCGTTTTAATCTCGGCCATAGCAACTTAGACTCGTACATGATGTACATGTATGTGTGGTGATGATAATCTTAAAGTTTGATATGTGTTCAGTCACACATGTACTTACCGGCACTTTACTTTTCCAAACCCTTGTCTTCATTCATTTCCATTATTGCAACTCTTTTTTTTTGTATTCAAGGAGAGACAATGCACATGAATCTGTTGAAGTGGTCAATTATTTAATTCACATTTTTTGCATGTATTATTCACAAATTTTGTACATATTTGCAAGAGAGCAAGTGCCTCAAATAAAAAAAATTACTAATAATAATGAGAGACTTCCAAATATACTGTGTCCGAATCTCGTCTATTGGAGTGTGGAGAATCTGGTGACTGGGCATGGTACAAATGGTGGGAGGAATGCCACAGGGCGTCTCAATGCTGTTCATTACTCTTAATGGTGATGTCACCTGTGGTGTCATATAGTGTCATTAGCAATGTCATTCTTAATATCTTTTGATATGTCATTGATGGTGGCATCACTTGTGAAGTCATCTATCTTTTTGAGTGTCACCAGTCATGCATAAGCCAATTGAAGCACCTTTAATAAAAAATTAAAAATTGCTAGAGTTAATGCCCAATAATGGAGCTTTGTTCACTGTGTTGAAATTACAGTGTATTAGATTAATCTTTTACAAAGGAAGAACAATCAGAACTTGTCATATGACCAGTTGTGTACTGTGGTGCTACTGGCTAATGAAATGGCATCTCAGAATGGGTACATCACATATTTAAATTGTTCTCTAGTTCTCAGAATGGAAAAAGGTTTTACAAACCTCCATTGTAATGTTTAATTATTGTTTATCTGAAATAAACCTTCAGATGAACATCTTAATAGCAGTGTGTACACAGCTCTGTACTCTGATTGGGCAAGCAGATAGACAGAGCCCCTGCTACATGTACTTGCCTGGATAGATGTAGCAGGGAGTCAGGGCTCTGTACCAGGCCCCTATACATACTAGGCCCAACTTCATCCAGATCCAGTTACAACCCAAGGTACAATTGCAAGTTGCCACTGTTTCATTCATGTATGTGGGCTGCCAAATTCACACCAAAGAAAACAGCAAACAACCACATAAGCAGAGAAGGAAGGAGTTTCATAAGCACAATGTTGACTTACCTTGCACAATTTCAATACCAGGTGTTTTTTCTTTCTTAATGCTGCTGTACAGGTTGCCATTTTGGTTTGAAAAATAGCAAAGGGCAAAAGGTGCTTGCCATAGAAAGTGTCCCATACTTGGCCAAGAGGCTTTAGTCCAAAATACAGAGTACGACTAACTTTCCAGAAAATCAGCCCTGTTTATATCTGATATTGAAATGAACTGTGAAGTGCATTGGGAGTATCAGTTTGAATGCTATTTTGAAACTTTTGGTGATGTTGGTATCTTGAACTCTTGACCTTTATTTCTGTGTATATATGGCACAACTTAAATGTGAGTTTTGTGATTGGACTTTACCCACCAGTAGAGGCTGCCACATTGCATATTTAATCATGTTGAGCATGATTGTAAAGTTTGTGCCAGGTTACTTGCAAAAAAACCTTAAACATAGGGTTTGGGGTTAGGATTATGTTTAGGGTTGGACTGGACTATCCCTAGCCTTGTTCTCCAACCCTAACCCCAAGTTGAAAGTTTGCACAAGGAACCTTGTGCAGTCCTAAAGGCTTGAAGATTACACTTGACATCAATGTATTTCATGCTCATGTCAAAGGTCAAAGGCCATGTTCAAAGTCACCAAGTCCCTTGTCACTGCCATGTCTGTTCCAATACACATGTTGACCCTCTTGAATGTGTTTGATAAACAAAAAATAATCTGATAATAGGTGTTGTAAGTTTTCTTTCCCTAATCTTCACTGGGAATAAAGTCAAGTGATTCTTGGATGTATTTGAGGAAGGTGCATATGTACACAAACACAGGTTGGAGAAGCATTTGCTGGTATTCTGATTGCAGCCATTTATTTCGTTACAAAATCTGTCCAGTTCATTGGGCCTTTGAGGGGACATTTTTCAAACAGACACTTTGGGTTAAAAGAAATTCAATAAATACATCGTGCCTGCTTTCGCCGTGTTAATACATCATTGGAAATAATTTACCTGTAATAGTTTCCCTTCCTTTTTATCCTTATAAATACTTTGTACAGTATGTCTGCCACCTCTTCCTGTGGATTTTCCTTATTCATTACAATAAAAACAATGGACCATCAGTTTTGACTTAAATGCAGGTAAAAAATCAAAAGGGTAGGAAAACTGACTGGGATATTGGAGGAAAAAAAACAGCAAAGAAAATTTGCAAAATTTGAACGGGACTCGGACCTGAGACCTATGGTTTAAAGCCCCTACACAACATTGGTCGAGGTCAAAGAACAGCATCCATACGATGTCTGATCCAACATATGCATGACATAGCACACCTGTGAACATTTCAGCTCAATCCGCAAACCGAGTCTCAAGAAAATCGTGAAAACCGCTTCATTTGTTTCGCGAAAATGCAGCATTCAAGATTCAATGCCGTACTGTTCCGAAAAATAGTTTAGATCTCAGTGAGATGTAAACAATTTCTTTTACTCTTTTCTCCCCAGATACAGCATTTTAGGCAGAAATATTTCAGTGCGAGGTTTCTACCATAACCATCTTCAAACTGTATAAGTTTCATGTAAATCTGTGAAAATTTCTGTTTTTCGATCTTACCAATGTTGTGTAGGGGCTTTAAGGTACCACCGCACTAACCACGGGTACGTTAAACCTGAGGTCTCGGGTTCAAGTCCCAAGTCCAGTCAAATCCTCTTTGCTACTTGCACAAATTAGACGTTAAAAGGGTAAAATCTTTGCGGGGAGAACTTATGGACGCTTCATGCTGGAGTGATCATATTGAGCTAATGATCAACTCTGGGGCAGGTTTTCACTGTGTCATCAAACCTCGCGAATATCTCAGGTGACATACAACATAGCTTATCATAAATGTAAAAATAATATTCAGGCTATTTACAAGATACACGTGTGGGCACTCTGTACATATCTATATCTTGCAGGTGTCTCGGATGTAGGGTTGGGGGCGTTAAATGATCCGCGCAGACTGCATAATGAAGGTGCTAATACCTGGGGAGGCGGACTCCACGCAAAGGTAGGCATTCCCCGTCCAAAAACCCCCTACAGCAACTTGTGTGATGCACAACTCATTAGACCACGATTCCTAGCGGGAGTCCCAGGTTTGAATCCCACCCAGTATCTCTTCTCCCAGGCAGGCAGTCGGGCAAAGCACCGAGCAATAGGATTGGCAATCATATTTCAACCAAGCAGGAGTTGTCCTGCTTTTCATGCTTGATAAGCAGCTCTATGAGATTGGCACATGGAGTATCCCACACTCACCCAAATGCACCAATTACAATCCCTGAGCCTCTCGGTCACAGTCAAAATAATGCAAATGTTTGCAAACTGCTTTAATAGTGACTTTAACTGACCAAAATGCAATGCTCAGACATTTTAGAGGGCCTGACGTTTCAATCCTAGAAGGACCTTTCTCGAAGGCATTCTGCCTTCGAGAAAGGTCCTGCTAGGATTGAAACGTCAGGCCCTCTTAAAATCTAGGAGATCCTGACGTTTCAATCCAAGCAGGACCTTTTTTTCGAAGGCATTCTGCCTTCGAGAAAGGTCCTGCTAGGATTGAAACGTCAGGCCCTCTTAAAATCTAGGAGATCTTTACATTCAACATTAGGAGGAAAAGAATAATTCCACGGTTCTTGCTAGCTGTGGTGCGATTCGGCACCAACTTTGGCCTGTCGTTGTGACACAATTGCCAGAATCTGAAGAAATATCTGCCCTAATCAGCACAAGGTACACACAAAAAACACCAGCACTGAGTAACTTGTGTACAGATAGGAATATAAATATGAATTATGTACACGAGTCTTGAAATAATTAAATATCGGTATTAGTGTATCATACATTGGTCACTGATTTGATATGGTGTTCCTCTCCTGATATTACTTTGACTCTGGAAGCTTTTTTTGGGTTGTCCCATCACTTGATGTGTGGGTTTGGGGGTTTGGAGGCAATGGGTGATGATTGTGACTGCCTTCGTCCATGCCACACATGTAATACCCACTGGTCAGTTTGATTCAAAATTGGTCTGCACCATCAATGGCAGTGGCTTAGCTGCAGCACTGTCGGCATTGCATATCTATGTACAATATCAATCAAAAGGCATTCATGTCTTCCAACGTGGGATTTTGTGTGTGGAATAAGGGCCATCAGTATCACTTTCATCGTTGTCTTGTAATTGGCTGATCAGGGCATGCGTGAGGACTGCGCGTCGTGAGTTGTCAACTGTGCTGTCCCGTGCCTGTCAGATGCACAGGCAACACTTAGGCTAGATTTGCATTGATAGCTGTGGCTTTGGCTATGGGAATATGGGAAACATCTGCCTTGCACTGCAGTGTTGCCTGGGCCTAGAAACGTCCCTAGCCATAGCCCTATACTTGGGCTTCAGCTCAGGCTCTCTCACTCTGACAGCTGCTAGTACAGCTCATGGTGTTTTCCTGAGCGTCCAGCATTGTTTCTTTGATCGGAACAGCAAGTCTACCTCACAGCTTAACCCAGAAGCAATGCTTTTTCATGCAGGTTGCCATGATGTGATGGAAATGAAATCAAAACCAAACACTAAAACTAAGTCCACAGTTTTTGTTGTTGATATATCGGATTATCAGCAATTCTTGAAACAGAAACCCAGCAAGATGACCTGGGGTGGATTTCACAAATCCTTACGATGCATCGTAACTCAATTGATAACCCATTGTAAGTTGTGACACATCGTATGGTTTCTGTGCATCGCTCATCGCCTTGCGATTGATCGTAAGTTACAATGGGTTTGGTGAAACTGGCTGCGGCTCAATCCAATTCTAAACTCTCTTCATGTTTTGAATCAATTCACGCACCAATGGCATTTGTACATAAATAAGTATCTAGACTCAACACAAGCTGTCTGTACAACCACCCTGACTGCCAATTACAGCATCTGGGCTGGCAGGGGGATCCGTTTCAGTTTGCAGAGATCATATCCTCTCGTCCAGGGCTATGGCGGGTGCGCCACACTGCCATGCATTCCAACCGATCACGACTGTGAGGAGGATCTAGTGTATGAAGTCAAGCTACCGTCGGCTGTGAGGCTGCTCTATGTAGTCAGGGCCTTAAAGCTTCTGGCTGTGTCCTGCCACTTGCATCCTCCTTGGGTCCTGCAGGCAATGCCATGGGGCCACTGAGGCACACAAACCTGCTTCAGCACGGCAAGTTGTCCTCGTTCAAATCAGGGTGCCAGCCATTGACTCTGATGCTTGCTCAGCAAATGAAGCAAAAGTGCAAAAAAGGCATCGAGTGAAGGTACACTTGGCAATCTTGTTCTGCCCGGAAGAATTTCCATGCTCAGCACATTGTCGTGCTTAAGAAGCTCTATGACACTGGACGCTGGCTGGCAATCGCAAATTGGGATGTGCTGGACAACTGTGCTATGCAGGACGAATGAAAACAACCTGAAACAGCATCTCATCATCAAGAAGAACTGGTTGTGACGACACCACATCACGTATTCTCTTTCCAGTATGAGCATGGTTCTGAGAACAGTCGGTAACTTCACCATGTATACATTCTCTTTCAAGAATGAGGATGGCTCTGAGGAGTGCAAGCAACTAAAGGCTTCTGAGGGAGAGGGGGGATGGCAGTGTGTGTCTGTGCATCGTTGGGGAGACTGCTAGATTCCATTCTGTTCAAGGGCGGGGAGGGAGGCGGGGGGGGGGGGGGGGGGTTGGTTCTAGTCCTTGTCCTTCTTGATGAGGGAGATGCCCTTGGCCGTCAGCTTCTTCTGGTGCTTGGCCTTGAGGTGGCGCTTGTAGGTGTTGCGCGTCTTGAAGCGCAGCGGGCAGTCGGTGCAGCCAAAGGGCTCCTCGCCCGTGTGGCGGCGCAGGTGCTCCCGGAAGTGGCTGGAGTGGCGGAACTCGCGGCCGCAGTGGTCGCACATGAAGCGCGTCTGCTCGTTGTGGATCATCAGGTGGTACTTGAGGCTGTGCAGCCGGGTGAAGGTGGCCGAGCACTGGCAGCACTCAAACGGTTTGATGCCTGCCAAAGCCAAGAGGAGGGGAGGCCATGTTAGCAGGGTGCACATCATTCCGCCTGTTTGTGGTAACAGGCGAGGTCCTGCCAGGATTGAAACTACAGTGCCCTCTTAACATTTTTTTTCACAAATTTCTGAATTTCTGCTGAGCATGGCTAATCGCTCTTTCTCCTTTCCTCATATCTCATCGGTGAATATACACTCCAACACCACTTAGGAATACAGCCGAGAAAGTGGTTCAAAGAGGGTTTGCCCTACTCAACAAATATTAAGCAGTGCATGGCCAGTGCTTTGCACTATTGCCCCGCTTGGATTTGAACCCATTCTCAAGTGTTTGGTTTGGTCTGAGAGGGATGCGGAGAGTGGCCTATGCCTCTCTGGACGCATTAAGCTCACTGGCAGAGGTAGTGGTGTAAGGGTGAGGGGCCTAGCCTTACCTGCATGGCTCCTGTAGTGTGCACGCAGGGTCCCCGTTGCCGTCACCCTTTTGTTGCATATCTCACACGTGAACGGGCCTTTCCTGTCCCTCGACTTCTTGCTCAGAATGCTCAGCAAATCCAGGGCTCTTTTCTGCAATACGAGGCGGAGCAACGTGTGCAAGAAAGGATAACCAACAACAAGGCTACATTTCTGTTCTACATCTAGGAGCCAGTTCCCATCTGTGCCATTGGTCTGTGGTCTTGCTGTTGAAATATCTGGATAGGAATTTCTGACCTAGACAAATCTTCTCCTGTGGCAATCTGTTCTCTTCCCATGTTCTGAGAATTAATCTCAGATTATCCCCCAAAGCAAGACACTTTTTTTGAAAGGGGCTGAAGTCATCATTATGGCTAAGAAAGTAAACCCAGGCATTGTTTTCCCCCAAGAAAGTTGAGGTATGTGGTCAGTGACGGATTGACCAGTTCTGGGGAATACCCCGAGGTCAACTCTCAGATTATCCAAAGTTATCCAAAGCCATGACATATTGTTATAAGACATCAGAGTCATTGATACAGTTCAGGGAGTGAATAAGATTTTTCTGCCTTTGAGAAAGGTGCTGCTAGGATCCAAAACATCAGACCCACTTTAGTCAATAAGCAATTTACAACATTTTCTGTATTAACTTAAACTAAGTTGCCTAAGGTGGTGGTACATTAGGCTGAGGTCTTAAGTCAAATTTTCCTTGCCGTTTTTCAAATTGCTTAAAAACATCCAAATCAATGTTCATATACTTTGATAGAAAATATCATTCAAACTCTCCGTTGTTGATTTCTGAGAGATTCAGCTCCGAGTCTGGTGGATGGGTGTGTGAAGGGGTTTCCACTTACTCTGTTCTTCTTGTCCTCCTCTGTCGGTGGTTTGGGCTCCTTCTTGGCCTTGTGCTTGGCCTTGGCGGCCTGGACCCTGGGCTTGCGCAGTCGCTTGGCCTTCTGGGCATTGGGGTGGTGCTGCCGGGGACTGAAGGAGACCCGGTCCTGGTCTGGTGTGTCCGGCTCGGCCAGTGGCTGGCCGGCGGCGTCCGTGTGCGGGCTGGCCGGCGGGACGGCGTCCCTGGGCCCGCCGTAGACGCTCAGGGCGTAGTTGTGGTCGGCGTGCGGCGGCTCCACCGCCTCCAGGCCGTTGGCCGTCAGCTGGCGGGGGCTGGGCCGCTCGGCGATGCGCTGGCACTTGCCCACCTCCCGGGGCAGGTCGTAGCGCCGCGTGTACTTCTTGCGCTTGGTCCGGATCTCAATGTCGCACTCCACCGTCTGCGACTCCGGGGCGATGACGCTGGTCTCGAAGCTGCTGCTGCTGGCGGCGGCGGCGGCGGTGGTGGCCTCAGAAAACGGCGCGGCATTGGTCAGGATCCTTCGCGCGGCATGCTCCTCCTCTTTGACCACTACTTTCAGGAAGTTTTCCACGAGTCTCTCCTCGTCGGGGCTGTCTTCCGAGCTCTCGTCGTTCACGGCCACTCCGGCCTCCTCGTCTCGGTGGCCTTGGTCCTCCTCCTCCGCGGCGTCCCGCTCCAGCTTCATTGCGGACGGGCCCTTGCCGTGGGGCGACTTGCCAAACTGGTGGGGCTTGAGCTCCTCCACCACGCTGGCCAGACTGACCAGGCAGCCTTTGGGCAGCAGGACCACCTCGTTGGCGCCGGCCGAGGACCGGATGACCGTGTAATTGGGCTCCTTGATGTCCAGCGAGCGCGGGAGGTTGACCGTGACGTGCCGGGTACCCGATGGGATGGCATAGGTCACCATGTCCGAGTCCTTGCCGCTGTCCTCTGCATCCGACGTATCACTCGATGGATCCACAGTTCTCACCTTCTTTTTGGTGTCTGCAGATAAACACAAAGATGATGTGAACAATCAAATTGGTGGCCTTCATCTCACAAGATACCTTACACTCAGTTGGCATGTCTGTGGACTGGGCATTCTGCTGCCTGTAGTCAACACCTTCAGCCTGTGCCCTAACTGTACAGAGCTGCCTCAACACGAATATCTGCTCAGCATTACAAATCTACCCTCTTCAAATTCACATTTCTGTGTGATGTTTATCACTAATGACTTGTTCATTTATAATATGGTTATACACTTGGCTTCTGGCATAATAGTAGCGTGGAACATTGACTGACGGCCAGATTTATTCAGAGAGGCGTTCAGTCCTTCGTGCTAAAAATGTAGAGGGGTTAACGTTTCCACCCAAGCAGGACCTTTGAGTATCAAAAACATCTGGCCCTCCTAATTTGAGATTTGCATTTGGGTCAGTGAGCATTTTTGCATCATGCTCCTTCTAGGATCAACCTAGAACTTAAGTTATGTTAGAGCTACACTGGGTGATAGAGCACACAAATTGCCAAAGCACCAAGCCAACGAAAAACAGTTGATCCCATTCTTGGTTAGGACTGCTCAAATCCCCCAGAGGCCCTTTGAGATGAGCATTCTAACCATTCAAGTCAGTTAACACCTTTGTGGATTACTTTCAGTGCCTGATGCAATTGTTGGTGTTGAATTGAGGAGGTGCGTGACATTGGTTTCTCGATGCCTTACTCTGGCTGTTCTGCGTGGTCATGGTCAGGAGCTCCCCAATGTGCCGCAGCAGGTGCCGCTTGATCTGGTCCTTGGTGTCGGCCAGCAGTCCGCAGAAGGTCTCGCTGCAGACGCCCGGCAGCATGGTGCAGCTGTAGGCGTGCCGGTAGGTCGAGCTGAAGGCGTCCTTGGGCACCCGCATGGAGGAGTAGGCCGAGAACTGGCCGATGAGCTTGGCGATGGACAGCTTGCGCAGGACGTCCACGTCCAGGACGGCGGCCGCCTGGGGCCGCTTGGGCGGGGTCTGGGGCGGGTTTCTCCGGCCCATGGTGAACTCCTGGTACTTGGCCGGCTGCTCCCGCCGCCTCTTGGCCGGCAGGCTGCCCGGAGCCTCGCCTTTGCCCGAGCCCGAGCCGGGCCCCGGCCCGCCCCACGCTGGCCTCTTGCCGGGCGTCATCGGACCGGCGCTCAGCAGCAGCTGGTCGGCGTTGGAGACCTCGGCCAGCAGGGCCAGTCCGCTGGACTGAGTGCGCTCCATCTCCAGGAGAGCCTCGGGCCGCCTGGGCTGAGTTATCTCGGTCTCATCATTTGGTTCGGCCTCGTCATCTGATGTGGACACTTTCCTCTGTGTCATAGATTGTGAAACACCCACAATGATAAACCTTCAATAAACCATTTCTCCTGTATGCGCCAATCTCACTGTTTGAATGACTAAAGTCTCTGAATAATGTACTGAGCACGCTCTTTCTACGATCTTGAATCCCTCAGTTCTTCAAAGAACCACGCAAACTCAAAAAAAGGAAAAATCTGTATATGGTGTCACCATGCACTATTCTACGATTTGTTTTGTCAAACAGTCTCTGTGTGAATCCCACTATCAGCATCTGCATTTGGCTTCATCCCAGTCATAAGCAAACCAATTTTATAGACAATTTACGTGGACACAAAAAATCAGAGGGCTTGACGTTTCCATCCTTGTAAAACCCTACTCAAAGGTCATTCTATAAATTGTTGACAGTTGAATAATTTGGGTCTTTAGATCAGTAAGCAGTTTTGCTTTATCTTTCTTGGTAAAAACCACAAACTGATAGGCCTATTTTGGTGTTGATTTTGTAGTTTTGTGTTTAATTTTCATGTGCGACCTGTTGTTTTTAGAAAAGGCGGTAAAACCCCTGCTACGATCAAAAGTTCTTTTGACAAAGGTCCTGCTTAATTATAATATATTGAAAATGTCAGCCCTCTGAATTTTTTGAAAACGCACAGGAATTACTCAGAAATTAGGAGGGCCGAACGTTTCGATCCTAGTGGGACCTCTCTCAAAGGCAGAATGAAAGGTGATGATGTTTTATCATATAGACAGTACATGCATGGAGCTATAAGTGGGTAGCTCCACGGTACGTGCCTTTGTCAAAGTTCCACAGCTTCTCATATCCTCAAAAATCCTCCACTGACTAGTGTAAATCGAACAACCTTCCTCAATCCTCCTCAATCATACGGTGTACATTTTTACAACCTTCCTCAATCCTCCACAATCCTCCAACTGGAAAATTTCATACCTGCCTCAATCCTCCACAATCCTCCATTACCCCCAGAGGATTGTGGAGGATTGAGGAAGGTTAGGGTCAATAGAGTTAAATATCATTTTTGGTTGGTAACGGCAGTTGATCTGAGGATACAGTGAGGCCTATACATTTGTGCACGAGCAGTGATGGAATATACTTTGGCGGCTCTCTTGGGCGATCGTGAGGTCGTCCTCCCGACCTTGGTCGGATAAAAGAACTGCTTCTTCCTTCTCTTCCTCGTACTCCGTCTCAGCGGCTCTGCGGGCTCTGGAGTTGCCTTGGCACCATGGCTGGCCTCCTCTGCTCTCTTCCTGCTTCTTGACCTGGTAGTCGGTCGGTTGGTGCCCAGCTTACCAGCTGTAATGCCCGTTGTAATGGGAGAATCATACGCACAACAAATATTAAAATCTAAACAAAGTGCCTAAAAAAGGTCAGAGAGGTGACTGATGTACCGATCCTAGCAGCACCTTTCTCAGCGGTTGATTGACAAAATCAAATAAGAAGGTGGAATGGCAATGAATAAGATATGGATGATTAAAAATTAAGAGGGCCTGACGTTTCCATCCTAGCACTAGCAGAAACTTTCTTAAAGTTAAAGCTAGGACATTTTTTCTTGAATTCCGAATATGGAAAAAGATAGGTTTGAATGTGTTCATTCATATGTTGGCGAATAAGATGCACATTACAGTATGTAAAAGTTCTGTAATGCAACAATGAAAGGTATCTTAGCAGAAAAAAAATACAACTTACTTCTTAAGTTACAAAACACAAAAGTAGCTGTAGCCCTTTTAGTTTTACGTTCTATTCCTTTTTTGTTGATGGCACAGCAATAAAAATATCCAAATTTTGGAAAAAAGGGGCTACAGCTACTTCAGCTTTGAACAGCTTACAAATACTGTAACACAATGTAGTCAGTACTCACAGTAGTGACTAGTGGTAGTTTGCATACATGTTTGTGTTAAAAATTATCAAATACAACTGAACTAGTGCAGTGGAGTAGTGACACTGACCAGTGTACTGAGGACTGTGTACAATGCTACTTCACAGCCTAAGAACTTTGGAAACAAATGTATTCTAACGTCTGTATGTGATGCAATTGAAGACGTATAGGGAAAGGGAAAGATTTGCGTTTTGTTCTTGTAGGCACATCACTTATCAGGGAACTTCATGAAGTAAATAAATAAAAAAATAACGTAGCAGTCGACGTCATGCAATTGCTCACTCTACAAACCAAAACAAGAACGACTTTTTACTTCAGTAAATAACGTCCCGACGTGAATACACTCTCAGAAACTACTTTTTGTGTTTTAAAATCGACCTTGCCACAATACAAACCGTCTATTTTGTCGCCAAATGCAGATTTCACTGGTTTATCTTGCTTTCTGCGTTTTGAAGACATGGTGAAAAATGCGTCTGCTTCGGGAAGATTTGTATGATGGAGTCGTCTGCTGCGTGATGAACGTCATTTTTTACCTTAACCTTTGATGTTCCCTTGTAATCTTCTGATTTTAAAATGAAATAAAGTTGATTTTTTTCTCATATTATGCTATTTGCAGCATCGAATAAGAATAATAAAGTATAAAAGATTATAAACTAATTTCTATTTTTTGTCTAAATTTCTGTATGATGAAATTAATTAGATTTATCGAAGCCTAAATCGGACAGTCGAGAACTAGGGTAAGCAACCTATCAACGTGAAAACTCACGAGAACTTTCGAGATTATGATGATGAAAGGCAGGGCTGCACGAAGTAAATAAGTCTGTTGTGTGGACTTCTGGCACAATAATTCTCCTGTGCACTCTCCCTCTCTGTGGACGTTGGGATTCCATTTGTGGCGGTCAGACGTGCGACAAGTTTAAATGTGGTAAGTGGTCGTGTCCACGAAAACCGTAGCGTCAAATAAAACCCAGTAAAATGTAGTTTCGAAACATCGCCCTTATTTGTTTACATGTAACTAGTTTCGTGATAAACACAACTGCGTGTACCAGTTTGTAATGTAACAACTTCTATATTACTAATTACTATAAAGTAATACTAGTAATACTATTAATTACTAAGACTAAGTGACTAACCGTGTTAGTGTTACTGTATATGTATACGGTACTCAGTTATATGATGAATTTGGTTAATATGGTGAAATTCATACATGTCACTGGCACGTTTATTACATTAATTTATAATTATATTACTTTTATTTTATTAATATTAGTAATAATATTAATTTTACTATTACGACTGACTACTGTAATTAGTGTTAACAAGTGTAAGTATTACTATTTAGTATTTGCCCATATTTAGTCCGAGTAACTTGGACCCGACTTGGCTGACAATTGTCTGATAATTCAATAATATTGGCCAATAACACATTTCAGTGATAAAGATATTGTTTGTGTCAGTGAGAATGTAATTCTATACACATGACAGGTACATGTACTGGTTTGCAACATTTTTGTATATCACAATTTTATAATAATGACTCAAATGAGAGTATCAAGTTACACACCAACTGCTAAATTCTAGAGTAGGTTCTTGTTCGGTTTGTAAATCCAACAAGGAAGTGATATTGATCAAATGCATTTTAGTTTTTTAGTTTTATATGATTTGCCATCAATGACTGAAATTGAAAGTGTGTGCACTGTGGACTGGTATTGGTAAGGTGTAACTAACAAGCATCAAGATTGAACACAGAGTCAGCATAGTACTAGTAGCCCCTGTAGCCTACACACTGCCAATTGTGTTGGTCTACATGTATATTTACCTTTGTGATGCATATATCTCTTTGAAAAAGAAAGTTGGGGCATGGCCATGGTGGTTGCTATCTAAGGCAGTAGGCCCTACATGTAATGTGTACGTATGCAGTACCTACTGAGTAACCAGTTGACTTTGAACACATCTTCTCTTTCTACTCTCGAGCCAGGCTTGTTCTACTCTTGTGCCAATATTTCAAACGCAAGTTCTCTTTCTACTCTCGAGCCAGGCTCATTCTACTCCCGCGCCAATATTTCGCACATGAGTTCTCTTTCTACTCTCAAGCCAGGCTCGTTCTACTCCTGTGCCAGTGCTCCATTGACTTTGAACATAAGTCCTCTTTCTACTCTCGAGCCAGGCTCATTCTACTCCTGTGCCAGTGCTCCATTGACTTTGATCGCAACTTCATTTTCTAGTCTCAAGCCAGGCTCGTTCTACTCCTGTGCCAGTGCTCCATTGACTTTGAACGCAACTTCTTTTTCTACTCTCGAGCCAGGCTCGTTCTACTCTTGTGCCAATACTTCAAACGCAAGTCCTCTTTCTACTCTCGAGCCAGGCTCATTCTACTCCCGCGAGTTCTCTTTCTACTCTTGGCCCAGGCTCGTTCTACATGTACTCCCGTGCCAGTGTTCCATTCCATTGATTTTGAATATTACTTCTCTTTCTACTCTAAAGCCAGGCTCTTTCTACTCCTGCACCAGTGCTCCATTGAGTGCTCTTTCTACCCTCGAGCCAGGCTCGCACTCCCACGCCAGTGCTCCATTGCCTTTAAACGCAAGTCCTCTTTTTCTACTTTCTACTCGTTCTACTCCTGTGCCAGTGCTCCATTGACTTTGAACGCGACTTCTGTTCTACTCTTGAGCCAGGCTCGTTCTACTCCTGTGCCAGTGCTCCATTGACTTTGAACACAAGTCCTCTTTTTACTCCTGAGCCAGGCTCGTTCTACTCCTGTGCCAGTGCTCCATTGACTTTGAACACAAGTCCTCTTTCTACTCTCGAGCCAGGCTCGTACTCCTGTGCCAGTGCTCCATTGGCTTTGATTGCAAGTTCTCTTTCTACTCTCAAGCCAGGCTCGCTCTACTCCTGCACCAGTGCTCCATTGACTTTGAAGTTTGAACACAAGTCATCTTTCTACTCTTGAGCCAGGCTCATTCTACATGTACTCCTGTGCCAGTGCTCCATTGGCTTTGAACACAGTCCTCTTTCAGTCTTTCTACTCTCAAGCCAGGCTCGTTCTACTCCTTTGCCGGTGCTCCATTGACTTTGAACACAAGTCCTCTTTCTACTCTTGAGCCAGGCTCATTCTACTCCTGTGCCAGTGCTCCATTGGCTTTGAACACAAGTCCTCTTTCTACTCTTGAGCCAGGCTCGTTCTACTCTTGTGCCAGTGCTCCATTGACTTTGATTGCAAGTTCTCTTTCTACTCTCAAGCCAGGCTCGTTCTACTCCTGCACCAGTGCTCCATTGACTTTGAAGTTTGAACACAAGTACTCTTTCTACTCTTGAGCCAGGCTCATTCTCCCATGCCAAGGCAACTGTTTATCTGAAATTTCTGCGGTTACATGAATAACCATATTCATTACTCGTTTTACCAGCAAACCATTTTATGGCTTTATCATTTTTGCTACCCTGTAGTTGGGAGCCTTCACAAATGGTCAACTGTCCCTAATGAGTTTGGGGCACCTTTGTAACCAGTGACCAGTCAGAAGTGTTTTTAACCATTAACTGCCACAGATCTCCAAATGATGATCGCATATGGTACCCTTTATTTCCACTCTTATGCAAACAGCAAGTTGTACACTTGGCAACAGCAGTGTGGGGACAACAACTTTTTTTAAGAACAGTGATTCTGAATCAACAATATGATGTACATAGGTTTATTACGTGCGTATTGTGAAATTTTAGACTATTGATGACTACCGGTATATTTCATACCAAAAAGCAGCAGTCATGGATTCCTCAAGTTTATCTAAGCAGGCATTTGGGAAGAAACACAGGCATGACTCACAAGTTAAATAATGTACTGGTACAACGCACCAGATTGGACAAATCCTACATCCACAGTGACAGTCTACAGTGTACATAACATGTACACGTATGTTATTTACGTGTACGTACTTGGTTACAGAGTCATGTTACATACATGTACACAAACATGAACACATACTGTATGTGCAATGTACTGTACATTATACACAGTGCACACCAAGCCCGCAGTACTTGTGTTAACACAGTAATGTGCATGTGCTTTGCTGTACTTGTAGACCAGGATGGTGTCAGAGCAAAACAAATAGAGACCTTGACCTTTTTTAAGGTCACTGTCTGTGTGAGTAATAGTTTAAGTACACACTAACAAGCCTTTATCAGGCAACACATTAGTATCCCTCAAGCACTTTTTCATATACGCACATGCAGACAAAGCACCAATTATGAATGTACACAATCCATGTATTGGTCATTTGGGTAGCATTGATCCCTCCCCCTCCCTGAAATAATCTCGGTTTTTTTCTGAAAGTTGACAACAGTCTCCTCCACACAAAGTGTCTTGCATGAAGATGATATCACTGCCAGTGAACCCCCCTTTCCCTCCGTCTGAAATGCTGTCATCATTGATCTCCAAGAAAATGAAAACCTGAAGATCTCCAAGCTCTTGTGCATTTTCTTTCTATCTTTGTACATTGTGTACATGTACCTACATGTACATGTGTATGTACCTGGTACCAATAATGATTCCTCGTTTCGAAGATGAACCCAATATTCATGGGCATGTGTGAAATGTCTGTGACCTTTACCCATTTTCTGTTACCAATCTGTGTCCCATGAAAGCTCTCTTCTTTATACTTGGAGCCATCGATCTGCAGTAGCCTTGAAAGCCTTTGATCTACAAATCCAGCCACTGGAGGCTACGGCGGTTTGTCTCAAATGTCAGAAAACAGCCAATCGTTAGTCGAGGCTCCATAGTTTTGTGGCCTCTTGCAGGGGCGCACTCCCCTTTCCGGATAGTAATTGTGCATCTGTGGGTTCCTCTACACCTGGCTTTACCGTTCTCCATCGGCGTGGATTAATGTTTATCTTTTTGCCAGGCAGGCGGTCTGCTTTATACCATTGCCAGCCTGAGCACATTCACTCTCCAGGCACTCAATGTATAGTTTATTCCTCTTCAATATGCAGGCAGCTCCAATGTTGCACAGTGTTGAATGCCAATTTGGGCGTCGCAACTGGTGAAATATGTATGACGTGTATTTTTACATGTATGTGAAAAAAAGGGTGAGTTTTTATGCAGGATTTTAATTTCGTACATATACTTGTATTGCATTGGCAGTTTTAACAAAAAATGCCATTCTTCGTTGACTGACAATTTCTATCGCTTTGCAGCGAAAAATGGGAATGTTATAAAAAGTCTGTTCATGTCTCTCTTCCTGGTACATGTACATGTACATTATGTGTTATTATGTGACACTAGCACAGTCTCCTCTGTGTCTTCCTTCCGCAGAAGTATTTTTGTCAAGGGCATGCCCTGATCAAAGTACATAAGGTACATACATGTACAGTAGTACATTTTCAATGAAGCACACTTGTCACAATATGTACATGTACATGTAGCTGGTCTGTGGGTGGGGCACAGTTTTGAAATCCATTTATAGTAACATTACGACAACAATCTGGCTCCACCCCTCTCAAAGGGTGCAGCATTGGGTGTAAACAAACACATTAGGGCCATTCACACTAGGGTCCTTTCCACTGTCCCAAATAAACACGATTATTTGGATCGCAATTCAAACTAAAAGAAAAATATCTTTTTTTTTTGGTGTGGACACAATAAACGTGATTATGAGTGGGATTTGAATCGGGATTCGGATTCCACTTTAAGTTAAGGAGACTTTTCCAAATAATCACACTTATTTGTGATGCAATGTTTGTGGAAACTCTCTGCTAAATTGCACTGTTTTTTGGTTTGTTAAAATCTCACAATGCACCGCTTGCACTCTGATTGACAGGAAGTGCTGTGCTTGTCTCCATGCTTGGGCCACCCTGAAGGACACGCCAACCATTTGACCGTATCTGCTAACCTCAATCGGCTCGCGATTTTTTGCCTCTTGTGAACGCGAGCAAAAAAAAATCATGATTTGTTTTTAGGTAGCAGTATGAACATCCCTATTGTGTCTGCAGTAAGCACAGGAGAAGCTGTTAAAAGCATCGCGGATTCCTTCCTTCCTTGTTTTGAAACTCACATCCTTCCTGACCGCTAACCACTGCCAAGTGAGCAGCCAGTTTGTAAACAGGGATCCTAGGTTCCCCACAACCTTATAAGATTTTCACTTTACAAACTTGTACATTTGTCTAGTAAGTTTCGTGTTCATTCGTGAAAATGACAGCACTCACAGCAGTGGCATAGATTCAGAGTGCATCGGGAAATAACCAAGGGGTGCCCTAATGATATCAAATGCCCTGGATGGGAGGGCAGAGTTTGCCTCTCTCCTCCTCCTTCTCCCCTCCTCCTCCTCAGTCCTCATCCTCCTCCCGGGGTTTCTGACCTTCTCAAATTTGTGTTTGAACAGGAAGTCAGGAACCACTGTTGACTCCTCCTGAAGTCCTCCATGTCCTCTGTGGGGTTTCTCAGGTGAGAAATCCACACTGGATGGGGGAGTGGGTAGCAATGGGGCAGGTCCCTGACTCCCTGTACCTGTTCACATTGACAATGGCTTGGCCAGGCCTGAGCCACTGGGGGAAAAACTTACTGTATATACATGTAGCTGGCCCAAATGGATTAGTTGGCGCACTAGACTGTGGACCCAGTCCCTTGATGTCAACATCAGTCTAGTAGTGTATTAACCATGGTACATGTATAACCATGCACCAGACTACCGGTAGCTGCCTGGAATGTTTTTCTTGCACAATGAATACAAGTGGTGCTGAAATATGGCATCTGATGCCTGATTAGAATGTCAAGTGTTAACTTCATTTTATTTTTATTCATGGAATTAAAAAATAACTGCTGAAAAGAAGCACTGTGCTCGTGACATCATAGACTACTAGGTTAAAGCACATGTATGCATGCATCTATAGTGCAAACATGTACATGTACAATGCACATGTATATATATGTATGAAACTTACAAGTCCTTTAGGGCACAGGGAAAACTGTAAGTCAAGACTCGTGAGATTCTTCAGTGGCTAGACTTGTCGTCTATGGCAGTTTCCTAGAGTTGCTTATAATGCATGAATCTCTGCTAAGCATGATACCAGTAATTGTAAATTGCCTAGCATGAAAATAATTCCGTAAGCCTATTCACTCCCTGGAAAACATAGAACTCATTTGAAATCATACATGATGTACATGTACTGTACCTGTACCCCGGTACATGTACATGTACTGTTATTCAATCTTTGTTTTATGTGCGGATTTGCTTTTAATGTACAATGTACACACTGTACATGAGGTACATGTTCATGTACGTTGTTGGTACAGTACTGTAAAGTACATGTACATGTGTACATATACATGTACATGTACATGAACATGTACATGTACGTACAATTACATGTGATTTTCCTAGCGCTGTGTACAGTACATACATTGTAATGGTGTACAGGATAGACAACCCTAATGTCATGTGAATGTGAATTATGTGATGCTGTTTGCCTTTTGACTTGTATCGGACCATTGTTTGATAAAGGCATGAAATGAAAGTGGATTACAGTATATGTACATGTACATGTACCTCAGAGCCTTTTCTGCAGGACAAGGTGTTTTTTTTTTTAGCTTAGGCAAGATTTGATGCCCAAGCAGCTTGAGCTGAATGTATGAAACTGACAGTGACACCAGATCTTTCCGTGGAGGCTGTGATCATCAAGGTTGTAATTTGTGTTTGTGGCCAGCCAGGGCCACTGGCCTTGCAGTAGATGGCTTTAGTGTGACATTTTTAGTGTCCAACTGGCCATTGCCTCGCCGCTGGGCCACTGACCAGCTTGGAGTGTATTGTGTAGGCTATGGCCGAGGCATCATTTAGCCCAAGACCAAAAGATCGAAAAAGCAAGCAAATATGTACATTTACATATATGGTATAGAGGAACTGGAGGTGGGGAGACACTATTGTACATGTACATGTACATGTGTCATGTTGATTTCAGTATGAGCTTTGAAGATAACATTTGAAGGTTTGCATTTTGAAATCCTAATGTTAAAAGTTTGCAGTGACACCATTATACATGTAGTCATCTCGTTTGACTTTGAGCAAAAGTGTGGCTCTGTGAAGAGCCGGCAACTCAACGTTTGGAAGAACGTGTGCTCTGCCCATCCTTAGGAGACTGCTGGAGGCCATTGTCTATTTGAGCATTGGAGTCATTTCATCTCATGGAAATTAAAGTTGGGGTGTCGGCTGAACATGTCAGACTTTGTCATTTGAATGTGAACAGGCTGTGCCTACATGTAGCTAGACATTGTGTATTACTAGAGCCACACATGTACGTTCAATATGTCCTGAAGCAAGAAATCAGTCAAAAATCAGTCAAAAATACTCCACACATAAGACTGGATATTTTGATACGATTTGCTTTATAAAATCCATGTGCCTAATACAGTGTGTACATGTACACTACAGGGTCAGGGAAAAAGGCCCATGTTAGGGCCAATATATACCAGTTGTATACCGGTACACATACACATACATGTACATACTAAAACACAAAATAACCGTACATGTAGTCTGGTGCACTAAATTAGTGTGTTCGGACTATGGCTTTGATGATCTGCAATTAGGTTTTTTGGGGTCAAAGGTGGCTGATTGGAAATGGTCCCTCTGCAGGGGAGACGATGTTGCCGCTTACCGGTACATGTACATGTACATGTACATTGTACATGTACATTTGCTTGGCACATATGAAGCCTGTAGTGGCACAAGTCTGTATGCTGTGCAGTGTACAATGTAGGTGTCTCTCCCTGATTAGTTGCCACAGAGGCCTTGGAGGCAGGATTTATACCATCTGTGATTACAGATTCTCGTGTCAGTACTTCTAGAAAAGGTCCTATATGTACACAAATGTACTGTACATGTACTGTACATATGAGCAAGGATGCAGCACTTGGATCATCTGCCAGCTTCATTCCCAAGAAAGTAGTAATTTTAATTGATTATAGAATATTACAAGTTCAGTAATGAGTTTTAGAAATATCCTCATCTTATGAAGCTCACCATTTAGAGGGCCTAGGTATTGCTTTGATGCTGACAGGAGCTGCACAATAGGTGTACTTTGCGTTGTGCCAACTCCTTGCAACGGTTGAGAATGACCCAGAAAAAGAAAAAGCAAGTTAGGCAGGACCTTACAGGTACATGTAGGACCTTTGACAAAGGCCGTTTTTGTGCAGTAATATGCCTGATGAATTTATGTTTATAGTAAATATTGGGAAATGTCAAAGATTTAGTTCAGGTGTGACGTTTCTCTCAAAGGTACATGTACATGTACAGTAGAAAGGTCCTACTGAGATAAAAAATAACCTCTACCTTTTTATATGTACACTAGATGTACATGTACAATATTGGTCATTCCATGTACCAGGGGTACACATGTACCTGTACATATTTGAATTTAGAAAGCAGTTTTGCTACCATTTTTGTATGTATTACAGTACTTTGGTAAGTTAAGTTTGTCGTCAGTTAAAACTTGTTTTTTCTTACTTTAAGTTCATATGTACTGTACACCTGTAGAGTCCCTGGAGATCATGTACAAAAAACAACAAATAATGTATATGGCAGTTAATGGTTACCAGTAAGTGCTTCTGACTGGTGGCCCCATCCTGGCAAAGACTAGTTGTCTGTTTGGGCAGGCCACTATCTACATACACATGTAAGAGCTGACTACTGATGTAGCTCAGATGGTACATGTAAGACCTCGGGTGCGGTTCAGTCAAATTGGTTTTGGGCTACACACATGTACATGTACAGTGTGTACATGTATTTTTCAGAAGTTCCCAGTCAGTTTGACTTTCATGTACACATACGTGTACATGTACTGTACATGGATGGTCAAAATTGTGTATGGACCCTACTGTACCAGGATGCTCTGACAATCCTGATGGCTGACAGCCAGGCAGGCGTTGGTTTGGGGTATACTTTACAGCTCATGTTAATCTGGGGGGAATCAGCATCCCAAAATAGGTATCCATCCAGGCCCATAGAGGAAGGGGTATTTAACTCCCTCCGAGACTGAATCATCGTACCCTTAGGAGGACTGGGTGTGTTTAGCTATATTGCAAGCAGCCAGGCACAGATGGGGTATTGCACTGAGCAATGTCACCCAGTCTGTAGGATCCTTCTTTAGTATTACATGTACACATGTACAGTATGTACATGTACATGTAATGTACATGTACATGTAATTCCCCTAGCCTAGCCCTTCATGACTCAGATGCTTAACTACTCAGTCCCACTCAGCAGCCGGGGGGGGGGGGGGGACACTAGAAAGGAAGAGGGGACAAGTTGCTTCCATCCATCCATCCATTCATTCTTGTTGTGGTGCAGTGATAGCACAAACCTGTGTGGGAGTGCTGAGTCAAAACCTGTTTGCTTTTTACATGTGATGTGACAAAACTGGCCATGGCTGTGTACGGTACATGAATATAGCGATCCTGCCTGCACGAGTGAGTATCATTTTGGCGAGTCTTCATTAGCATCTGGGTGATGTCATCATCCTGCATTGAGTGAAGCATGGTCAACGCACATGGGCAATTCACATCCATGGGTAATTCACATGGGCACTAGCTGTGACATCACATGTCTCATAAATTTCTTGTGGTGTTGGTTTCTGAAGAGGGTTTACAGCTTGGTTTACTCTTTACTGTACATTATGCACATATGGACCTACGGCTACATGTTGAGTCAATTTGGAGTTTGGGTACATGTACATGTAGCTTCACATGTATTTTTAACAGCACTAGTCATGCACATTGACCTCAAAGTCACAGGCTGGATTTTGCTTTGTGTACATACTGGTACTTGTACAATAACGTAACGTACACGCCTACACGGTACCGGTACATGTAGTCCCATGTACATGTATAGGTACTGTACATGTACAGTACATGTGCATGTGTACATGTATAGGTCTACAAATGTATGGACAGTACCGGTACATGTGTACATGTACATTGTACATGTATCTACAGTATGGGGAGGAAGGGTTATACCTATACCTCTACCGTATTCGGAGTTTGATTATAATATACATGTACATGTAGCTTCACATGTACATGTACCGGTACATGTACATTCATCTCAGGCTGGATTTCTGTTGTGTATGTAGGTACAGTGTACATGTTGTACATGTGAATATGAATGTTTTTTCAATAGGGAGTATGAGTAGCTTTGTGCAATTGTGCATGACGTGCATACGGGTGCGGATTTATACACGCATAAAACGGGAGCGGGTCGGTTTGGAGGTCGAGTGCCACGTGCCGATTCAGTCACTCTGCGATGCTGCCATCGCATAGCGGAGTAACAATCACTGCACATGTGCAATTGATCCCAGTGCTGCATGTCAGTGGACCAAAGCCAGTTGTCAGTGTCAGAAGCGATTTCTGCTTAATGCCTGACTCGCGACGTGCAGTCCCATAACATGTATGCACATGGGCACGCACCACAACAATTGTCAACAAAAATGATAAATTGTTATCACACGCTGACTGTACACAAAATGACTCACTGTACATGCCTCGGCAGTTGTGTATTCGTTTGTCAGATTTCATTTGATATCTTAAAATCATTTGTGGATTACAATATTTGTTTATGGGGGGGAGGGACAGTTGTTAACAGGATTTACTGTACATACATGTACATGTACATGTAGAAGAGTGGGAGTGCCAAAGGTCACAATGAAATGTCGTTTTGCACTTTTGTTCTTTTCTGGGTTGACCTTGATGTTCAAGAAGCTTATTGCCATTAATACTGTGCCTACTCCCAATGTACATGTACACGTATGTACTGTACATGTACAGCACATGTAGTACAGTACATGAACATGTAAATGACCAATGTGCAATTTTTTGAAAATGTACATTGTCTTATGTTCCAAGCCTACATGGTGTAGCAAGACTTTTCTCAAAAAGTCTCACTGAGTGTGTCTTTAATAAAAAACAAATTCTATTCACGCTAAGGCCTTCATGTATAAAAATATATAATTTTACACTGTACGAGCATGTACAATGTACATGTACATGTGTGTACATTGTACCTGACACATGACCCAAGAGTGATCAAGTGGATACTATACAGTGTATACCTGCACATCAGCAGTCAAAATTCTGATTCACCTTGGGTTTTGGACTTTTGGTGTGCGAATGCAAAAGTCTCAATAGTAGAAAAATTACGATTCAAATCATGATCTTATCAGTCTTGCATTTTTTGGGCGAAATAGTCTGATTATTTGCTAGGCACTGGGTGTTTGACAAAGTTGTAAACGCTAGCGAGAATGAACTGAAATTCATTACGGTACCGTACATGTTGTACATGCACATGTACGTATATGTACATACTGTACATGTTCATGTGCATATATATATGTACCGGTACTGTACATCCCACAAATGTTCAAAATGTGCAGATATACATGTACATGTACAACATCTTGCATCGCCATGATGGCCTGTCATTTCACATGGTTGCCTGGGAATCAGTGTGCTCTAACACTGTATACTGTACCGGTACATGTTTACAACTTTACAATAATTATATACATGTAACATGCTGTACCAGTACCTACAGTATGCAGTTCCACGTATGGTATGCAGTCTTGTGTTGTGTCACGGTCAGGTACACATGTACATGTATGTACAGGAACTATGTACAGTATATGCAGCGTTCCACACTAGCAAATTTTTTTACTTGCCCTTTGGGCAAGTGAATCTATCACTTTGAAGATTTTTACTTGCCTGAATGGGAAATCTACTTGCCCGAAAATGAAAATAAAATAAAATTTACATAAAAAAATCTAATTTCTCAATAATCTTAAATCACTTTGCTAAAAGCTGTGATTCATTATAATTCAAATTTTTCATAACCCATCATCATTATCAGGGTTCTCCCCAGGATCTTGGAGAAAGTATGGGGCTTTTGGCTCGAAGTCCACTGCGCTTCGTGCTCTAATAAATATGCTCTAATTCTATGAGCATGAATACACCTCCATCTACATCTACATGTACATTACATGCACCTGTAGTAGTTTGTAATTGTTGTTTGTGCCTGGATAAGAATGGAGGTGCGATCCGTGGCAATTGATGCCACTTGTTATGTTGCTATTTTTTCATAATATTGTTCAAAATTTGCTGTCAATTTCCCTTTCCTACATGTATATTTATTGTTGTTGTCTGTTACTGTTATGGAGACTAATGTTCATGTACACATGTACATGTACATGTACTGTATGGATATATACAGTATATTATGTTACTGTTAGCAATATTTTGGGCCTTCATATCCACATGAACATGTACAGTGTATAAATGACTACAGGTGCATACCGGTACGTGTACAGTATGTGTACAGGGATGGATTTCACCAAACTCGTCGTAACTCAATCGCAAGTTGATGAGCACTGCACAAAAACCATACAGCCTACATGTATGGCAACTTACATACATGTACGTGTACGATAGGTTATCCGTCGTAAGTTGAGTTACGATGCATTGTAAGGCTTTGTGCAATCCGGATCCGCCCCTGGTCCAGTACATGTATGTACCGTACATTATATTTCCAGTTCACATGCTCACGCATTATGGCTTTAAACTACAATGTACATGTACACACACACACACATGTACACATATTTATACATGTACGTATTTTGTTATTTTCTGAAGGTCGTACACATCACCGTGAATCATAAAAGTCTTCCACTGAACATCTGGCCTGTTTAGCTGGCTGGCCCTTTATGCATATTCATGGGATTATTTACATGTAATCGACAGCTGGCCCCATTGTTTGAGGATGTTTTCACATGTACATGTACACGTGCATACATGTGCATGTGCTTGCCTGTACATACTATACACCCCTGATGCGCGTGCATCATGCAATGTACCCAATGTACAGTATGTGTACATGAACATGTACACTGTACTGCAGTGCATACTAACATTGTATGTACCGTACATGTCATGACTGTGCATTTCGTGAGCATTTTGTGCCGAGGTGTTGAAGAGGAACGGGCAGTGTACTAATAAATGTACAATGCAAAAGCCATGGCAAACCTTAATTATCAAGTCGTTATTGTTGTGGGTACCACCATGCACCCTTATGATCTTATTACGTTGCAAATGACCTGGAATTAATCAAACCATAGGGCCTACATGTACATGCTCCCTACCATTAAAAACCTTGTGCATATTTGTTCAAATGTCACAGCCAATTGCTAATCCTTGGCCAGATCCATACAGTATTTTAATAGTGCACCATCTCCTTGCGCTCTGTGGTTTTTTTAATGGCGAACGGTATTACTCACCGCTATTGACAAACAAGGCTGGTGTACAGCAACGGACCCAACTCTCTTTAATTACGTATCTCTGGCCCAGATGAGAGTTGGGGAGGGGGGCTTAATTACTCCCTGGTGAATTTGTGCAATGGAAGAAGAGCAGCACAGCTGACACGGCTGTTAAATATTGCCATGAGCAGAGTGGAGGGGAGGGAGATCCGCCCGAAATATTGATCCCGTCCCAAAGTCACTGGCTTTGGACCCTGACGCTACGGTTTGGGATTTGGTCTTCAGATGGTACACAATGTACATTGACAGTTGGATCTACACAATGTATGACAGAGTGGAATAGATCCAAACAATGTACTTGTGTTGTATGGTGATGCTGGTGTTGTGTAGGACCTCTTATGGGATCTGCCAGGTTAGTTTATCAGTCTAGCGGTAATCGTGCTACTGTATTTTGGACAAGGATTTCAGCTCTGACTTGTGGTGCCCATTCTACATACATGTATGTACAGTAACAGTATATCTGACAAAGTTGTGGTCGTTGATTGGAAGTTTGCCCAACGGTTTGCCCAATGCTTCACTTGTCTGTCCCTGTACATGTAGTTTGTACCATTGGCTGTGCTCAGGAAGAAAGAAGATTTTGGGATACACTGTACAGTGTAGGTCCTTCCTAGATCGAATGTACAGTACATTACCAGCAACTTGGCTGTTTTATTCAACAATTCCTGAGCGCAACCAATCACACACTAATTGGACATGTACATGTAGTATACACATGTACACTGCACATGCATACATGTACATGTACATGTACAATACATGTATGTACATTGTACGTAAAGCATGTGAAGCATACACTGTACATTTCATGTATTTACATGTACACGTACAGCAATACACATTTTTAAAGTCAAGGGTTTGACATTTTGATCCAGGGTCATTTTTCAAACATTTCTTTTAGAATGGCGCTCCTCCTAGGATTGAGACAAGTTATTGGACCCCCTTCACCTTGTTCAGAGATTATAGTCACCACTTTGTATCATACACTGAAATCTAACGTTGGATTCACAATTTCTGTCAGGATATGAATGAGTACATGTGCATAGTGTACAAATGTACACGTATACATGTACATGTACATTGTAGGTACATGTAGAACTAGATTGCTAGAAGGACCTCATGCAAATTACGTTGTAAACTGCGCACCTACTTTAAAGGGCCAAAATGCAAATCTCAAATATTTGGAGGGCCTGACGTTTCAATCCTAGCATTAGCAGGACCTTTCCTCAAAGGCAGATTGTCTTTGACCTCCAAGCCTAAGGCATCAGAAATATTTCCTTGTTTTCTGTATACTTTACATGCTTTTCCTGATGATGTAGACTGTACACTGTATGGAATTTTAGTATTTTGTTGGGTAATCCCTACACATAATTTTGTCCAGTATTGTCCCCAGGGACAATCTACATAGGCACGCCACAGATGAAGTTTTGTTCTGCACTCGGTGAGATGCAACAATGGGGCCCATTCTTCAGGGGTCTGTCAGCCCTCAGTTGTGGGGGAAATGACCTTGCTGTTTGAACAAGTGGACTTGGTAGTTGGTACTGTACAGTACTTCTTCTTAGTGTGCACGGAGTCAATACCAGAGGTTATGGAGAGCTTCTGAATGGGTGACAATTTACGTGCGAAATGAACTGGGTTGTTGTTAGATGTGTGGGGTTTTCTTGTGTGAGGCCCAACCTTTCTCGCACAAAAGGCTACAAGGGCCACTCGGGGCATGAACATGACAGAGGCTATGACAAGGGCCTTGGCATAATGATGCCCCAGGGCTGGCAATTGCCTTGGTGCCCCTGGTCATTGCCTCGGTGCCCCTGGTCATTGCCTCGGTGCCCCTGGTCATTGCCTCGGTGCCCCTGGTCATTGCCTCGGTGCCCCTGGTCACTGCCTCGGTGCCCCTGGTCACTGCCTTGGTGCCCCTGGTCATTGCCTTGGTGCCTCTGGTCATTGCCTCGGTGCCCCTGGTCATTGCCTCGGTGCCCCTGGTCATTGCCTCGGTGCCCCTGGTCACTGCCTTGGTGCCCCTGGTCATTGCCTTGGTGCCTCTGGTCATTGCCTTGATGCCCCTGGTGATTGCCTTGATGCCCCTGGTCATTGCCTTGGTGCTACTGGTCATTGCCTTGATGCCCCTGGTGATTGCCTTGGTGCCCCTGGTGATTGCCTTGGTGCCCCTGGTGATTGCCTTGGTGCACCCTGGTCATTGCTTTGGTGCCCCTGGTCATTGCCTTGGTGCCCCTGGTCATTGCCTTGGTGCCCCCTGGTCATTGCCTTGGTGCCCCCTGGTGATTGCCTTGGTGCCTCTGGTCATTGCTTTGGTGCCCCTGGTCATTGCCTCAGTGCCCCTGGTCATTGACTCGGTGCCCCTGGTGATTGCCTTGGTGCCCCTGGTGATTGCCTTGGTGCCCCTGGTCATTGCCTTGGTGCCCTGGCCATTGCCTTTTTGCCCAGGGCTGGTGATTGCCTTGGTGCCTCTGGTGATTGCCTTGGTGCCCCTGGGTCATTGCCTCAGTGCCCCTGGTCATTGCCTCGGTGCCCCTGGTTATTGCCTTGGTGCCCCTGGTCATTGCCTTGGTGCCCCTGGTTATTGCCTTGGTGCCTCTGGTCACTGCCTTGGTGCCCCTGGTGATTGCCTTGGTGCCCAGGGCTGGTGATTGCATTGGTGCCCCTGGGGCCTGGTCATTGCCTTGGTGCCCCTTGTGATTGTGTTGGTGCCCCTGGTTAGTGGTTACGGCCGTTTTGCTCCTGGTCACTGCCTTGATGCCTTGATTGGCTATTGAAATTCTCTTTGCTATTTTCATAATTTTCAAAAGACGTTCTCTGTCTATTCTAAAAAATTCCAGATCATTCTAGTCATCAAAGTCAGCTATTGGTTTACCATATATTCGTTTATTTTTTTATAAGAAGTCATTATATACACATGTGCATCGACTACTTTATGAATTATTATGTACATTTTATGTTCCAGCATATACAGTACTGTACTGCCCGGTCTGTCATTGTGCAACAGTACCATTTATTCACATATTGATCCAATGTACTGTCACTCAGACATTGCTAAGCAGTTTCTTTGATCTAAAAACAATATTGTCAGCTCTTAGTGGCTCTCTAAATTCAAAATCTGAGAAATTTAATTGATTTTTTCCGATGCTACACTGTACCCGGTATATGGGCCCATGTGATGTCAGGACTGCATCCTCCTAGATTAAGTTTCACCTTTAATGTTGACGTACACTGTGCATGTACATGTATAGATTTGGAAATGATTTAGGTTTCTAGAGCATTGATTGGACCGAGAAGGTCGCCTTCCTTACCCAAGGTCTCACTGTCCCCTTTTATGGAGACATTTGAGCAAGGACAGCAAAATATAACATCATCGTGGGGCACTGGTGGGTGCATGAAAGAAAATATTTTAACATCATGTGTACGTTGGCCCATTTCCTATTGATTGTCTGCATAGCATCATTAGTAGCTTGTTACAACAGGAGACAATTAGCATGTACTGTAGGCTTATGGCTTTATGGCCTTGATGGGTTTTAAAATGATTTCTTTCTACCGATATACTGTACATTGTATGTATTGCAGTACATGTATACTGTACATGTATTTTCAAATAAATAAACATGAGTGGGAAAATCTAGGAAAGAAAATTTGTGAAATCTGAAACAAGTGTACATGTAAAGTGTACACATTGTACATACTGTACATGCTCATATGCTCTATCAAAGACAATATGACTGGATCCTGGATTTGAACCCTGGTCTCTGGTTCAGCAGTGTTACCAACTGAGCTATCCATACATACTGTACATGTACTGCATGTATTGTACATGTACATGTACAATGTACTTATACAATGTACATTGTTTGGGAGCTTGATGTGCAATGTGGATGTCTCTTATAAGGGAAATCCCTGAGGATTTCTCAAAAATTCCCCAGGGAATTTGGTCGGTCTGTGCACACTACCAAAGAAATTCCTGGGGAATATGTACATGTTCCCCTGCTCGGGAGTAGGGTAGAAGGAGAAAACCCTGGGGTTTTACAGTTGTATGTTTTCCCCGGGGAAAAGCAACTCCATGTAGTGTGAACATCGGAACTTTGTTTTTTTAACATACCCCACCTTTTTGCATCCATTTGGGAACTTAAGAAAGTACGCCCTCCATTTACACATTCCCCGGGGATTGATTGCCAGTGTGAAATGACCCGCGCATAACCCCAGAAAATAGTGACCCAGGGAGTTACATGTACAGTGGTGTACATGTACCAAATGAGTCCAGTGTGAACGGTTGCGGGGGTGTTGGTGGGGTAAAATATCCCCAGGATTTTCCTGGGAATTTATCAGTGTGAAAAGGGCTATATACACACAATGTATTGTACAGTATGAACACATTTACAGGGCAAATTTATAATCCACAGAACATCATTATACACAGTACAGGCCATAAACATGCATGCACAGTGTATTGCTGTGCTTGGTGGATTATGTTGCGCTGACTTCTCACCTCGAAGGAAATCCATATTCAATGTGATCGTGATGGATTCTAGACTTAGAGCCCTGTTTGTATAGGGCCTGGAAGCATTTGAACAAAAACGAAGTCTTCCCTCTACAGCCAATGCAGGACTTCAATTGGTATTCACGTGCTGCACAGGCTGTGAAATCAAAATGCACAGGTGAGAACACTGCACACTTCACACACTCACACACACCCAAACACGTAGAGTACGTGCACAGAAACACCATTTGGGGATGAGGCTCAAATCCCTGCATAGACTTTGTGCCTTCATACCGTTGGTCGGGTTCCCTGTCTGCCCCAGTGCATAACCGCACTGATTTGAAATATAACAGAAAAAGTTACCTGACCGTTTGTCCCTGCAGCCCGAGCTTGTCTGTCGGTCCTCTGCTTTGGAGGAAAAAAAAAGGGGAAATAAATGGCACGGTGTCTGCTTAAATGCTTATCAAATTGATCTTTGGCTGGTTTTACTGACATTATACTGTAAGCATTGAATATTTTCTTCCTAATAACTTTTCAAGAGAACTTTACAGAGGAAGTTGGGGGAGGGAGGGGGAAAAACACCCGGAAAGGAACTGGGAACAGAAGTCCCACTGAAATATCATCTTGTCAAAAGAGTTACGGTACCGGTACATGAACATCTACAAGCTGAAGCAATTGGGTCTCTGTGTAGTGGCCTATTGGGTCTTATGGCATACTCATGTCACTCTTCCATTCCTATTCAACACAGTACGACTGCTGTATTATTCCCCAAAGTCCAGACCTTGTTTTCCGTGAACCCCGTTTGTGTGTGTGTGAGAAAGTGATGATTGCTTTTCAGTGGCTGATGTACATGTACTTTTACATGTACATGTATGCATGGTCATTGGAGGTGAGCTGGTGAGGATATACCAATCACTACTGCTGGGCCCACTAAGTACCGGTATACATGTACAGGTGTATATTGTATAGCCTCGTTCAGGGTGCCAGTGCCTGCAAGCTGAGGAGTACACTGTAAAAGCTGATCGTGAACACTAAGAGGGCCTTACGTTTCGATCCTAGCGGGACGTTTCCCAAAGGCAGCATTTACTTGAGAAATATCCTGCTTAAATCTAAATGTCAGGCCATCTAGTCTTAATTGTCGAGATTTTTGCATCTGGGTCTTTTAAGTCAGTAAGCAGTTGCATAAATTTTGTTTTGATATTTGCAAAAATCTGCTCAGTAAATGACTGTTGCAAATATGTACGATTTTGAGTACTGGTACACTTTTACATACCGGTACATCATTTACATGTACACACATGTACAATGTAAATATGTGTACATGTACATACTATGTACCAGTACCATGTACACACATAGTTTTACCAGTCGTCCATTTTATGTATGACTATTAATTGTCACGAACCCCCAAAATTCATGTAGGCATACTGGTACTTGTACTTTTATACACTGTACAGTAGTTATTTGATTTACAGGGTATAGATTTGCATACCGGTATTTAAAAATTTATCTCAAAATTGAGTGGGCCTGACGTTTCGATCCTAGCAGGACCTTTCTCAAAGGCAGAGTGACAAGGACAAAACAGATACATGTACATGAAGGAAGGGGGAAGAGAGTGAATAGGACACGGATGAGAAACAAAGGACAAAGAGTAAAAGTTGGTAGGGTGAGATCAAAGGGAAGGGCAAGGAGTAGGGTAGGGATTAGTGAGAAGAGGGGGAAAGATCAAAGAGAAAAGTGTGGAGGAGTGAACACAAAAGAAGGATTATCAGAGAGCTGCATGTTAGTCATTAGGCCTACCTTCCTGGATGTTGAGACCATGTGGTTGAATAGTCCGAAGACGCTTCATCCACATTTTCTCACGGCTAAGACGGACAGCATTATTACGGTGACCAAGGGATTCTATGCCCAGTACACTCTGATATCGAATGATCAGGGAGATTGAAGTGATACCCAACTGGGGTGTCCATTTTACCGGTTTTGATTGTAGACCTACATGTACATGTATGGCCATAGATACATTTTTTGAGGGTGTTTTTGGTCTTGCCAACATACTGAACATTACAAACTCTACATGAGATTAGGTATGTGATGTTTGAGGTAGTGCACGTGATAGAGCAATACATGTAGGTCGTGTGGGTACATGTACAGTAGTTCCAGAAGAATGTCCATTGAAAGAGTCTATTTCCTTGACATGTGTCTTGCCAACAATGCATTTAGAGGTACACTTAAATGTACCAAAAATGTACTTACAAGGTAGATGAAAAAGAAGTACAGAAGTACCGGTACACTATACACTGTACTACATGTACATGTATGAGCTCATAAATAGTACACAGACACATGGACATACAATGTATACACTGTATTCATTCACATTTTGTACATTACAGTCATTGTACGGTAGACTGTATACACGGTACTGTTCATGTAGACGTACAGTATTTAGCATGTTGTATACATTGTACCGGTACATGTGATGAACTACATGTACATGTACATGTATACATGTACATGTACATGTACCGGGTACACTGTACATGTCATGATGTGCACGCTGACATGTACACATACTCTGTACACACACATGTACTACATGTACATGTACGGTACATGTACATGTACCTGTACATGTGGCACTGTACAAGTACCGGTGTACATTTTGTTGAGTGCACTGGTTAGACAGTGCTTAGCATCACTTTGCATTACACATTACACATTGTGCTGTAAGCCTTGAGAATGGCAGTGAGCTTGACAATCCTGATTGCAAACTTCCTGTTATGAGGAGATTTCTAGTGGACAAGAAAACTATAGTGTACATATGTACACGTACATGTACATGTCATAACAATAAAGTTGAACAAGTTACATTGTACATGTACGTGTACATGTACAGTGTACATGTACATTGTACATGTACACGTACAATGTACATGTACAGTACATGTACAATGTACATGTACATGTACAGTACATGTACATGTACACGTACATTATGTACGTGTACATGTACACGTACATTATGTACATTGTTGTACGTGTACATGTACATGTACATTATGTACGTGTACATGTACATGTACAGTACATTGTACATGTGCTTGTATGTACAGGTACAGTACATGTATACATTGTACAGTACACGTGTACATGTACATGGTGGGAAGTACAGTGTACATGTACATGTACATGTACATATACATGGTGGGAAGATGTATGTACTGTACATGTACAGTGAATGCCAGAGCTACAATGTACAAAAAATACACTGACTTGAAGATTTCTCGTAAGTCGGCAAAGCATGGTAGATACATGTAGATCTTAAGACTACATGTAAGAGTTCTTTGGAGCAGATGTCCCATTCATAGCGACAAACAGTGTGTGGATTGTTTCCACATGTTACATGTACACCTGTACATGTTTAGTGTACATGTGTGTACATTCACATGTACCATTTGGATGCATGGTTTCCTTACAGGTTGGCAAATGTGCTTTTACAGGAATGTTATCCATGTGCAATCTGCATCAAACGGTAGCTTCTGAGGAATCAAAATGGTCTGATATTTCAATCCTAGGCAAAAGCCTTGGAGAAAGGTCCTGCCTTGTAAATTTTCAAGATTGATTTTCAAGATTAAATTTTCAAGCATTTTGGTCATGTACTGTACCGTTACATGTACACGTAAGTCAGTAACACGTTTACAGCACTCTAGTACACTACATGTAGGCCCTACTACATGTGTGTGTATTATAAAAAAATGTTGCAAACTGCTTATCTGGTGCTGACTTGAAATTGCAAGAAAATTGTGGGCCTGACATTTTGATCCTAGCAGGACCTTTCCCAAGAATCTGACTTTGAGAAAGGCCCTGCTAGGATCAAAGTGTCAGCCCTCTACATTTTTTAGATATTTTTTTTTTAAATTTCTCCAAGGATGCATGCCTTTGTGAAAGGTCCTGCTACATTTGTGTGTGTGTAGGATGGAAGCGTCAGCCTCTCTTCCCTGTCTCATAACTCAACATTTCCACTCCAGTCAAGGTGTGTTTTTGTGTGTGTTCAAGTTCAACCCAGCCCTGTGTGATTTTGTGGCTTTCATGTTATTTTCTGGCCTTTGTTTGCCTGGGTCAGGAACTACATATAGGGTTGCTGGAGGAGCAAGGCCGTTCCCTTATAGATCCACCTGACTGTTTCTGCTGAGGGACAGACGTGCTGGGACCTTGGCAGTTTGTCAATACATGTACAGTACATGTATATCTACTTGCATTTCATAAGATCATTTCTATTGCTGGCTGTACTGGTGCATGCATTTCATATACATGTACATGTACAATATACATACATGTTGAGGCTTCATTCATATTGGTTTTACGGTGCCCATGAAAAGGCATTTGTAATTTCAATATTTTCAATATACAATGTACTCATACTGTTAATTCT